>VWZS01004326.1:12650-298185 GCA_013397075.1 Rhabdornis inornatus | reverse complement strand
ATATAAATAAAAGCATAGTTTTGTGATCAAAATAGTATCTCTGGACAACAAGGGTCTGCTGGGTTTTATAAGTGATCCTCTGCATTTCCCTGTGACTTTGCTATCCAGCTGTGCCATAGGTCCTTGCTAAACTGTGTGGTCTTTCCATACAGCTGAACCGCCACAGCACCTCATTAAAAATTATTTAATTGAAACTTCTTTCTCTTCAGTTTTTTTTGGCCTGGTCTTACTGTGCTGTCAATTCAGAAATCTTGCATAATGTCCTAAAAAACCCCAAATCATAGTAATATGACTGATTTGCCCAGGTAACCCATGCTGTCATTTCAACTTAATTCACTTAAATTGGTGATAAACTGTCATAGTCCTTTGGGTGGAAAATATCAGCATTAAGTAAGCAGGTTAGAGGAGCATCACTGGGAGAGGAAGAGGTGCTTGGACACATTTGGTGATTTCCAGACACATTGTGTGCTGTTAAACCATGCTGTGATTTACTCCTGGACACCCAAGGCTTTTTAATTCTCAGCTTTTCAGGTGCTCTGAGCCTTACTTTTGTTCAGTTTTGTCATTTTGGCAAGGAAAGCATTGCTCTATGAAGGTGCTGCCCACTGGCTGGGGAAATATTTACAAACTGAGCTGCTGAAAGTAAGGCATCTTTACATTTAAAGAAGTGCAAGCGTGTGACTACTCACCAGGATGGAAAAATTATTGCTGCAGAAGCACCACCCTGGATTTTATTGATGCTTTTATTACTCTCTGCAGAAATATTTTCCTTTCTTTCCAAATAATAAGCAGGAAACATTTGCTTGTTTACCTTTTATTCTGACTAAGAGATAGAGTAAGATTGCAGTCAGGTTAAAACAGGAGAGATGGGGGTGATATCCACAGGTTACAGAGAGTGTCATCAGAGTGGAGCCAGAGGAAAAACAAACCTGGCTTCTGCCTGTCCCAAGAGGTATTTGTGCTGTAGCTAACATGACATAACATGCTGGCAGTGCCATTCTGTGCTGGAAACTCTCCTTTTTTCCTAAAAGTGTTTTCTCCTGTAACATGTTCCCAACAGCACCAGTTAAAAAAACGCCCCGTGCTGGGTTTGAACCCTTCTGGGCTGAAGTTCACTTTTGGAGTTGGTCCAAGCAAAGCCTTTGTGCACCAGTGCATCTGCAGACTGCCTGCATATCAGAACCTGTTCTTTTACAAACATGGGACTTGTCAGAGAACATGTTGGTGCAGAGTTAACTTCTGGTTGCACAGCCACTGGGAAACCCAGAGCTGCACATGAATGGAGAGGAACAGGGTCAGACCTTTGGTCGTGTCCTGTGCAGGACCAGGGGCAGTGTAAGAGTGGATGGGATAGTGCTGCACACAGGGCAGATTGCAGAAATTTGATAACCCCATTGGAAAACAGGCTCCCACTGTACTTTCACCCTTTCATTTCAGCAGTGCAGAGATGCCAGGGAGTCAAGAATAGGAATGTTGTGTAGCAGCAAAAATGTAAATATGGCTGGAATGAGGGTTTATGGAAAAAAAATCAGAGTTGTGTTTCAGACCCAAGTTTGGTTTGGTGTGTATGATGTACAGGTGGTGTCTGTCCATTTGTTCATTTTGGAGCACCAAGTTCCCTGACATTTTGTCTTTGGCTGCTCTTTTTATCGTTTGTTGTAATGATAAGGAAATGGATTGTCATCGAGTAAACGAATGCCATGTGTACCAAATGTACATGAAAATGTCAATTATTGTGTTGTGCATCAATGCAACCCCACTACAGATCCACTTCTAAGAGTTCACATAATTTCTGCATATTTCTTCATGTTAGCCATCAGCTTATCCCTGGCTTCTGTGTACATAGTAATAAAATCTCTTCTGGTGAATCAAGACTTGCTGATATTTCAGTGACAGAACCTACACTGGGTGTGCACTGATCTGCTTTTCTTAGATAAAAATAAGAGGATGAATCAGTAAGTGTCCAAGGTGTGATATCTCTGTTTGGCCTGACACAGCTTGGAGATGCTTTAAATAATAGAACAGAGCATTATACATTCCATTCCATTTCCTGTACATTATTCAGGGGAATTTTTTTCCTAAGTAACATTAAATTTCTGTAAGAAATCACAATAATTCTGAAACACACCCTTTATTTCCTCATAATTTCATGGTTTTTTTTGAATTTGCATTAGAGTGTAAGATATTTCTATTTTTTTTCAAATATTGCCAGCACAGAAGATGGGTATAATCAACTACAGCTAATACAATGAATTAAAAATTTAATGTAAATTTAAAATTTTGATTAATATGTTATTTTAAATGTGTATTGTTGCCACTTTGCTGTTTCCAGTCAGGGACTCCAAAAAAAGTAGGTGAGCATATTTAATTAAACAATGCAACATGGATGTCATTGCTCGTTGCTTCAGATAAAGACAAACGAGATTTCAGATGGTCCTCAGACCTAAAAAAATGGTATTTTTCAAAAAATGAGTAAATATAAAAGAAATTTTGAGACCAGTTGTAAAGATTGAACAGGAAAATTATCTTCCCTTGTTTGAAAATCACTGTCTCAGGGTTCCCAGGTGTAAAATTGGCTCATGATGTATCTTCCACAGAGTGTACAGAGAAGCTGTGGCTGCCCCTGGATCCCTGGAAGTGTCCAAGGCTGGGTTGGATGAGGCTTGGAGAAACCTGGGATAGAGGAAAGTGTCCCTGATTGAGGCAGGGAGTTGGAACTGGATGATCACTGGTTTGACCTGATGGTCTTGTAAGACTTTTCACACACTAGAATAAACTTTCCTTTTGCAGAGATGTGCAAAATTATTCAAATTTTTATGTTTATTATGAAATGCCTGAGAATTTTTCTGGGCAGGAAGAACAGGTGCCTTTCCATACATCTGTAGAAATCTTTTCTGAAGGAACAAACACTTGCTAGGGTTTGTATCTGCTCTCTGAGAAAGCATAGCTACACTTTTGAGAGAGAGCACCAGGGCTCTGTGTGTGCACAGTCCTTTGCCAGGCTGTTTACCAGGAGATTATGGCTCAGATCTATAGAATAGATAGCAGATGCTGTAAACAGATATAGATTTTCCCTACCAGGAAAAAGAAACCCAGATGGAAATCAAGATTTCACCAGAATACTGTAATTTTAACAAGTTGAATGGATGTCCAGAGCCTGACAAGCATTAGGACTTCATTTTCACAAAGCTTTTAAGCACAGGGCTTAATTATAAACACATGCTTATGAATGTCACTGACCAGCAAAGCCCTTGCACAAAAGATTAACTTCACAATAATATAATAGCTTCACAACAGCAATTTCTGGAGCACTTCCACTTGGAAATCTGCTAATAGCTAATGTTAAAATAAATAACACAAAGGAAACATATATGACTTTGCCTTTCCGTGGCAAAGAGAGCCATAAAATAGGAGAGGTCATGTGGTAAGTGTGATTTACCTGAACTTTAAGTAGTTTGAAAATGAAACACCAGGAACAGCATAATCAGTCAGGAGAGCAATTAGGGACTCCATTACCACTCAAGAGGAGCAACAGAGACCGTAATCACTTGCCTGAGGAAATGGTTTTCACATACATTCCGAATTCAGCAGGTTTTCTCTGCATATCAGCAGCGTGAGAGTAAGGGAGTGTCTTAGCTCCTGACAGAGTAAGAATAATGCACGGGGAATGGGGCTGTTGTTTAGGGGATCTGTCTGTTGTAATTTATTCCTTCTGCTGCATATCTGGAAGTAGTTGCTAAAAATGTGCAAAGCCTGGGCTTGCTGAAGGTGCGTGGGATGCTTCAGCTGCTGCCAAGGGTTGTGGAGTGTCCAGCAGAGCAGGGACACCAAGGAACCTTTAACTCTGTGGGGCAGCAGGAACTTCTGCAATGAGCAAGAACAAAGCCTGGATAGGTCTTTTAGAGAAATCCAACCGTTTCAAAACGATGAAACCAGGAATTGATAGGAATTGTCCAGACTGCTAAATTTGTAGGACAGGTTTCATAAGACTGAAGGTGATGGCTACTTGCAACTGATGGTTTCATTCTGTGTTTCTGTTTACAAAGATGGATATTAAGGGAAAATTCAGACATGACCTAGTGAAGCAATATTTTTAATAAGGAACAGCAAAAGTACTTTGAAAGTATTGGAAAAGGCTCTGTAGCAGGAAAACAGGCAAACGTGAACACATCTACAGAGAGTAAACAGTGAATGATTTTGGCATGTCCAGCCAAGGAGATTCCAACATATGCTTTTTCCTACTTTTTTTTTTTTTAACCTTGTTAAGATGAATGAATGATTTTAATGGCCATGAAAAGTCAATTAGTGACTCCACTCTAGTATGGTGAAATACACTCTTTAGTATAGAGGATTTGTATGTTAAATAGACAGAGCCACCACAACTCCACAATTACCTAAGCAAGTCCTCCTTTTTGCTTAGACTTTTTTTCTTTCAGTGTGGGTTTTGTGCATCCCCCAAGAATACTCAGACATCTAGAAGCCCTACTCCTCTGACAAGGCTGCTGGACATCTGGAAATCTGTGTGTGCCAAGTTCTGCAGCATGTCTGTGCTCCGTGGTTCGTGCACAGCAAATCTGGAACATCCAGGAAGATTCTCCTCAGGTCCCACGTGCTGAGCTGTGCCAACAGCTGTTTCCACATCAGTGGCTTCCTGGCAACTTCCTGGAAGGCTCTTGGAGAAACAGGAGAAAACTGCAGCTATTTCACTGCAGCTGGGGTGTAGGAAACTCATTTTGCTTGTGTGTAAAACAAGTGCAATTTTCAGGAGAGTTATTTAATCAGATTATTTCTGTATCTGGGCAATTATGGTTGGAGGAGGTTGGAAAGGCAAACTAGTGCTGTGTGTGTAGAAATTCTGACTGTGAGTCCTGATTTAATGGTACAACTCACCACAGGCTCAGCTTCAGGCTCACACATGGTTTTCATGCTGAAAGTAAACACTCATGGGGGCATTCAGCAGCAGGCAGGATCAAGCTAATAAGATTAATCACATCTGCACAAACAGTAACATGGAAAAATTAAAAATTTGGGAGCAGAAGATATGCCATTAATTGCTCCCTGAAAAATACACTCCAGCTTTTTGGGGCTGGTTATACCTGATGGATTTTAGCTGTGTTACTTGCTAGTTTGCTGGGTATTTTCCCCCCAACACTTTCCAACTGCATTCATAATCTCCCAAAACACAAAGTTTGTGTTATGATGAAAGGTAAATTCCTTTGCCTCCATATTCTCCATATGCAGTTTTTGTTTAGCAGTCTTCTCTTGGAGAAGGGAAAGAGCAATGCATGCTCAGTACTGACCTGGACCTGGAGGGAATTACACTTCTGTTGTAAGTGCAATACAATAGAATCCAAATTTAACACTTAGGTTAATAATTAAGGCAGTGGGAGGAGTGTTTGCTTTATCACCAGCCTTGATCTCCCATAAAACAAGCTTCTTCATGGTGCTCCTCCTGCCTGGAGTAGATTTTATCCCTGAAATGGCAAAAGCCTTTTTTTCTGTCCTTTCATCATGGATCAGGTCGGCCAAAAGGTCCAGTTCTAATGTGCACACATGCTTGTTAGTTCAATGCACTTATTCTTTTAATAGACTCCTTGGGTCATTTTTTCCTTTTGTGTTTAGCATGATCTTACTGTATCACTTTTCATTCCTGGCTCTCAGCAGATTCAGTGCTCTGCAGCCTGAAGTGTCAGATTGTGGGTGGTCCATTTCATCTGAGGCATTTTGAGCCAAATGTGAATAGAAAACAGCTTTTGTTCTGCAATTTTGGACTTTACCCCTAAATACCTACCAGACTGTAATCATCCACACATCACCCACTGCCAATAAATAACCTATTTTATTATCCAAGTCTCTAGATGGAGAAGAACATTTTTGCTGAATTCAGCTAAAGGCAGGAATATACTGGCTTGTCCTTCTATTCTTCCATTTCAAAAAGAGATATTTTATTAGAGTGGCAGCAGTGTGATTATTTATTTTGCTATACAGGAACGTCAAAAACAAAATTAAAAACATGAAGAGGAGTTTTAATGTTTCAGTGTTATATAGTTGTATAAAATAAAGCAGAATTTGGCCAGCAGGGCTTTTCACAGCTATGGAGTCAGAATGTGTGTGCAGCTAGAGGCTGAGAAAGCACAGAGCTTGATAGCCATGATAATATAATTTTACAGAAGCACTGAGAAATCCTAGTGAAATCCTAAGATGTAGTGGAGGTGCTTAAAATAGAAATGCTCTGCAGCTCTCTGGAAGCTCATAATCGAGGTGTCAGGTAAAGGCAAACAGGTGGATGAAGGAGGCAAACAGTGCAGGGAAAGTTGGCAGATGAATTCATGCTGCAACACACAGAATTTACACAGAAAAGCAGATGCTTGAGCCAGCTATTCTCCAAAGCTGAGTTCAACAGGAGTGATGCATAACCTCCCCAGCAGAGCAAAGTTTCAGGAAAGAATTTAAGAAGGTATAAATGTGAATTTCACCTTCAAGTTTTCTTCCTCCCCTGTTCGAATATTTGAGAAGAGCATGTTTTGCTGTCCTCTCAAGTCCCCACGAGGATGCTGACAGGGCAGTGTGCAGTAGCTTGGCCACACAGCTTCAACAGCTCCTGATTTGAAAGGCTTTGATTGGATTCAGGCAGAAGTTTTCAGTCCCAAGGGGCTTTTCTATTATTTTTATGACGCATCACAGTTATACTTGTGATGCTGTTCTCCTTCACAAAATCTCACTGCTCCGATTTGTGGTTCTCAAGAGAGTCCTTGCAGCACAGATGAAGGGCATTGGGTTAAATCTCATTTTACTAGGCAACCTGCTTTGTATCATTTTCCTTTTTATTTTCATGGATCAAGAATGCATTTTTGGCATGTTGTACACAAACAAATGCTGTTCTGGGTGGAAGCCTATCTGGTAGTTGAAGCAATGAATTGTGGCTCAGTGAGTGATTGAGTCAGCCTCTGGATTCCTGGTTGAGCACTTTCTATTGATTTATTGTGTGGCCACAGACAAGCAGCTCATAGCTTTCTGTCTCCTCTATTCTCTCTGTTATTACTTTTGTGTAGGGATAATTATACCACACAACCCTTTTTCCCTGTCCTTTATTAAAAAGGCTCTTTTAGATCAGGTGAGAGGCTTGGATGGGAGTTTCCATGACCTAGGACTGCCTTTCCCCTTTCTGGGGTTTCTGTGGTCACACTGTGGCAAGGGATCCTTTGCAAGGATGGGAGCAGGGTGTTCATTGTAAGCCAGGAGTGTGATCCATCCACTGAGAATTTTGGGCAGGTCCTGGCTGCACGTTACTCCAGCCACACTGGGAAAGCAACAAACTTTACAGACACTTGTGGAAGTTGTCCAAAGTGACCTGGCTCTAGTGGAAAGTTGCTGTGGCCATGTGTGTTTTCAGCTCTCTGTCTAGGTTGAGATTTGCATCTCGTTTTCTGTGCCTCTCTCGGTGTCCCAGTTTTATGCTGCATCCTCTGGGATCACACTGCAAGTTATCCCAAATGCCACTGGGCAGAAAGGCATGTGAGTGTCCCATGGGGCCTCATGAATATTAATATCATCACGAATTTATTGGAAAGCTCCTCAATTTCACTAGAGTGCTAAGTGAAACTGTGCCCAGTTTTGAGCTTGTATAGACCAAGAAATGTTTCTGTATTCTGTTCAGTCTCAATTTAATGCAAAACACAGTGCAGGGCTTGCCCAGAAACACCTCCTGCTGCATAGCAAATGCTGCATTGTAAAAGGAGGGAATTTCTGGAGGACATATTCTCCCCAGATCAATTGATTACAGGGTTATAGATTGGGATTTAAAAGCCTGTGTTCTGTGTAGATTCTGTGTAAATTTAGATTTTGTGAGTCCCATTTTGGAGTTGTCCAAAGCCTAGCTCTCCAGTGCTCCCAGCTAGATGCAATCGAAGCTTAAAAGTAAAACTCAGTCACAGATTTTTGTTACTGTTCTAAAAAGTTCAGACTGCACAACTTCTCTTAGAGAATTTCATCTTCTTTCTGCTTAACATTACTCATTTTAGCTCACATTTAACTAAAACCTTTGTAAATGTGTTAAGCTTATATTATCTCATTAATAATAAATGCTTAATGTCACAACACATCCTGTACCCCTGAGGGACTGTATCACTGATATCTCTCTGTTCCAGGCCACTAAACACTGTTGCTCTAAGTGATAAGCAGAAAGCAAATTTCATGGAAAGGTCATCAAATGCAATTATAATACATTATGTATGATGTGACAATCCAGGAGTGCCATAAAATCCCAATTACACCTCAGTCTTGACAGCCCTGAGTATTCAAAAATCTTAAATTCGGTGGGAAAAAAATCATGGGCAATTTAAAACTTTTGAGGTTTTTAGAAAACTCTAAAATACATTGGGGTCTCTTACTTTGCCTCATTTTCAGAACTTATTGCAAGTATTTCACATTGCTGAATTTCCTGCCAGTGATCAGTGTTAAAGCTAAAGCTTACTTTTATAATGAAGGTTATAAATTAAAATTGCCTGAGTTATTCTTGAGGCAATCTCTTGATCACAGAAAGGTGGGAGTATCACAAGGGTGCTGGTGGGCAGTGGTTGATGATGGATCATTATAGAATACCTCTCTGCATTCAGCATTTGTGTGTCCTTTTTTCCCCACTGAACAAAGGGTGTTGGAGAGAGCAGCAGAGCTGAGGCTGTTCTTTGCAGATATTCAAGAAAAGGGGAGGAGAAGGTTAAGGAATCCTTGGAATAAAATCCCTTTATTCTCCTTCTGTCCAGCTGGTCAGGAGGAGGGACCTTTTTCCCACCTCCCTCTCAGCTGGGAAAATCTTGCAGGCAGTGGGGATGTGTTCCACCCTGGACAGAAGCCAACTTGTCACCACACCTCCTGCTCCAAACTGGGGTCAGACAGGTGACTTCCACTTTCCGCAATGGCTGAAATAAGGTCCTGACTATTTTTCTCCATTTTTTTGTCCTGATGTCCTGATTATAAATCTATCTTTAAAACCAGGCAAATAAAGCTAATTTCCACTAAAAGACGTGGGAAAATCCATCTCCAGAATTTTGGCATCCAACTTAGAAATGTCCACAGGGCAACAGAAGGATGAAAAGAGTTCACATAGAGGTTCTTCCCTTTGTGCAACCCATTCACCTTCCAAAAAGGAAGGAAGGAAGGAAGGAAGGAAGGAAGGAAGGAAGGAAGTCTCCACCAAAACTGAACAAAATTAAAAACCCCCATGATGATACACACAAAAATAGGATTTGTGATAGAAGCCCAAGAGTGATACGGGGGACAAAAGCAAAATGCTCATCAGAATGAGTCCTGTGTGGACTGAGTACAAAACATTAAAGGCTAATCCCCAAAAATCCGGTCACTTGCAGCAGTTAATGACCTGCTAGTCTGCGAACCATCAGGAGAGGAAGCGGGCAGCAGTTAACACTCTGAGAGCTCGCTTGCTGCTAACAATGCTAATGAACCGTATCTTGGACTTGTTATCCTACGTGGTGCAGGAGAAACACGGTAAGTGCCTCAGAATGACAGTGAGTAATCGAAATATTAAGTCAGAGAGGTGAGAAGAATTACAGATGGGATCCAGGAATGGAAGTGGAGCTTTATAGATGCAGGGTCCGAGCAGGATAGCACCAATGTGACCCAGAATAGCAGCAGTGTGACCAAGAATAGCACCAGTGTGACCCAGGATAGCACCAATGTGACCAAGAATAGCACCAGTGTGACCCAGAATAGTACCAGTGTGACCCAGGATAGCACCAGTGTGACCCAGGATAGCACCAGTGTGACCCAGAATAGTACCAGTGTGACCCAGGATAGCACCAGTGTGACCCAGAATAGCACCAGTGTGACCCAGAATAGTACCAGTGTGACCCAGGATAGCACCAGTGTGACCCAGAGTGTGTTTCAGACTGGGCACAGGACATTTCCCTCCTGCAGAGAGCAGGGAGAGAAGGAAGAAAAGAAGGAAAAGGGAATGCAAGTGAGTGCTGGCAGTCACTTTATGGGCTTGCCCTCTGCTTGTTGTTCTGGCTGTCAAACCAAAACCCAAAACGCTGGTGCCTCAGAAAGCTCAGGATTTCCCAAGGAAAGCTGATCAGGAGCATTTTTTCCTCTGAGAGTGTCCATCCAGCGGCTCACATTTTTCTACATCCCAACTAACAGGAACCTCTACAGGTTCCATCCCCAAAAGAGAGAGGTGTGCAGGAATTCCCTGTGCCTAGTACTGACCCCAAGGCTGTGCTCTAGGCAGCTCTTGCCTTTACACAACTATTCATTCAGAGCTATTCATGCTCTGCTTTCAGCCTCATTTTTTTAAATTTAGTGGAAGCAGCCATGGGCAGTATCAAAGGACACCTTTGGGGTGTCTCTGGCTGCCTGTGAAGTTTCAAGGATATTTGTCTACAGATTTTTGGTGTTCTTTGTGCAGTGACCTGACCTCTCACTGCTCAATATTTGTGAGACTGCAAACTGAATGCTTTCATATATTTTAAAAATAGGTTTCTCTGATGACTAAAGTAGGTCCTTGAATGCCCTTGATTAATGGTATAGATGGTGGTTTTGTGCCTGGGACACTTTTCTTTCTCCTTCTGTCAGATACCAACCTCTGTGCAGAAAAAGCCTTCTCACTATTCCATGTGAGATCAATTCTATTACTGGCACATGGGCAGGGACAGCAGAGGCAAGGGGGATCCATTCTGGACTTGGGACAGAGTCAAATCTGGGTTCGTATAAGTTTCTTCTATACCAAAGCTTCAGAAATTAGGAGTGGTGATTTATGAGCTTTTGACAAATTTCCATCTGCTCTCATTCCATGTAGTTTTTTTTCCCCCTTGGAGTTCAAAGGCTGTCTGCTGCAGAGCTGCACTGCCCTGGTGATATATGGCTGTCTCTGAGGCTGTCAGTGTTCTAATTTTAACAGTGACAGAGCTTTGTGCCTTAATTCAAGAACCACCAGACGAGCTCCAGCGAGCAGGAAAACTCCTCTGCTCAGTCCCAGCCAGCCCAGCAGTGTCTGAACCCTCATTTGTGCAAATAAACCTAACAACCTTCAGGAAAAGTTGAACTAGGAATGTTGTTGGGGATTGGAGGGGAATTGCTGATGATGTAATTTTGCATCATTTCTTTCCTGACTCCCACATTCTCCTGCAAAAGTTATTATTTTTTTTCCTGACTATGTGTAGCTATCAGCATTTAGAAAAGAACAAACCATGGTTTTCCCCCCCCCCCAACTCTGCATGTTTGAGCTTTGTGTAAATACAAATGCCTCAGCTTGTCACTCTTTTATTGTGACAAGTTACAAATTCAGGCATGGAAAAAAAAGAACAGTATTGAGGAACGTGTTACACATTTATTGGCTGAACATTCATTATAGTAGGGATTACATAACTCACACACTACACACAAGAAGAAGTAATAGATGCTAAAAATCCAATTAAAGGACATATTATTTGATTAATTCTGTTAACACTAAGTTCAATTCCTCCCTCAATTACAAATACACAATTCTCAATGTGGCAAGAAGAGGCCAGTAAAGGACAAATTCATCATATTTTGCCATTACCCTCAATTTCACACCTCTCTAACTTTAAAGAAGCCCACCTTGTATTCTAATATTTCTGGGAAGAAATCCATGTGCATCATTCGGTTCATCCCACACATATATTAAAATCAATTTTTAAATTTTTCTCAACATTTGCAAGGAAGATCTTTTGTCATGGCAAGTGCCTTCTTTTCAAAACAAAAGTGTTCATCAGATATTCACCCAATTTACTCATATTTAGGTTTTTTTAAAGTGGGACTTAAATTCTTTACAGATAGAGGCAAAAGGGAAGGAAAGAAAAACAATCAATGAAAATGCTAGATAAATTGATACTATTTCTCTCTTTTCTTTCTTCTTCTCTGCCCTCCAACCTCAAGATTAATTTTTCTATACCCCTGCATAGGGAAAACATCTTCCAAATAGCGGAACATGATTTTTTTCCAAGTTTTGATCAAATTTTACTGGTCTTCAGTCTCACAGGATGGCCAGCTAAAATATCCACTCCCTCTCTGTTTCTCCTGCAAGCTGTTAGTGGTGTGTTCCCTTTTGGGTGCAAAACACAGAAGTTATTTCAAACCCATTGATGTGTTGTGCAGCCCTGTTTTCAAAGAAGATTGGATCCTGCTACCAGGGGATGAATGAAGCTGGGAAAATAATGTTAGAAAGGTAGAAAAAGAGCCAATCACGAGGTTCAAAAAGTAACAATTTGCAGTTAAACGGAATTGCTGAGAGGGAGGGCAGTGGTGGGGAAGCAGAGCTTTTTGTGAGATAAGTCCCATTAGACAGGACATAGAGGGATACTTTGAACTTGGGCTGGATGTAAAATGGATGAGGGCTACCAGGAGTGACCTTTTTTTGAATTATGATGATCCTAACAGGGAGAGTTAAGTGAAAACTGATGGAGGGAAAGCAGGGCTGCAGTTGACTGGAAAAAGAGAGCATTTGGCTGTTTGAAGGTCCATATGTAAAAGCAGAAAATTTCAGTGGACATCCACAAATAATGAGAGGCATAATTTATTCAAGAAACTATCCTTTCAATTGTCAGCCACAAGCACAGTACCATGGTCTTTCTCTCCCTAAGTAGCCCCTGTACCTAGATTTTCTTCTTACTGTGGCACAAAAATCTTTTCAATCTCAGCTTCTTTGTAATGTTAGGGCTTCAGGCAACTATTAGAAAAATTCATAAGGAAAACAATTAACTCCCTTAAGTCTATTTATACTCTGTTTTCATGGCTTCACATTTCATTTCCAGAAAGTGCAACGGAATTTACTGCTATGCTCCCAAGTGCTACTGGCAAAGTTATTACTCTATTTATTATGATAGCAGTGTTTAATCATTATATACGTAATAGTATCAAAGAGTGTCAGTTATAATCCCTTCATTATAAAAACCTTATGAGTAAACCCAGTTTTTATTATTGAAGAATAATACTGTAAGCAGCAGTTGCTTTGAAGGGCAATACCAAGGCCAAAGGTAAAAAAAGGGCCACTGAAATTCCTAAAAGGTTCTAAACAGTAAGTGACATTATTTTACATCTTAACACTTGTTTGCTATCTGGAACAGCAGGAGTCAGCCTTAAATCGAAGGCTGCTTAAGGCTTTTAAATTGCCTGTTAAGCTGTGCAGATTTTTAGGCTCCAAGTGTTTGATGGGACCCTATTCTGAGCATCTGAAATACTTTCTTTAGTTGGGTCCCCTCGATTGTCTCTTTTATGGGCTGCAAACAAAGTGCTGTGCTGCTAAGCTGGGCAGAATTAGGCACAAGCCGTGCAGGATTCCAGAATTAGTTCCACTGCATGACACATGTTTTCAGGAACGGGGCAGCACAGCGTGCAGCACACACACACAGGGATTTCCAGGAAACCCAGAAAAGGATGGAAAAGGTTTGGGTTGCTGCATCCACGCCTTTACCCATTCCTGCTGCAGGGAAAAGCTTTTGTGGATCCCTTTTTGTGCACAGCCTGTCACTTTCAGCACATCTAAATAATTTATAAAGCTCTAGGAGGTAATCTCTGAGCAGGCTGAGCCATTAGAGCCATCATAATATTATGTAGCAGGTCAGGTTTCCATGTTGTAAAGGAAACCCTGATTTGTCAGGCTGTGGCACAGAAGTTTGGACTCCAGGCCCAGTCTTTTCCTGGGGACTTCAACTCTGCTGTAATTTATGACTTGCCTGGTGCAGCTAATGCAGCTTTTCTCCAGTTTGAATCCTGGATATTTGACTAACGAGCCAGGCTTGTGCCCATCTGCCCTTGTGCTCGTGGATATTGACTTCCTTATCCTTGCAAGTGCTCAAGGAATTTTATTGGGAAAAGGCAAATGTCAAAAGTGTAAAGCTACTTTAATAAAACTGGCTGAGATCAGGTTTCCTTGCTGGCTGCCTGCCATTGAAAATCCCTTTGTTAGCTTTTTAAAATTTCCTGTGACAAAAAGAGCCCTTTTCATTTCTTTCTATCAGATCGAGCAAGTTTAATTAAAATGTGAAGAATTTGACTAAAAATGTCATAGCACAAAAATCATGGGGCTACCTTCCTTTTGAACCTGCATGATTTTGTGTTTTACATTTTTTTAAGGACAGTTCTAAACCTCATTGATGTAGAAAGCATGAAAGAACATGAAAAATTCATTAATTATAGCACCAAATTTTAGAGTGATTTTATCCTTCCATTTTCCAGGGGTGGTGATAAAAGTTTCATGAGAAACAGGGATCATGAGCTGGTCTGGGGGCAAAAAAAAAATATAAAAATTAAAGAAAATACATGTTAAATGTGAACACAATGAAGCAATTAAAGCAAATGAAAGCATTTCTGTGCAGCTGGAACCCACGATTGATGTGCACTGGACTGAGAGTTGGAGGAAACACTCATTGTCCCTACAGCTGCTTTGATTGGCAATATTGAGGTTAGCATAAGGAGCTAGAGAGATCAAATGCATCATCCAAGTACAAATTCCAGTGTTTTACTAGAGAAAATAGCAGTTACACATTTGGACATCCACTGTTTAAATTGTACTTGGTTACTATGACATGTAAAGTACTTGGCATGAACAAATAGTTTTTACCAAAACAATTATTGACTCCATTAAAATGGAGCATTTTAAAATGCTTGGCACATCTCAATATTTTAGTCATGAGAAGAGATGTGTAAATACAATTTTGGTGTCACGTACCTATTAGAAATGTAATGAAATATTAACTAAGTGGTGAAGCACCAGTTAAATTTCACAACAAAGGCACCTTATTTCCAGCAAAAAGACAGATGGATGTGCAGAGCACAGAAGGGCAGGTTGTAAAAATCCCAAGAGGTTTGACACTGGTTTCCTTAGTCCACACCCTGCATCTCTCTGTTCTGTTCTGTTGGTGTGTGTTCATTCAAAAAGAAGACCAATGTCAGATAAAACTCGTTATCCATTGGCATCCATTCTTGCTTCTGCTCCTGTTTGGGAGCAGCTGGAGTGTTCTCAGCAGCTCTGAGGATGAATGAACGAGCAGTGAAAGCGATGCCTGCTCCCAGCGCTGTCATGATGTCACACAGCAAAAGGCTCTGGGGAGAGATAAGGGACTTCACAAACAGCACCTCACAAAGCAGGAGGTAGAGACAAGCATCACACAAGCTCATTCCAAACATTCTTTTTATCCTCTAATCACCCTTCTTCGATTCTCTTCTGCTCCCCCAAAGACACAATGCCCGTGTGGTCCTTTGCAAATGAGGAACAACTCGGGTTCCATAGAAGATTTTGCCAGAACTAATAAAAAGAAGGGGCAGTAGCTGTGTTAAAATCCCATTGTTTTTTAAAAACACAAAAGGAGAATTAGCTTGGCCTAGCCTTGGGCCAGATCTGCTGGTTTTCTGCAGTGTGGTGTCATTACACATTTCAGGAGCTGATAGGAACCATCTGAGCTGCAGAATTACAGATCCATTCCAGTGTCTCTGATGAGAGGGATTAACAGGGAGCCATGGGGAGCTGGGAAGCCCAAGAGGTGTGGGAGGCTGGGACAGGGTGGGGGCAAAAAAAATTTGGGAGAGCCAGATGGAGATGGGCACTGAGAGGGTGTTTGAGACCCAAAAGCTGTGGGAAGCTCAGGCAGAGGTGGAGAACATGAAAATGTGGGATGTGCAGGCAGAGGTGGATGCCCAAAAGGTGAGGTAGGACAAAAATTTGTGGGACAAAAGGAGGGTCAAATCTGTACAAGCCAATTGTGAGTTCCCAGCTATTAATAAATGCATTTAGTCCTATTTTTAAACCTTTCCAAACACTGCTTAGTTTCTGCATGTTTTGAAATGAAGTTATCTCAGAAACATAACTCTGGTTCCAAGACTGCTCTGAGCTCTGGAAACAGCCTGAGAAACGGGAACTTTGTGTACATCATGTTTCCCTCGCATCGGATTATAACATGGAATAGGTGAGGTATGGCAAAATTTAGGATTCAAATGTCAAAATACATTGATTTCTTTGGCTCAAATTTAATTTAAAGACCAGCAGCTTATAATGACTCCTGGGCATCTTTAACTGTCAGCTCATCTCTTGGGGTGATTGTTCAAGGTACTCTGCTTGTGTTTGCTGGGATTTACACAAAGGAAGCACTACCTTTAATGACAGAGACTGAAAACTGCCCAAGAATACCATTCTTCATCTTAGAGATATAAACCCTAAAAGCAGATATGTAGAGTTCAGAAATACATTCTCAGGTAGGATATTGCTGCTACATTTTCAGCAGATTAATTCACAGGACTAGTTTTTTTTTTTTTAAAAACACCTCTATTCTTTAGTTAAGGATGAAGTTCATAAAAGTAGGCTAGCTGGAAGATATTATTTTCCCTGCTACATCATGAAAGGGTTGAAAACTATGTGCAAATAATACTGTGTGTTTAATTTTAGCTAAGTGTGGGCAAGCTTTGCTGTGTCAGTTAAAACATAGAATAAAATACCCTGTGTGTATTCAGCCCTGAACCCTCAAGAATCTCGGAGCACTTGAAACACACCAAAAACTCTTCACCCCATGCAGTCACAGTGCTGCTCAGGACCACAATGGAGCTGTTGTTCAGCAGCATGAAGAAATGCCAGGGGAGGGTAGGAAGTTAAGAATAATACAGCATATTCAAATATAACTTTTAGGAGTATTTAGGTAGGCTGAATGCAGCTACCTGGAATTTGGCCACAAGACTCAGCTTAACAGCCCTGCTCCTGTCAAAAGCGGAATAAGATCTTTAATTTTTCCATTCCTTTTCCATTAATCACCACAAGTGGTCATGAGGTTTTCCACCCCAGCCAGCAGTCAGGCTTTCCAACAGCAATACATTTCCAGGGCACCACATCAATGCTGCTTCAGAGTGCCTCCTACTGAACCACCAACCCAATTTCCTTCACATCATGATTTCCCATCTGAACACTGACCACCTCTCCTGACCATCCAGATGATGGCCTGGGGGTCTGAGAGCCTGTGTTTTTATTGAGAGGGCATTAACCCATCTTCAGGAAATCTATTAGGAAGGTTTAATTTCACTGGCAGGTTAAGTTCAGTATAAAACAGCAATTGCTCTAATCTACAGTAATTTGCTATTTAAAATATAAAGGAAATTTGGATAAGAAAGAAGATATAAAAAATAATTGAAATTTTAGAGGGATTTTTAAATCCAAATTATTCTGGGTTCTTGACAGTCTTTGTTGGGTTCTGAATCCAATTAGTGTCTGTACATTAGGGAAAAAAAATAAAACCAAGATTATACATTTCCCTAATTACAGAGCCATAGATATCAGTGTACAGTTTACAGAGACAGGAAGGAGTAAACTGATGATATGTGGCCTGATATGGGAAGGAGAATTCTGTAGCTGAAGAAGGCACAAGGAATTATTGAAAGATTTTGCTGTGAAATTCAGTCTATGTAAATAACATTGCCAGATGCTGCAGTTAATTAAGAGAGCTTTAACAATTCTATTTTATTTTCTCTTTCCAATTAGAGGACAGTATCTACATTTCTGGCCAGAGGGACTGAGGCTCTGTAACATTCAGAGTAATTGCCAGTGCCTGACTTAAGGGATGTTCCTAATTGGACAAGTTCTGTACTTTAGGTTAAAGAATTATCTATTGTGTCTTGCATTTGTTCCAGTCACAGGACATTATGGTCACTGTGTTTCCTGGCAGGGCTGGCAGCTGTTTCAGTGTCAGCTCTTCAGGCTGATTTACCTTATACCAACACACAAAACTGAAATATGAGATATCCTGTTTACAAACACATGCTTTGCATCTGAACTAGAAGAAAGCACTGTGAGAACTCTGGAAGCATAGTAGGGTTTTTTTGCAGGTAAAAGTTATTATTTTTATACATTTATAGTATTTTTGGCTTTCAGAGAAGTTTTCTATTTTATCTTCACTAATTCTGAATGGTTTTAATGTTGCTCTTTGAATGACTTGGAAAGGAAAAGTTAGAAATGTAATATTTAATATCTGGAAGAGACTTACTCAGATGTCTCTCTTCTCTGTCTGTATTTATATTTTAAGAGTGTCTTAACATCTGCCATAAGAACAGGTCTTTGTTCACTAGCTACTGCACACATCCAGATGCAGTAAGACTTTAAAAACCTCAGAATTTTAGAACTCAGCCAAGGTTGGCAAAATTATTTCTGTCTATTGCTGAGTCCTGGTGTTTCAACACAGTAACCTCTGCTGACATTTTTTGTGTCCTGTGGACAAGGAGATGATCAAAATCCTGGGGGCTGACAGTAGGAGGGAAAACTTGACACAACAATTCACAAGGAGCCTCAAACCTGAGTCTGCCCAAGTTTTCCAGACTTGGAAAGAACTTCAAAAGCCTTCCCAGAGCAGCCCCTGGTCACGAGGGGGTGCAGCACTTATGGGCACACTTAGCTTCTAAAGCTGTTTTTTTGTTTTTTTTTTTCTGAGTACCTCAGAAAGTACAGCAATTATTTACCTTTTAATGAGCTGAACTCAGCTCTTGGATTTATAGGTGCTTTTGGTGGTGTTCACTATGATAAGTATTAACATCCCAGAATTCCTGGGTTTAGGATATAAGAAATCCAATACAAATATTAGCAGTGATGGGTAAACTTACCTGTCATCTTCTCACTTCTGAAGGCACTTCAATAATAAAGTTTATTGGTAAACGGTACTAGTTATGAAGTTTCCTAAGGAAAAATCCACATAATTTTATTCTGTAAATAAGATATTAAACCAGAAGAATTAGTGCCATTTTTCTGGAAACTTGCTAAAAAAGAGCAAGCATTCACTCTGATGAAGGCTGTTTCTGCATGTATNAAAAAAAAAAAGGGCAGAATTGAGGCCATTTGACCACTGGAGAAACCAACAGCTCACCTTCCTGTTACATGATCTCTTTCCACAGTTTACCCAAATCCCTGTGTACAGATGAGCAGGCATTCACTCTGATGAAGGCTGTTTCTGCATGTATTTAAATGATTACTACCCACATTTTCAATTTTGGGTGCCAGGAACACCATGAGGGCTCAGGTCCCCTCCTCAGGGCCTGGCATTTCCAAAGATTAAACACCCATGCTTAGCATGGGTTATGAACCACTGTGGCTGGGAAGTTAAAAAACATGTGCATGGAATTTTTTTCCACTTTGCACCTCTTTGGGTCTCTTTGCCATCTGACTCTGCCTCTTGCAGGTCAGTGGAAATGTTTTTGCTGACCTTTGTGGGCACACTCGAGTTACCCACCATCCAATCACGTAAAATACAGCTAAAACCACTCTGCTTCATCTAGTGTTGTTACAAAATAATTTCCAGCCCATTAATTATGGTCGGCAAGCTCTTCTTTAAAGAGCCACTTTGATGTTGATGAGTCACAGTTCTCAAGCTTTCCTCTTTGCCTTTGCACTTCCTTAAGGCATAACCTTGGTGATTTTTGCACGGAGAGGCGAATGGCTCTGTGACAGGATCTGCCCTTGTGTAAACACCCTCAAGAGCCACTTCTCTTAAGCCAGATACTGAAGCCCACTTAAAAAAACACTTTCAAGAGACGTTTTCCATTTGATGTAGCTCCATGCAGGTATTTAGTGACAGCTAAGTGTAACCCAAGCTTCGACAGAGTGTTTGGGCAGAGCTGTGGGTCCTGTGCTGTAAGCTCATGTCCCTTTAGCTCTCCTGGAGTGTGTTGATGACTTCTAAAGGTATTGCTGAGTCCAGCACCTGCCTCTGCTCCTGCTCCACCTCCCCAGCACGAGGGAAGATGGAGCAGCTTAATCCTGACAGGGGAATAGAGGGGTGGCAAGCGCTTGCCCTGTTTGCAGCTGCGCTGCTGGAGATGGGCAGGCAGAGACTTGTGCTGGTTTTATGGACACCTCTCCATCCCAGCCCAGTGGGAAACAGCTTAACTGAAACTGTGTGTGCCTCCACACCTGCCTGCTCCACTGCAGAGCAGAGCAGAACTCAGGAGAAGCCTCAAGCAGCTGTCAGGACCCTGGCCTGTCAGAGATGGATCAATTAAACCAAGATGTGGCAGCACTGTTTGCTGTCTCCCAGCTGTGCCACACATCTGCCTGCATCCTAGTTTGGGCAAGGCTGCAGTGAGCTGGGAGGCTGCCCTGGGCTCGTGCCAGGGCTCGTGCTTGGATCCCACACTCCATGCATGGACCTGGGACAGCACCAGCCCCTCTGTGTTATCCTTGAGCAACCTTGACATTTCACCAGCCTGAGAGCCTGGGAGCAGCCAGGGATGGCAGAGCTTCCTCCTGTCAGGAGAGCAAGAGGAAGGTTGCAACCATTTGAAATTCAGCAAAGGGGTAATTCACAACACTTTTGCAAGTTTGGGGGGAAAAATATCCCACGGAAATGGCATAAAAGGGGGGAACAGGCTCCCATCAGAACCAGTCTGTTGCCTTTTTCACACTGAAATGAGCTTGGACTCATGCACTCCAATCTGACATGTGCCTCTTATAAAATCATCTGTTTTGTCATGGGTGTTATAATTCTCTCTTCTCCGTTTCAAGGACACCCGTGGGAGGAAATCAAAACCTTGCAGAAATGTGTTTTCCCGCTTTGCTGTTATTCCCAGAAGTCACTGCCTTCCTTCTGTTGTGTCTAATTCCAAATAACAGGTTGATCCCTTCACAAGCATCGACCTGTTTTGTAACATGAAAAGGAGTCAGTGCTATCAGTTATCTCCCACATTATCCTGCAGCAAGCTGTTCTCCAAGGGTAGCCAGCTTGAACGGCTCACGTTGTTGTCCACAAAAGAGAATCGCTCTTCATTCCACTGTCTCTATGCCAAGATGTGGCTTCCAATGAGGTAATTGTTTTGACAGTCTGGGAAAAAAAAAAAAAAAGCCAAAAAAAACCATTAAAAGTAAACAGTCATACATTTTTCTGCTTGTTGGGGGCATTTGTAAAAGGAAGATGAAACGTATCCAAAGTTTAAAACTTCAAGACACAACTGAATGTTCTGGTTTTATAAAGAGGCAACGTGTTACAAACCTGGCATTACTAGCTGATGATGTAAATTCCATGTTTCATAGCTGTTGTTTTTAACTGCTGTGCTGTTTGCATGTTTGAATCTCCATCTATGCACTAATTCTATGTCTAAGGGAAATCCATAATTTCAAACCTTAATAACCGTTAGCTTCATCTTTGACAAAGAGCTGGTAAAGAGAAAAAATTGCTTTTCTTGGAGATCTGCAGAGTTTTAAAATGGAATCCAAGGTTCTGCCTGTACTGAGCTGTTTGTGTGGCTATGTGAGACATTTTCAGTGAACCCTGAAGGAGCTCAGACTTAGCCTGGGCTCAGTACTGAGTGTCAGCCTGGGCTGCCAGAGCCCCTGCACACAGCCTGGGGTTTGTGTCCAGCTTTATGCAGTGGCTCTTTGCTCTTGACTTTATCCCTAACAAGTTCTCTGTATCCTCAGTGCTCAGTAATATTCTGCAGGATTGGAAGCTTTGCCATTTTCAAGGCAAAATGTACTTTCCAGCACGTTATCCAAGAAAAACATTGTTTAAGCCAGATTGGGAGTAAGAAGGTATCCTTAACAATTTTCTCATTGATGAAGAGCTCCAGAGGCTGATACATGGGAATATACACACACCTACAGTAGGCATATATGCTATTTTCAATAGCATATCTCATCTATCTACAGTGGCTTCTGGAGTTTCACATCAAGTGCAAGAAATGTGGTGAGTGAGATGCCAAAAAAGACAAAGTGTTTAAGACCACATGAGCTCAGATTTTCATTTCTCCAATTCCCCTTGCCTGGAAGACAGCTTGTTTTAATAGCAAAACTGTCTTTGCTGACCCTTAGTGAAGCCCCATAGGTTTTAATAATCAAGGTGATCTTAAATACTTCTATAAAATTCCTGATACAATCTACTGCATCTGCCAGTGCTGAAGTTATTTGAGTTTACTCCCAGTTTCTCCACAACGTCAGGTTTTATCACATGTCTTCTCAAACCTTTACCTGGTAACACCAACGGTGCAGAGTTCGTGTAAATTTTATCTCAATCTCATCTGCAGGCTGTTTGAATATGCATTGCTGCATTTATTCTCATTATGGGAATCTAAGGCTGGGGAGCATGGTGGATGCTTTGGAGTACAGGATTTGCTGAGTTCCTGGCAGGCACTTTCATCTCTCCAGGCTTGAAGTTATCTTGGTTCTTGGGGGCTCTGCCTCTGCTTGTTCCTTGTCCTAGACAAGGTGGGGTCTGGATCACATTACACACCCCAAAGGCTGACTTCTGCTTGCCTTGGGCTTGTGGAGCTGTGAACTGCTGGTATTTGGGGTTTCTGTGGTATTTGAGGCTCTGGGAGGGGTTTCAGTGCCTGCTGGAGTAAGTGCTGCCCAGGCCATGGCCCAGCACCACCAGGATGCTGCTGGAAGCAGTGGCTGTGGGAATTCTAGAGGCATTTCCATCTGGATCTTTGCCTCAGGTGGATTTAGCTCCCAGTCCAACTGTACAAATTAAACTTTTGGGGTCTTTTGATTGCAGGAGTCTAAGCTGGTGGTCCATCTAAAACCACCAGAAGCTAAATGAATTAATCTTCCCCCAGTCTCCCAAGGGAAAGCTCTCTTTTTGAGAATTGTGACAGGGAAGGAAGAGGTTCAGTCTGGACAAAATGCAACCTGCTCTTTGGAGATGTGCCTGTGCTCCCAGCTCCACATCCCTCAAAATAATGCACTTCTGTCCTCTCTGTGTGTCTCCCACATGTGAAGTCTTTCTGCCAAGCTTTCTCATTCCCCAGATCCCCATTTCTCTCTGTAGCAAATCCATGGGCAGGTTTCATTCTTTAGCTCTGTGGGCCAGTTTACCTCACTTTTCCTCCACATCTCTACCCAAGCTACTCCTATTCCTTTATCTCTAAGCAGGACCACACCCCTTAGCAGTGATTCTCCTGATAAAAGGACTCATACTGGGTATTTTCAGAAGGAATTGAGCAAGATATACTGGAAAAGGTAGGACAAGTAGCTACTACTTTTTCTAAGGCTTCCCAAGAGTGATTGCACTTGTTTCAGGGAAGGACTGTCCTTACTCTCCTGCTGACTTTGCCAAGAACAGGCACAGCTTTCCAAGGAAGAGAGTTATTGGAGACATTGAGAGAGGAACAAGCAGACCCAAAGTGTTTGTCTTTCCTCTCACATGTCACCCATGGTTTCACAGTGGATTTCAGTGTGAATGCTCTGGTAGAGCCAATAAAAGACCAAAGCAGGGATTAACATGAGGGATCAAACATGCTGGACCAGGCCCCTGCAGGCTTTGTGGCACTGCAAGGTGGTACCAGGTGCTGCCAAGACAAATTGTGCTATTCATACCTTTTAGTGTTTCACTTTGGAAGGCTCTTTTTGAAAATGCAAAGCTTTGGTGCAGGTGATAGCAAACAAAAGAGAGTTTTCTGTAAATGGTCTTGTCTTGAGGAACACTGGGCTCCAACAGGTAACGTCTGTCTCAGCCACAGGTTTGGAACAACCCAGAAGGGAAGTTCCCCTGGATGCTGGGTGTGCCCCTCACCTGGACATGCCTCAGTCACCACTAAATCTGGGAGGTTTGAGCCCAAGATATGTAAAATATGTCTGGTCTGTGGCTGCAGACAGTGGAACTAATCTCGAGTCTTGCTGGCAGCCTTGCAAGCAGCTCAGGAGCTGCAGAGGTGTGGGCAGCAAACAGGCTGGAATGTTCTCAGCACACACAGGGAGAGCTCAGGGGCAGCCCTGATTCCAAACCCGGGGCTCTCTTGCCATGAACTAGAAGGTTTTTTGAGTCATGACTAACTAATGACGGGATGGTGCTGTGCTCCTGGCCGTGCTCAGATATAAAACCCCATCCCCACCACGACTGCTTGTGGCCATGGAAAGACCCACAAACACATTTTGCAAGAGTTTGGGTGTCTGTCCCTCTGTGTTCCCTTCGGAATCCCAAGTGCCTTGGCCTAAATTACTGCTGCATTTTCAGCTGGATGTGTTATTTTTTTATTCAGCTCTTAGCAAACACAGAGCTCCAGTTAACAAGGGCTGTGTAAGCACCCTCTGGATCAACATGTACCCGTGCTGGGTGAGCTCATCCTCTGAAGTGCAAGATGTCAGGGAGATGTAATGTAACGAGCTCTTATTTTTTTCATGCACTCTTTGCCATTTCAAAGAATCAGAATGCCCACTGCAATAACAATGCTACATCTTCCCTTCACTTAGCACCTTTAATGGAGCACACTTTAATTTAGAAAGCCATTAAACACCAGGCTTAGCACAGCCATAGCTGGGCATGGTTTATTTTCCCCTCTCTTAGATTTCTGATAGAACCAACACAGCACATGTAAAACAAGAAAGGTTAAAATAAACAATCAGATTTATTTTACTCGCTTTTAAAAATATTTAAAGACTTTTGTGGATTTATAACTGTAGCAGTAACGGTTTCTGCCTTATGTCATGAGGGGAAAGTTATGGCTTTGTTTGAAACTGCACAAGAAACACCATTGTAAGAGATACATGAGTCAGGCATTGCCATTAGTCAGTGCATATTCACTGAAACCTGCCTCTGAATTGATCTAGACCAAGAAGTCTAAGGAGTGGCACATTTCAAAAATAATTATATGATTTAGGGGAGGAGTTTTCCAGTATTTTTTCTGTGGGATGTGTTTTTAGAAATGATTGGTGAGGTTTTGATGGGCATTAACCCCTAAAGTGTCAGAAATTTCTGCAAGGCTACAAACCCGGTGGCTCTCCAATACTGTGATAAGCAGCTTTGGAAACCGTCTCCCTTTTTCTGTAGGATTCTAGACCTGCTTTGGGAAAAACCAGTCTCAGATTCTGGTTTTTGTATCTATGACCCCAACTTTCATCTTCAAAATTTACTGTGATTCATACCCTTTTTAACTTCATAGCAGCACGGGTCAGGATAAAAAGGGAAATAATCAAAGAAAAGCAGAATCTCAACTTGCATTCGTGAAACTTTATCCTGTTTATTAACTCTGCTCTGCGAGCCACAGTATATTGTGCTTGGATCTTGTAACACTCCATTTTAGAAAATAATAGTCAAAGTGGTGTTTTAACCAGAGTATGAGGGTTTTAATATAAAATGTGCCTTTCCTTTAAATTGATTGCAAATGTACTTTCCAAATATTTTACTTCGTAAAAAAGGATTCTTGGAGGCATTCCAGCGCCTGGTATTTTCCAGCTAGCTAAATGCAGATAATTCCCCTTTCAAACACGCCTTGAGAGGCTTTGCAAATCCTGGCTGGGTGGTTTGGAGGGATGTAGGAAAGAGCACGAGCTGATCCTCACAGGTTGCACCCCAGTGGGAAGGGTGAGGATCCCAAGGGAAGGGTGAGGAGAGGACCTTGGGTTGGCAGAGGGAACACACACTTGTGATGAGGACACACAGTGTGAACAGCACTGGGCGCACTGATCCCATGGCTGATGCCATCCCATGGAATCCCATGGAAAAGGTGCAGATAATGACAGCAATAATAATGATCAAAACAGGGAACTCATAATCTTTTATTACCCCATGACACAGCCCTTCCCAGAGCAAAATCTGTCTGCAGGATCCACTGACCCCAGGGGTTTGTTGGTACAGACAGAACTGATTTGTCAAAGCTCACTCAGAAGTGCAGGGGGAAGAGAGGAACCTGGATTTCAACTTCCAGCCCAATGGACAAATGAGCCCTTTCTGTGGCACAGCCAGTTCACAGGGTGAACTGCAAGATGCATTTCTTTCATGCTAAATTATTTTAATCTAAGTGGAAAATGGGGGATAGTAATCCACTAAAATAATTTTCTAGTAGCACCTGCTTTTGACTAAGTCTCTCTAATGGTGTTGAAAGAAGCCAATTTCTCCATCCTGAAATATTCAGCAAAGCCTTCATCAAACAGATGGGTGAATATGGGCATGATTTCCATCTTCATTAAATTAATGTCAGGCTCTTGAAAAATCAGTCCTTTAATAATGTATAAATATTTCCTTCTTGAAGTAACTGCCTGATTTTCCCCACTAGGACTGGTTTCTACTTTTTGTAATAAGACCAACTCCTGATGGAAGAGCTGCCAGTGCATGTATACTTGCAGATGTGTTCTTCGATAAAACTTATTAAGCCATTTTAGTAATTTTCTACTTAATGTGTTTTTAACATTCTTCAGAGCTTGAAGTGAGATATATCTGGGTCAGAGAAAACAAGGCAGATATCCATAATCTTGCCTTGATCATTATTTAGAGTTAAGCTAGATGCAAAACAGAACAAAATTTTCCCAAACCTGCCTGTTCTTAGTGCTGCAAATTAATTTTCACTATAGAATCTCTAAATATGTGTTTATTTATTAAAAAAAATATTATGAAGTCTCTAGCTTTAAAACAAGTTTTTATGTCTGTCTTTAAAATTATTTTTAAGTCACTTAAAATGATGGGTTTTTTAAATGAGATTGGCATTCTGAAACAGACACATCAACAAAAAACACTTTCTTGTGATTTCACTTAGAGGCTGAAGCGTGGTATCACCACTCACAGGCAGTCAAGGAAAGCAGTTTTGTCTCTGACTGCCCGGTTCCACAGCCATGCACAAGCCCCAGCCAGAGGCTGCTTCCAGCAGGAATTATGCAAAGGGGAGGAGATGTCAACACCAGAGGCTCTGCACAGAGCAGGGATTTCTCACACTCACCCCCTCAGGAGGCAGCATGGCATCTTTTTGCTGCTGGGAGAAATGCAAGAGAGGAGGATAAAAGCAAGAGGAAAAACCCCAAACAAGCACTGGAACCGTTAGACCTGTGCTGGGGCTGCTGCCCTGCCCCTCCATCAAACAATTGTGCTTCATTAAGGCTCTCCAGTTAACACTTGCTTGTGGGTTATGCAGAAGAAAGCAGTGTCTGACTGCAAACACAAGAGATGAGTTCTCATGCAGGTTCTGCATTCATTCTGGGTGTGGGTAGAGAGGTTTACAAAAAAAATTCTTTTGTGGCAAAGAATGTACTCTTCAAATTCTGTATTAGAGGCAGAGCCCAAGCCTAGGTTTTCACATTGTTTGGAGACTTCCCTGCCTGTTTTGCCAACAAACAGGGAAAGAGTTCATCAGTGGAGACAGAATCACTGGTAGAACACAGACATCAGTTTTGAGGGTCTCCTGAAGACATTGGAGTGGTGGCTGGGACACCTGGGCTGGCTTTCCTCTGACCCCTCTCACCCCCTTCACATCCATTTGATGGAGATGAAAAAGAAAATGAGTCTGGTGGGCTTTTCCTGCTGAGTGAGTTAGTCATTCCCCACCTGGCAGATGCTTTCAGCTGGGATCATCCTACTGCCCAACTCTGCAAGCTTCCCCTAGCACACAGAGCTATTTGCTTTATAAAGCTTGATTTATCAAAGTACATCTTAGGACAGTCAAATCAGTCATCTAGGACATTTCTTCTCTAGTTAGTTAAGTTGTTTCCATGTCCTAATCCTGTGCTGGTAGTACCTACCTCACTAAAGCTCTTAAAAGTGCTCATCTTAATAGAGATGAGAGAGAGCAGAGAAAACATTTGCTGAACTTCTTGCTTCATCACAATAACAGTCTTGGTACATCCCATGCCCTTCACCCCTGTGTGCCACCAGGAGCCAGGGCTCAGATTAAAAAAAAACATGTATTGCTTTTGCACTTGCACAGGGAATCACTGGTTTCAATTTTTCTCTGTTTGTGATAGATGCAGTCACCAAAATTCCCTGAAACGCGCTCAGGGACAGCAGCAATCTCCTGGGGAGGCAGTTCTGTCTTTGGAGCCCCAGGGTGGTGCTGGTGATCTGCTCTTCAAACCAGACCAGACTCATCCTCTAGTGCTCCCCCTGAGCTGGAAAGAGCTCCTGAAGAAGTTAAAATATTCTCAGCAAGAGCAGTGGTAGCTGGGAACAGCTAATGATTGCTTACATACACACTGTAAAAACTTTAGTAGTATTTTTGCCATAAGATGCTCAATTAGGTCTCATTTTCCTTTCTCTGAATGATAAATGAGACCAATCTACAGGTTCACAGCTGCAGGGTCTGTTCTGGTGCAGATATTCCTACAAAGCCCCTGGTAGCCACCTCAATAGGAGCAGCATGTGCATATCAAAGAAAATAAAACCTTTAAACTCTGCCCTAATTTGCCTTTTCCCCCTCATTCTGCACAGATATGCACCATCAGGATACTGGAAATTGCTCCTGTTATTGAAACAAGGGAACCTTCTGAATGTGTAATTATAAATAGGAAGAGGGAAAAAGAAAATCTCATTCCAGACAAAATATATGGATTTTGTATAGGAAATAATATATTTGAATAGGAAATAACTACCAAATCTCTTCTAATGTAATTTGTAGTATTAATAACATACTTATCAAAATAGTAAATTGGGGTTTGTATAAATGAAAATATTTTGAATTGAATTTTATAATGTTTTCTTGAAAGGTGTTGTGATAGAGGAGAACCTGACCATAGAAAACATAGCCTGTTTCTCAGTAGGTTTTATATCTCTTCAGATATCCAGAAGAACTCTTTTTTTTGTCATTTCACTCCTAGGTTGTATATAAAGGTGCAGAAATGCTCTGTAACAAGTCACATTTGTTGGACAAACAAGAGCTTATTGGACAAGTTATGTAAGTTTTCAATAGCTGTTTGGCCAAAAATAGGATGTTCCAAAATGGCAAATCCTCATTGGAGATGTAACTAAACAAGTAATACTGTTTATCAGTATCAGCCTATTGTAATATTTTAAGTGATAAATTTCACAAATAGTTGGAAAAATCTTTAAACACAGCTTTGTGATATATTTCATACACAGAGAAATGTTCTGTTCATTCATAGGAAATGTAAAAATACACAAAAGAAAGAATATAATAATAGGTGATATATTTGCCATTTTAACTCTGTAAAATTAACTTTTCAGTGCAAAATTATGGCTATTATTGTTGGAATCAAGGATCATGGTAGGATAATACAAGCAGGAAAAATTCCTTTGACTGGAAGCATCATCTGTTCAACTCAGAATATTCTGTGATTCTGTTATGAAAAATACATTTTATGTCCCTTTTCTGTCTTTTGCTTGGTCTATTCTCTTGTCATGCTGTCCTGGGTTACAAAACCAGGAATTTTCTTCCCATTGGAAATACTGTAAGAGCTTCTCACTGCAGACTCCAGACACCTTGCACAGCTTTCTTAGCAAAGAGGATGGAACGTGTAGAATCTCAGTCAAAGATTAGGATAAATTTCAGGCTAGTGTATTTTTTTAAATTAATTTTTGTGTTTGTGGTTTGGTTTTGGCTTTTTTTTTGTTTTTTTTTTTTTGCATAAGCACTCCTTAAGCTACCTTCTCTTCATCTTGAATCCTATTATCTACATTGTGTTGTATTTTCAGTTCTTCTGGAACAATAGAATAGACTCAGTCAGAGCCTGGTAATGTGTGTCTGAGATATTTCCCAAGGAAAACATTTTCTGGACAATAACAAAAGCATGACCACTGAGGCATAAAAAGTGCCTTTTCTGCCTTGTGTCCTTTCACCTTTGGAAGCTGCAGTTCAGCAGAACAGACTGAAGCAGGTACTTGAATCTATTCCTGTCAAGCATCACACATGTTTAAACCTTAGTGGGAATAAAGTTCATCTCCTTGCTCTAATAAGGCTTATAAATATAAGCTTATTTACACCAAAATGGCATTTAAATGGAGTCAGAAGAAAATCAGAAGAAAAAAGGCAATATTAGGGCTGTGAGTGAGCTTATCAGAGTGGCAGCAGGGTTGCTTACACACCACCTTTGTCACAGGCTCTGCAGAGCAATAGATAAAGCACAAAGAATCTGCCTTGTAAAGGAACTTGTAATTGAACAGACAACACTGTCTAACACCTGGGACAAAGGTTGTATTTTTAGGAGAAATAAGGCACATTCAGGTATTTTGGGAAACCATCAGTATTCCCTGTTGCCACTTCCCTTGTGTTGGTTTCTGGCCATTCTGACTAAAGCCTGAATGCATCTGGAGGAAGAATTAGTCCCATATCCACACTGACTTTGGCTTCAGCATCACTCAAACACATTTTGCTTGCACATGTCCCTTATTACCTCCATCACACTGGCATATGTCCCTTATTTCTCCTTTCCTTCCCCCAAGCTTTGGCTGAACAGCGCAAGATGGATCACCAATAAAATGGTATTTTAGGAAGGAATATGAGAAGCAAACTCATTGGATAAAGAGAACAGATTCTGCCTCCTGACAAGGCAAATATGGAACAGGTTTCTCTCTAGCAGGTAATCTGATCAGTAATGTCACAAAATGTTTGGGAACACATCAGAAAACATCTGCTGGAAAGGAAACACACTGCTGAGTGGTGCTGCACCCAGGAATTCAGGGCAGAACAAGGTTTTTAAGCACATTTCAGTAACCTGGAAAGCAATCTTTGATGAGTTGATGATAGGGCACTCATGCACATCCTCATCCATTACACTTGCACTGCAGAGGGGGCAAGGACAGCTGCTGAAACACATCTGCACCATTTGGGGCTTGAGGAAGGGTTATGGAGGAAAAATATGCACAAATTTGAGGGGATGGTTCTATTTTTTTAACTGAGCAATTTAGAACACCAACAGTGGAAGTTGTTTGTTTAACACTGGCATAAGAAATATCCCTCCCCCTCATTTATAAATTGTAACACAATTGCCTTTGTTTTGAAAGGAATTATTCTCTTATTCATGGCTTGTTTGAATTTACTTCCTTGTAAATTATTTTTGGCAATGCCTGGTGCAGTGCAGCAAGGGAAACTATGCATTTCCATGTATGTAAACCAGGAAAACCATGTGATTGTGGACAAACAATGTCCTCCATTGTGAGTTATTTGTTTTCCTCACTATTACTAAACCCTTTGTAACTACAATGGGCATTGTGATCTGAGAGCACTTTGGTGCCAGTGGTGCATTTTAATTGCCTGCCTCTACCACAAAACAGCTTTGAGGCTGTCAAACAGGAGGGCTGAAGGTTTCCCTTACCTGGAAATCTCTGGATAGACCAACTTTGAACTTGAAGAAAAATGGAATAGCAGTGGTGGGAGGGGCTGATCAAGCTCATGGCACGTTTCTGATCTCTGGTCTTACTGAAGTTGTTGTTGCCAACATAAATTACAGATTCTGGGGGCTGTTCTCAGTTATGCTGGAACGGTGGGAGTGTGTTTATAGCATCACATTGGTTTGGCTCTTCCTTCCCACTGTGCTTTTCTCAGCTGCCAGGCCTTAATTATGGAAAAATATTTGTGTTGCTACCACTGCAATGAAATGTGTTCACGTGAACTGACTAAGAAGTGATTCTGTACAGTGATACTGTTTCAAACCAGATTTTAATGTTTGCTATGGACTTCTAAAGATTTTTATTACCTGGGCAAGAGCAAATGCCCAATTTGAATAGTACAGTGCCTTTACCTGTGCTCAGGAACTTGCCTCATCAAATGGCTGTGAAAATAAGACAATTTATGGTTCATTCACTCCAGAGAAGATCCTGGTGGGTCCATTCCAGCTCAGAATATTCTGTGATTCTGTGAACATGAAGTGCCTTGTCCACAGACACACTGAGAAATGAATCTTTATTTATAACATGTGTATTTATAGAGTGTGATGCACAGAGAGATGAGCATTTCTGTGCAGATGTGTATCTTGCTGGCTCTCACCCCTCCTATTCTCTCTAAATATAATTTTTAAAGGAAATAGACTTTAGAATAGGAGTTAAACTCTTTTTCTTGCTCTGAAAGGACTCAGTCATAGCTCTTATTTAAAGTCTCTGACGAGAATTTCAAACTCTCTTTCCAAACACCACCGAGCCAAGAATTGTTATGATCTGAATTTAATTCAAATCATATGAACCTTCATAGCTTTTGCCACACTAAAGATTTTTTTCCTTTTCAATCTGGCAATACATGCATCAAGTTGTGGGCAGACCCCACTCACATAGAGGGGTAGCTTTGTGAACTCGATAGCTTACAGGGTTTTCCAGGTTCAAAACACATTTATGATTTATTTTCTTTAAACAGACACACTAAACAGTCTCATAACTGCATAGTAGCAGAATTTGCCATGTAATTTACTGTGGTGAGTCATAATGAGGGGAAAAAAGAAATCAGAACTTTGAAAAATTATCCTTAAATTGCTGTATCTAGAAAATTATTTCAGCCCTTCTGCTTTCCACAGGCCCTCTCGTTCCCTGTCTCCTGCCCAATCCAAGAGCTGATTTTCCTGGATGAACAAAGGATGTTACCTGCAGCCCTGAATCCTCATTCTGGCTTGGATACTCTCTGGGGACAATTCTCTTCAGTTTTCCAGAATTTTGCAAAGAATTATAAATACCCACCCACTTTACTGCAGCCCTTTCAAGCCCAATCAATGTCTTCTCAACGCCTGGAACATGTGAAATGCAATTTAAAAATGGGAAATAATGTTACTTCTCAACCATAGAGGCAGAATTTACAAGAGAGAGAGCATGGGGGGATAATTACAGCCTGGCTTTTAGAATGAGGTGCTCAGGAAGGGCACAGTGAGCAGAGCAGCATCCAGGTGCCCAAAGCCCTCTGTGTTTATGGGCACTCCATGCTTAGAGGTGCTGGGAATTTTCCAGACCTGTTCACTCCACGTCTACAAGTATGCAGAATATTTTCAATAAATACTCCTTGCATGGAAAGTATGTTCAAAATGCTTTCTCAGCACACTGTGTATCCACAGGCTGTTCCATGGGTTTTCCTGTTTCTCCTCCCCACAAAATCCTGCTTGTGTCTGCTGTGCTTCCAAGGCTTTGGCACTGCAGCTGGGTGTTCTTCCAGCACTTTGTTCTGCCCACTGCCCTTTCCTTATTTCATTTTCAGTGCTCCTGTGAGCCCTGTTACCCCTGATTGCTGTCACATGTGCTGCTCTGGATCCATACCCTCCAATTAATCCCCAGTTTAGGATGTTTACACTGTGAAGACAGGGTTATCCAGTTCCTAGGAAACAGCTATTATTTATCCCTCTGGATACTGCCTGCATTGCTATATTTCAGAATAATTTTAATTTGTGGTGTATTTCACTGAGTGGATGTCTCAAGAAAAAATAATTTAAGAATTGTTGTTGCATCATAGCAACACCCACAGCAACACAACAACATACACAGGACTTGTATGTACCAGAGAGCTGCAAAACATGCAATTTGTAATGTATTGACTGTAAGGGTAACTCAATACAAATAAAAAAAACCTATAAATGGACCAAAACAAAACATTGGAACTGAATTTGAGCAACAGACTTCAGAGAAGCTCAGATCAGAGCAGGCTGCCCAACCTCTCCTTGTTACAAACCTTTTACTTGTCTGGTCTCTGCAACTTTCTGGCCTCAGGTTTCTAAAGCCAGCTTGGGAGCTTAGACACCCAAATATCATTAAAATGAATACTCATTGTGTCTTTTGGCCCCACAGTTCCACTCTGATGATGTTTCTGGTAGTGTAATAGTCTTTTGTTGGGAGGTATTCCTCACCTGTCATACAGCAACAAACTTACACACCTCCCTATAGGTTACTGTGGGGTTTTTCTAATAAAAGAATAGTGATACTATGAAAAAAGTCATCACCCACATTTAATAAATTATTTATATTAATCTTCTCTCAATAAAAGGCCTAAATACCAGAAAGAATGACCTGTCCTAAAAGGATTTTTAAGAGGCAATAATTTTTTTTTTTTTTGCATTAGTCCCAGAAGAAAATCATCTGGGACCCAGCAGTGCAGGACTGTTCAAAATGTTTCTTATAAAATTTGCCTAACACAGACTTAGCACAAGCTAGAATGTGACTTTATAGGCACTTTACAAACTTCTCTGTGGAAAGCCTGAAAGCTGACCTTTGATAATGGCTAAATTCCTGTTTAAAAACAGGAGTAACAGGGGTAATTATCTAAGAGCTGGCTGTCCTTCTTTTCATCTTTCATGTAACTTTAGTTGGAAAGAACTGGTGTTTAACACTGTTTTATACAATGAGCCTTCTTATTTCATTAAACTCAGGGGATATAAAGAGTGGATCTTAGGGGCCAAGGTGAGTTGCCTGCTCCCAGGATACAACAACTGAGTGGTTTTTTGGGGGAGTTTGTTTCCTTTCTGTGTCCTTCCACACCTCCCTGGAGGATTTGGATGCTGTGACATGGGAGAGGCTGCCCAGGTGCCAGTGAGAGCACTGGTGGGTTCAAAACTTCCAATACCAGAACTAATGGAAAATTACTGCAGCCCTGCTCATTTTCCCTGTGCTCAAACACGTCCTGCTGCAGAAGGAAAGGAATGAGATTTTCTTTTGACAAAGGACCAGAGTCAACCAAATTTTTGTAATATAGTGGGAATAGACTACACTGCACATTAAGGACAATTGCACCAAAAACCTGAGGAGATGTTGCAGATTTTGTCCTGGAAACAGCCTCTGGATAAGATTCAGGAGATATGATCAAGCATTTTATCATACTACAATCTCCTCATTAGTTTAAGCTTTGCATTTCTTCATGATGCCTGCCAATACCTGTAACCCCGCTTTGTTTAAAGGAAGTTTCAGTTCAGGAAGAATCTGAATTCGCTTTTGATTTTGTCTCTTAGGCACCAGAATTTGGTAAGTCATTGTGAAACAGAGTTTTGGCAGCCCAGCTTGACTACATAATGGTCCTGCACTCTGGAGACATTCCCAACACTTCAGCAGTGCAAACACTGTGTGCACACCCAGGCTCATATCAATGCAACTATTGTTCACTTTCAGCACACACTTCACTAAAAAAAGTGCATTTTTTTCATAAATTCTCCTTTATCAACTTCCTTCGTGTGTATGAAACCCCCATGTGAATTCTTGCACATGTAGAAATGTTAATATAAATTCTGTCGTTGTTCCTATTGCTGTAGCATCTTTTCTAGAAGTACTCTGGTTTGGGAAGGGGCTTGGATTTTCTTAAGAGCAGGACAGTGTAAAAGTTGGAATAATTATACAGTAGTCATGTTGAGGAGAAGTTAATGGAAAGTAATGAAAGTGATATTAAATCTATCATCAATACATTTATTTATATATATCTTAAAATGTACCTTTCTAATTAATGATTTATTTTTAATAGGCAATGTTTGAATACAGTGTTATTATATGCATGTATCTCTATACAAACAATATTTCATTTTCATAATTAGGCTAAAAATAGCTTTTGTCATTTCTTCACGAGGAGAAACAGCACAAGGCAACACACAAAATTTGGAGTGTTGTGTGTCACTGGTAATAATTTTGTTCATTCATCAAAATGTAAAACTTATTATCATTCCTACTATTGTTAAGCATGCTGATTATATATGTTAGTTATTAAACACTGGTCTTTCACATAATTTTGACCTTGAATTAGGGATGATTTTTTTGGATCAGAATGTACTTTATCAATCTGAGCAATTTTATTTGAAGACCAAAAAATTATGCATTTTTTTTTCCTTGGAATTGTGTTTCAGTTGAATAATTTGAGATGGTGGTGTCAAGGTCAAGGGCTGAGGGAAATCCCAAGAACATTCTAGTGCAGAAAGCCCCATCCCATTTCATCTTGGTTTGGGTCCTGTAATTGCAGAATCCTGCAGCAGCTTGGATGTGTCTCCTGGTACACTGTGAGGCAGAATTAGATTTTTTTACTCAGATCTCTGCCACTTCCAATCCAATGCATTGTGCAGGGGTGACATAAAATTTGTGGAGTAGAGAGAGAATTTTCATTCTGATCCTCAGTCAACCAGTAGATGTGACTCATAATTGACCCTATAAGTAATACATAAATTTTTTTCCCTGAAAGCTGTAAAAATAAGAATTTCATTCATATCCCCCCTAATTAGGTGCTATAAAATTAGCTGAGAGCAGGGTTCTCCTTGTGCATTCAGGCCATGCATTTTGGGGCTGGGTTCTGAATTCCAGCTTGAGCTGTCTCGGGTCTTCCATCCAGGGGAGCTTGTGTTTTGCTTTCCTCCAAAGCCAGCCCTGTGGCCCTGAGCCAAACCTTCCTTGCTGAGGCTGAATGAGCCTTTCAGCCTCTCCTGGCAGCCCCACAGCCACACACCCGTGGGCCAGGAGGGGAAAACCACCCGGGATGACCAGGCCAGTTCTGTCCCCCAGCTTCACCAGTTCCTCCATCATTTCCTGGCCAATTACGTGGCTGTAAGACCTGACCACGATGTTTTCCCCTCTCTTTGACCAAGGCTGTTTTCTCTGTTGTCTTACTGAGTTTACTTACAGTCCTACCCTTCTGCAGTCTTTTTTAAATTTTTTTGCTACCAATCTCCAGCCCAGGGTCTCTTGCTGTAGCAACCTCAGACTCCCTGGGGACAAAGTCCTTAAAACCTCATCCCATCCATTCCTGCTCTTCCAAGCCCAGTTTGTGATAATAGATCTGGAATACATCTGGTCCCTCTTCCAAACTGAACCTTTTTAGGTAGTTGCACAATTCATGCCAAGCAGCATCTCTTCAATGAAAAGCTGGATGTTTAAAAATAGGTCCTCATTACTGTACCCTTTGCTGGCTTCCACTCCTGCTCCATGTCTGGGTAACAGATCCATTATGTTAAATTTCTATATGCTCCACATATTCAAGGTCAGGTTGGTTATTTCTTTTCAGAGACTTTTACAGACTGTTTCTGGGTAAGGCTTTAATCTGCTGCAGAGGGAAAGCACCCTGATTTGGAAATACATAAATAATTTAATGTGGTCGTGGGAAGAAAAAGAGTTTAAGCAAGTATGGCTTTAATCATGCTATTTAAATGTCCATGAGAACAATCTGGAGCTGTAAAAAACGAAATTATTTTTGTTTTGATTAACTAGTTTTGATTAAACTTTTCTGTGTCAGCAGTACACCTACAGTGGATGCTTGCTGATGACAGCTCAGGGCCAGTCAGAGCCTTGATAACCTGAAAGGTCTTTTCTAACCTAGTTCATTCTGTGATTCGGTGATTCTGAGTCCTGAACCCAGAAAACATTTCCAGGACTTGGAGTTTTGGAGAAAAGAGGAGAATTAGAAGATGCATGCAAGGATAAGAGATCTCAATGCAATTGTATCTCTGTTCCTGTCAGGTTAGACATGCATGAACTCAATTTAGGATTTAGTGTCCCCATCAGTTGTGCCTTTCATCAGTGAGGATGTTAGCCAGGACCTGCCTTTGCTCTCTATCCCAAACACCACCATTTGTTTTCCCAATAAATAATTATATTTTGTGTATCAAGCCATATTATGCTATTGTCTTAAACATAACCAATGGCATAATGGAACTTCTTATTCCCATTTTTTAACTTCTTTATTTTGGGTGGTTCTTGAACATGTAAAGGTGGCTGCTTGTGTGACACACCCAGTCAGCCACTGCTTTAACAGCTGGTGGTTTGCTTTCATTTGTGTACTTAAATTCTTTCAATACTAGAAAGTTTCCTTTTAATGAGAGACAACTGAAAACCTGTAAGAAACAGCTCAAATGTCTACCCAGAGTTTAACCAAAACCACTCTTGCCTCAGCCTAGGTTTTCATGGCTATTAATTTAATTTATTATACAGTAATGAACCATGCAGGATCCAAACTGACCCAGGATTTACTTTAATGGATCATTAACTTGTCAGGTTCCCCCTTCTTCTTTAGTCCTCCTGGTATTTTCTTGTCCTGCCAGAATTCTCATTATCCCAGCTATTAATCCATTTATTAACTTTGGACAAGGATGTATTTCATTAGCAAACACTTAAAAATTAATGATCACACACAAATTAAAACTCTGCTGTAAAAGGATAGAGTACAAATAGGGTCTTTAGGATGTGGGTTTTATTTACACTCAAAATGAATGGCACACTGACAGTGGTTAAAATTGGTGTCAAAATTATAGGATCATTAAGATCATCAAGACCAACCATTAACCCCACAGTGCCAGGTCTGGGTATTCACAGATTTTCTCCTGACTTGTAGATTTACAGAATTCACTTTTATAGACAATTATTAAAAGTTTGTCTTTCCATAATGTTACTTTAGAAATAATATTGTAGACCGACCCCAAAAGTAACTTCCATAAAAATGTCAGCTGTGCTTTTTCATTTTCGTAGGGTTCAAAGGAAGAGTTTCAAACTGCTGGAATAAAACACTGAAGCCAGTGTAGCTACTGACAACCTCCCATTTTGTCCCTGGTTTTCTTAGAAAGTATGATCAAATATTTAGGACCTAATTTTCCTGGAAAGTATGACCAAAAGTTTAGGACTTATTACTGCTGAGTGTTTGGAAAATATATGTAACAGTAATCACACTGGTACTGTCTGCTCAGACACCAACCCACGGTGTGTGTGCAAAACAGGGGAAAATCCCTACACCACTCTCTGAGGGAAATAATTTGTGGTTTTATCAATTCATCAATTTCTAATCTGTAAATATTTAATATATATTTTCCCTTTCTGTAAACATTTCCCAGAAGACACTGCTTGGAGGACACACACACTCATTGTTCATGGCTGGGCTATTCCTTGTGCTTCCTGTGAAAAAAGTGATGTCCCAGCAGAGCCACCTGAGAGTCACTAATTCTGTGCCAGCCACTTTTCAGGAGAAGCAGGCAGGATACTTTTTTTCCTTTTCTGTTTTGATCCGTCCATAGATGCAGTACAGTTAAGGATTTGGGATTTTCCACATATGTTAACATTCACTTCAGTTTACATCACAAATTAGCACTCTTGTTCACACAGCCTTGTACATGTTAGAAATATCTAATAGGAGCAAATGATGTGTTTGGCTATTCTGCTTTGGTGACAGATGTCACAGTGTCTGCGTTACACTGCAAATGAATGTGAAGTGAAATAATTGAAAGGAGCAGTGCAAACCTGGATGCTTTCAGGTTTTGTGGAGCTGGAGTACTGAGCACTGTGGAAATGCCAGAATCTACATGTTGGTGTGCACATTCCAGCCTAAGAAATTCGTTTGGCCTCTCATTTGCTAATTCAATTGGTTTTGGAATTTAATACCTAATTTAGTTTGCTGCCAGTATGAGCTCTTCTTGAGCAGGAGGACTCTTCTGGCTGCTGATATCAGCAGACTCACACTATCCTGGTGTGTCCTGACTTCATCAACACCCAGAGGGAAACCAACCCTATTCTGTTTTTTAGAATAGGTTGGGTTCCATGGAAGTGAATTTACAGTGACCTACAGTGTGATCTGGCCAAGTTCCCAGCTGACCCACTGGAGAACAAGTTTCCCTGCAGAGGAGGAGGCAGTGCACCCTCAGGACTCAGCAGAAACTGGGTCTGTGCCATCCAACACTGACAGCAATACCTGTAAAATATCAGAAAGCAGGACTGAGCATGAAGCTCTGCTGGAGCAGCCACAGCAAGAAGAAGATCTGTGAAACTTGCACAGTTTAGCTCCCTTTGAGCAGAATGGCTTCAATCCAGCAGATGTTCCCCACCTTCCTGACAAATAAAAAATGTCTGGAAAGAGTGTCTTGATACAGGATATTCTCATGCAGCTTCTGAATCCTTCACACCTACAGTGTGGTACTTTTATTTTATACCTCATGTGGAAACTTGGTCAATCACACCTGGGTTTTATATTTCTAACAGGGCAGATCAATCTTACTAACCTCTGAAGCTGCTGGCTCTGGTAGCTTCCCCTGGCACTGCTTTTGTGCAAATGTCCCTAATAAATTCCACGGGTAAGCTTCACTCTGTTCCCATATTATCTACATCTCTGAGTTATCCCTCTGATGAACATGAAACTACCTCAGCCAGTCCACGACCTGAAAATGACCTGCAGTCATCTCACCAGCATTTGTGCTGAACCACATCACAAGTTATCCTCCCTTTCCAACAACTTCTAGACCAGTGGGAATAAGAAAAGCTTTTTTTTTTTTCCCCCATAATCTCTCATATACAGGCTGGAGGCAAGAAGTCTCAAAAGGGTCCAAGGTTTCAGTGCTTTCATCTTGAGGCTACAATAGAACTGCTTAAGAGCTACGTCTCTGTCTCCCTCATTTTATTCATTTTAGGGATTTAATGTGAATTCCTGGCATGATTTCAAAGCATGTTCTCTAAGTTAATAAAATTATAATATTAAAAAGCAAATAATAATAATGTGTTCTCAGTGTTACAGCTCCATCGTGCAATTGGTGGACCTTTTGCCAGGTTGCCTTTGTTACATTTAATAGCAACCATAAATCTCAAAACCTCATGCAAACTGTAGAAAATTAAGTGCCATAAGACTGGGATATTTATTTTTTTTTTAATTTGATTCGAAGAGATTTACTCCCTCCTCTTTGGATAAAGAGGGAAAAAAAACAAAAGAGAAGAAGGTTGTGACATGTTTACCAAAGTTAGGAGGCCTGAGTTTGGGATTCAAAGTTGGTAGACTGGAAAAAAAAGGTGTTTTTTTTTTCTTATCTCATTTCCTGGTATATTTGTGGACAAGGTGAGGGCACCATGGATGTGATGGATAACAGCAGTGACAGCAGCTCATAAATGTCTGCAGTGTTAATGCAGGTGATTTTAGGAACACAGACCTCTGCTCACTGGCAAAGTCCTCTGGAGATGCCTGAATTAGGTGAGAAACTGCTTTTCTCCAGTCCTTGATCTTTGCCACTGCTTTTCTGATGGATTTGGGACTCCCACCTGAGCCAGCCTTGGAGCACGTGGAAGGGTGAAGGACACTTGGAGCTGCTGAGAAGACCCTCTCTAAAAGGATTCTTCTGCATAAGAAAACAGCTAAAAATCTTTAAACCATCTCAAAACCCTCAGAGAATGATGAGAGTCTTGGACAACTGCATTTTATTCTCTCTTTGATGTGTTTAGCTCCTCATTTCTAAATTCTTTGTTCTCACTCTCCTCAGGTTCAAAAGTTCTTGATGTCTATGTGAGCACCTCAAGATGCTAATTCTTGCTTTTTGTCTAGCAATTACCTTGATTCTACCAAGCTTTCAAGACCCTTTAATTAGCAAACCTTTTATTGAACAGCAGACAAAAAACTCCAAAACACAATAAAACCCTAATTTGAGAGCCAAATTGTCAAAATGTTTCTGTAGAAGTGGCAACTCTTGCAATATTTCAAATCAAAACAATCTTTTCTCATCTTTCCCCATATCATCACCTGCACTGCTGCAAGGGTGGAAGTTTTTCTTGGTGTGTTTAGCCTGTGGAAACAGACTTGTTTTTATTTATTTACTGGATAAAATACTCTCAAAGGCAATCTGTCACCATGAATACAATTTTCAGCAGTCTGATGACTTCTTCACTGCAAGTTTATCTATTATTATTGCATTACCAGTGATAAAATAATGTTGGGAATATAAAAAGCTAAAATACTAGAATGAGTCTGAAAACTGTAGCCTTGGAGGTAAACTAAACACCACATCTGTCCTGTGATGTTTAGTGTTTTAGGTGCTGCTAATAATAATAATAAAAATAATAATAATAATAGATGTAGGATTGAAAACATCATGCATACCAGAGCATCCATGACTTACCTCAAAGAAGTCATGCTGCCCATGTAGATACCCAGAAATGCTTACAAATAAGTGAGTTTCTGCAATTTACCTGGTTAAAGAAGATTTTCCCCAATAGCTTGAACATCTGCTATTATTGCCTAAGATAGAGATTAATATTCCATTCATTTGATTTCTGTTTCATCAGCTATTTAATCTGTGTTAATTAATTTATAAACCATTATGCCTTACTTGTCTTATATTTTTCTTTATATATCAATCCCAGTGGTTAGAATGGAGGTAAAGTTCTTTTCAACAGATTATTGTGAATATCTGCTTTTCCTGAGGTGCTCCTGGTCCCAGCTGAGGTGAGAAGAACATTGATTTATGTTTCTAGAAAAAACTCTGGGAAAACAAAGCTCTCTAACATGACATGGAGGGAGGATTTGTTTCTTACCGGTGGGGTTCTTCTAAAGGCTACTTTGTTAGTGGTTTGCATACATAAAAGCAAAATTAAGGTTGCTGTTTCTTTTAACTTCAAAGGGATCCTTTGTAAGCTCTGCTTCTGTTTGTAAAATGAAATGTCTAAAATGCAAATTATTTGGAGGGTAGAAAGTTCCTCTCCGGCCACAGTACTGCAGAAATTCCAGCAGCAATAATTAAATATTAATCCCATAAAGTGTGTGATTTCTCAGGCACTCAGGTACAAAGGGATCTGAATTGATCACGGGTCCCAGCAGCTTCAATGAGAAAAATAATTGATATGTTGTATTTTTAGCGTAGTTTTCACAGCAATATAGAAAAACACCTTGTTGTGACCTCTGCATGATGGAAATGTGCTTTACACTGTAGAAGTCTCTGGAGCTGTGTGGAGCTCCTGATCTGAGGTGCAGCATTGGGGCACCCACCCTCCACCAGGTTAAACTGCTTTGAGGTGAAGCTTTGCATTTCCCCTCTGTCCTGCTGGCCATTGAAGGGAAGGCTTCAAGCTCAGCAGCAAAAATGAGATGTCAGGGCTGCCAATCATTTTTAGAGCACCTAGATGTCAAAACTCCTTTAAAAAATTGTAGCTCAATTTTTTTTTTGTGCTGTGCAGAAATCCCAGAACTGCTTTTGTAATATCAGCAATTTATTCTGCAGGGGAAAAGAGCTGAACCCCTTTGAGATATGTTTTAATATCTTTCAATAATGATATCTAGAGGGGTGAGCCTTCAAGTATGGGAACATTGGTGTGTTAGTGTGTGTGAAAAGCCAACAGCTCTTTTCTCACCTGTGTGCATCATCAGAACTGTTCCTACAAGGAAAAGAATATGCTTTCAATTATTGCTCTGATCTCCCTTGTGGGTAAGGGAGTGGACCTGCAGTCTCATAACGTTCAATATTTACAGAAACCATCCTGTAAATCAAAGCAATTTATTCAGTCCTGTGCTGTACAATGTTACATTTGCAATAGTTCATTTCTTCCTTCCATATATTTTCGTATAGTCCCATGCTCCTCTGGGGAAGCTTGAACCTGGAAAGAAGTCCAGGGGAATGTAAATGATCTGCCCCTTTTCCAGCTGACTAATGTGGGCCATAAAACACTTTAAAATACAAAGGAGACTTAACATCTGCTCAAGTTTGCTCATCATAAACACACCTGAATGAAAAGTACTTCTTGTTCTGTGGAGCAGAGCCAAATGAACGACAGACTGAGACAGACATTTTGTGTTGTTATATGCAACTGCTCTCTCCTTGCATTTCAATGGCTAAATTAGCGGTAATTCAATAGTAAAATATGCAGGTAGCCCCAGGCCACATTGTATATTCTTTAATTCTGAAAACTTTCTATGATTAAAAATGAAACCTAGTTATAAACTCCCCGTTCATCCTCTAAAATGTCAAAGAATTGATGCTTTTCGATGTCAATAGAGTAACAAAGCCAGTCCTGGAGTGGTGACGCAAGGTTTGTTTTCTTAACCGAATTTACGCTTCGACAATTTTCTGTTTGGAAAAGGGGAAAAAAAAAAAGCAATATTAGAGATGCCCATATCTGACATGTGAGCCTTACTGTGTTAGTGGCTTTCATTATGGCTTTCCCGGTGCTTCCAAAAGCACAGCTCTGGATGATGGAGCGTTCACCTTTTCCCAAAGCTGTTCCCAGGACAGCTCTCCAGCACCGCCCTCTGTGCTCGGGGAAAGCCAACAGCCTCCAGCAGCAGGAGCACAACAAAGGTCTGAGGGGCAGAGAGAGGACAGGCTCAAAGCAGAGGCTGTGCCCAGGAGGGAGCATCCCCTCCTGCGGGGGTTTGTAGCCTTTCCAAGCACAGGGATGAGATGCTCTCCATGGGGGTAGAGGCTTGGTGAGGGGATGCTCAGAGCCTGCTGCTGTGATCAGTGGTTCCCCACCCATCTCTGGCATTTAATCCTGGTGCTGGGGTGTAAAGCATCCTTTCTTTTCAAAAAATCCAGCTTCTGGAAGTGGTAGAATTGTTAAATCATTGAGCATCTCGAGTTGGAAGGGATGTGTAAGGAGCATGGAGTCCAACTCCCCAGCAGAAGCAAAAGGAAAAAGAGAAAAAGAGAAAAAGGAAAAGAAAAAAGGGCTAGAAAAAGAGAACAGAAAGCCCTTTTTTTAGCTCTCTGAGATGTCCTGCTGCAGTCTGCTGGTGTAATTCCTGATGTTCAGGAGCAGCCCTGCTGGATGCAATGGGGCTGTTTGCAAACTAAGGCACAACGCAGTGAGAGTGAACACACCCGTGTCTGGCCGTGTGTAAATACAAACCAGCCTGCAGACTGGAAGGGAAATACAAACAAAATGCCTTTGCTCCTGCTCAGGAGAAAGAAGAGAAAGGAGAAGGGTTGAACAGGTTCTTTTCCCTGCTCTGGCAGAAGCACTCTCTGGAGTTTGCAGTGTGTTATTAGTGCCTATTTCCACGAAACCCTGAGTCTGTGCTAACAAGAAAGACCTTCTCTTCCTTCAAAGAAAGATTACACATCTGCTGCTGTCAGCTGCATTTCTTCCTGCTGCTCCAGGGGATCTCTGCTGGCATTCAAATCCCCTGTGCAGGGAATTGTGCTCCTGGAGCATCACTGGTGCAGTGGCACCATCAGCCCTGGCTCTCCCTGCTCTGCTCTCATCTGCTGCCTTTTCTCCTTCTGGTTATAAACTGCAGGGACAGGAGGCTTTCATCTGTTTTGCAGCCTGGTGTAATGCTGATGAGGTCTGTGACTGAAGATTAGAGCTAGGCAAGTAACACATCTAAAATTCAAACCCTTAATAGTTCATTCCTTTTGCATTTGCAGAAGAATAAAAAAAAAAAAAGAAAAGAAAAAACAAAGGAAAAACAGAGTAAAAAGTTTTGCTTGTGTGTACTTTTTAAAACCTTAAGAAAACAACCTTACGGGGCGCCAGCCAAGTTGAACACTATTCTTTAAAAAAGAAAACAGTACTAAATGAAGAATGAGATTTTAGCTTCAACTTTGAATTTCTTGGCTTTTGTTGGTTTCTTATATACCCTCATTATTTCAGCAGTGTGTTGTTTTTGGTCTGACTAATATTTAGAAATTGTTCCATCCAACCTTTAGATGTCTACTGTTTGAGAATGATTCATTTCTCTTTGACTTCATGAGAAAAATTGCACAGTGGGACCTTTTCCCGCCCTTGGTGTGTCTCTCCCTGCTCCAGAATTCCCTGTGTTCTACCCCAATAACCTGTGGTGTTGCCCCACAGCTGTGGAACAGAGCACATTTCAAACTGGGAGCTGCTGCTTTGCAGGGCTGTGGTTGAGGGAGTCATTTTGCCAGGATGAACAGCCTGAATGCAAAGCACCAGCACTCAGGGTGCTGGCAGCAATTCTGAACTCGAGTACTGAGCTATTCCAGTGGGGTTTGAATAAATATTGGGCAGAAGAAGTTTAAAAAATATTGTGAAAACAGAATTTCAAAATCTCTTTATTTGGTATTTTTTTTTAAATGATTAAATATTTTGTCAAAGGTGTTCCATGGGTTTGTACAATGATAGTTGTGCAATGGCAGCAGAGATGTGAACTCCCAGGCCCACTGGGTAGGCTGCCACCAGTGCTAGGAAAATAGCTATCACTTCCCAGTATAATTGTCCTGTACCAACAAGAAATATCTAAACAGCCTGTTCTTTGGCAGTAAATTATGGATAATCCTCTAATTTTGGATTATAAATGCCAGGGATCATGTAATGTTCAGCAGCAGAAGATTTACAGTGTGCCAAGAGATGCAATGATATTTAATATCTTCATTCATGGAGGGCACCCTCAGTGAATTTGCAATGACTCCAAGAGGTCAGAGAGGTGCTGCTGACACACCTGAGGGATGGGATGCCATCCACAGGGACCTGGACAAGCTGAGAAGTGGGACCTTGGAATGTCATGAGGTTTAACAAGACCAAGAGCTGGTGCTGTACCTGGGTCAGGGCAAATCCTGGTGCCAATCCAGGCTGGGAGGTGAAAAGATGGGAAGAAGATGTGGGAGAAGGACAGAAATTATCTAGATCCAATACAAAAGTCTCCATTAAAGAGATGCTGTTTGCTTCAAGTGATGCAGAAAAACAGAGTGGGACATTGGAAAAAAAAAAAACAGAAGAGAAATAAAGGCAATGAAATATGACCACTGCTGATGCAGAAATTTCCATGTTTTTCACTTCAAAAGATCCATTTCTAAGTTTCTAAAAGAGAGAGAGGAACAAATTTTTTGGTGCAATTTGTTTTGCAATGATATATTTCCAAAAGCTTTCAGCATGTCTGATATTAGGTTCTGAGCCACACTCTTCAAATGTCACATGGAAAAAGAATTTACTGCTGGTTAGGCATGGGATTTCCTCCGGCATAGCATAATATCAAATCTTGTGATCTATTTACATTTAAAACCAGTAAAATTAATGAATGAACCAATACAGAGGGCCCTTGTCTGTTTGCAGGGTTTCTGAGCTGCCCTGAATTTCTTATTTAATTTTTTATGGCTGCAAGTGTTCAATTTTAAGTCGGATTTAGTTTTCAGCAATGCAAATTTTTCTTGATACTAACAACAGCTGTTAGCAATATACCCACATCCAAGAACACGTTTATATGTGACCAAACTCGGTGTAATTGCCACATCATCTGGTAAATTGGCATTACAAACAAGTCCCAGGGGAAGAAACACGACTCCCTCCGTATGTCATCACTTTTGAAATTTCCACAGTAAAGAATCAGCGCTCAAAGCTCTTCTTTCTGTGCTGACAACTCAGATAAGGGAGGTTGCAGTCGGAGCTGCTATTTCCCAAGGACTTGGTAGAGCCTTGTTTTACTACTACAAGGGCCCTTTCACGTGGGACAAGCATTTGTGTCATGTTGCCTTGCAAAAACACCTCCCTATCTGCCTTTCATGCAGCTGAGTGTGCTCTACCATGAATTAAATAGTGGCAGATTGCAGAGAAGTAACAGTACAGAACTCAGCTTTTTTATCACCTAATTAGTCCCAACATAAAAGTTCTGTATTTTGATGGTAGCTGTTAGAGCTCTCCTATCACTGTGGTTATTGCCCAGGTCACTCCAGACTGGAAATGTTAAACAGGGATAGTACTTTAATTTCTCTGGCTAACACAGCCCATCAAATTGCCTCTCTCTGCCACAGATGCTATTCCAAGTTATTATATTACAACTAAATGTGTTTGGAATGATGTCTGGCTATCAGCATTTTGTCATTAGAAGAGAGAAAGGAAGACCAATGGTAGACAGATATCACTATCTGGACTGTAATGAGTCCCTGAGGGAAAATTAAGGGGGGTAATTGTAACAAGCCTCTGGATGGACCAAAAAAATATTAGTCAAATCTCATCTGTTCTCCAACTTCCTTCTTTCTTTAAACTGTCAACACTCCGTGCGTTTTGGCTCAAAATGCCTGTCTTCATCTCAGCTAAGCCCCACACAGCTCTTTACATCTCTGCAAAGTTTTCAAAAAGCTAAGGAGGCTGCTAAAAGTGTCATTTTGCATGTGGTAGGAAATGCAGTTGGAGTGGAGGCACTGATGGCTTGGTCAGAGTATTCACATGGAGATGTGGGGGGAGGTTCTCCCTGCAGTGTGAGCATCTCCAGCCTGGGAGGATCTGCCAAAACCCAGAGCTTGGTGTCTCCACCTGACTGCTCACAGCAGAAATGGGCACTTTGCTTGAGGCAATGGGTATTGAGCTGGAAAAAGGGATTAAATCGATGATTTCATCATGGGCCATTTTACTTCTTATTTTTCTTCAGGAAAATTAAAGTCCTTAATTTTCATGGCTATATAAATAACTCTGCCTCCAGTTCCAATTTTTTTTCCAGTTCCAAGAGTCAGTGAAATAAAGATCCCTCCCTTAGATGGAGTAAAGGTGGTTTCCTGTTCTGGGTGTGTTCTCCTAGGTGTCTGCTGGGACCCTAAGCCCTAATTTCTAGACCTAACTTGGAAAATGCGAAATTGAGATAGCCAAATAAATGTCCAGTTGTTTTTCCATGTGGTTTGGTGTCCTTGTGTTACTCACATAAATCAAGACACAGAGAGACAAGATAGTATTAGGACCATCAGAATATTGGGTATTAAAATGCAAGTCCAAACCAGTTAAAAAGTATTCCCTGAGATGATGGCAGGAGATGTGTCGTGGGGAACACTGTGATGAAATTCAGAAAAGATATGGCATAAAACAAATTCTTGGTGTGTTCACAGATAGTCTGGAGGATGTCTTCCAAAGCTGTGGTCCTGACTAAGCTTCTTGGCTAATTACACTTTTTGTCCCCTGGAAATAATCTGAGTGTGAGTTACCCACCAACTGTGGTGCCTGTCCAAGGAGGTATCAGCTCTTTGTGATTATTGGAGTTCACGACTGACATTATGTGACACAGAAGAAATGAATTCTCAGGGAATTATTGGATCCTGCACCATTTTTCCCAGAGCAGCTCAGACCTGCTGAGCACTGCTGAGCAAACCCATCTATGGGATAGGGTGGAAAATCTTGCAAACTCCTCAGCATTCCAAGCAAGTGGAGAAAGAAGCCAAGGCACTGTCAATATTTATATTTAGATCTAGAGATGCATATTTTAACTTTATTTCTCTTTAAGGGTGGACCAGACTGGAAGAATCAAAAACCTGTTGAGCTTAGGACAAAACCAGCACATTTCTCTGCATTTTCTTTTCCTTCCCTCACAGTTTCCTCCATTGACTTTGGTTCAGCTCTCACTGGACCAACAAGCTCTGAGAACTCCTATAAAACTCTAAAGTGAAAGAGAGTGTGCCTGCCAGGTGGGATTTTTTTTCCCCAAGTGCTCACAGCTCTAATTTTCACCACATGTGAACAAGTGTTCACAGTTTTAAAGATGTGTTGAGTAATTGCACATGCGAGACATCTTCCCTTTAGTGCTCCCAGTGTGTTCAAAGCTTTTTTTTTTGTGAGAACACCCCTGTTAACAACGGAGTTGTGGCCTTTAGCTTACACTTAAGTGGGTACTACTTTGTGTTGAAATATAATTGGTAGCACTTGCCTATTCTTATTCCCTCAGCTTAGCTAATGAAAGACACTGCCATAATCTACTTCTCTTAGGATCAGGGTGTGAGCCTGGAAAATCTCTGCTAGAAGGAGCTGGAGATGCACCTGCAGCTGCCATTGCTGTGGGTACCATTTCTTTGTGGGCCAAAATAGGAAATAAGGGTGTTTGCTGCCTCTTCTTTTGAGTGAGGATGTAAAGTGATGTGCTGCTTTTACACACCAATAAAAGGAATTATCTCCTGTGGAAAAGGGATTTGGGACCTGTCAGACTGGTAAAATGTGCAGGATACCTGGGCACCTTCCCTGTGACACCACAGAAGGGACACAGCAGAACTTCAGTGGTGGCTGAACAGTTTTCAAGACAGCTGAGGAGGGAGAGATTTCTCATCAGCCCTGGTTACCCCCTTCCCTTGCACCCAGCCAGGAGAGGGATGACTTAGGCAACAAAATTCAATTCATCACCATCCAAAACACCTGTCCTTAGGGGAATATCTCATTGCCTGACCAAATGTCCTGTAGGACTGAGTCTGGACACCGCTGGCATGGGATAAACCAAAGGGGAATGGGTCTGAAGGGCTGATAAGCTGTGGGGCAAAATGAAATACAAACAGTAGAAAGTGAGATTGGAACCAGGTGAGGGAAAAAAATGCAATTTCTGTCAGATAGGACTCAAACAAGTGTGTTTTCTTGGTTTTCTCTAAATCACTCTTTTCCTGGCCAGTAAATCTGTGAGAAAGTGGTAATGACATATTAATTACCTTCAAAATTATCTGCCTCCAGTTATTACTAGAAATGGCATTGAAAACAACAAATTGTTGAACCTCATGGTGAAAAAAAAAAGACTTTTTTCTTTTTCTCCATTGCTCTGAAAATGTTGTATGGGGTATGGGTTTTTTTAAAATAGCACACGGTAAAAAGCCTCGTAAACATTTTTTAAATTTCAGGAACTATAAGTAAAAGTCCTTAACTCCTGGTTATTTCTGGAAAGGGGCTGACCATAGCCTGTTTGGGGGGAACACTGAGTCACCCACCTCTCCCGACTGTGTTTGGAGGAACACAAAAGTGGCTGCAACAAATGCATGGGTTTTGAATCCAAGCAAATAAGCTGCAAGCACCACTTACATTTATGTTTTTGTAGTGATCAAAGGTTTTGGCCAAGTCCAACACTCTACTGGTGTGGAAGGAACAATCCTTGTTCCATGAAACGTGGCTGACCTGAATCAGAGACCAAATAGAAGCTGCAGGTCTGTGGCTGAGCAGCCAAACCTCAGAACCATTGAATCAGTTTGGTTGGAAAAGATCTTTAAGATTACCACATCCAACCTTAAACCCAGCACTGCCAAGCACTAAACCAGGCCTAAGAGCCACAGCTGTCATGTCTTAAATCCTTCCACAATGGTGACTCTACCACTTTGCTGGATGCTGTTCCAGCCCGACTTGGGGCAGCCCTCACCACCAAACCTCTCTGAGGGTTGATGCCTGGAAAGGCTGACCTGGAACAGAGATTAGACAGAGCAAAAGGAATAAAATAGGGATTTATTGAAAGGATCCACCTTGGGCAGTGCAAGAGCCTGGATGGGGCTACACCCAAATCAAATCCAAGATGGATCCTGGTCATGAGTTTTTACACTTTTATAAGTTTTGGTTCATCTTGGGGTCAATTATAAAATCACAGTCCCAGGTTATGAAGTCTCAGCCCCCCTGGTTTGCCCCCTTCCCTTAGCTATTGTTTCTGCTTTTGGGGTTGCCCTTGATACTCTAGCTAGAAAGGAATTGTTTTGTTTAACTACCCTATGAAAAGAACTTACTAACACCTAATATGAAGTTTCAGAGTTACACACTAAGCAGCAGAGATTCTGAACTATATAAAAGCTAAAACCCAAGGCATCAGGGTCACAGCCTGGAGTGTGTGAGTGCTTTCCCTGTGAGCTGACACAGCTGCTCCATGGGCTGTGAACAGAAACACTTCTCCTTTCCAGGTCCAGGGGTCTCTCTCTGGTTCAGCCTCTGCAGATAAACTCTCTGGAGATGTGCTTACACTTACCACGTAATTCAAGACAGGGGAAACAAGTGAGTGCTTTTAGATTATCAACACCTTCAGAAAGAAATGTGTTCATTAGAGTTATGACAGCCCCAGTGATTCATTAGTGGGAAAGAGGTTATTATGCATTTGTAGATATAAACCAGAGCTGATCTGAACAGACTGAGTTCCCTTAGTAGTAGCTTATTACCAAAGAATTAAAGGTTGCAGTGGGATCTGCATCTAAAATTGGAGGAAACTTCTCAGCCAGCAACGCTTTGGTGCTATTATTGTTTTAAACTTGAATTGCTCTTTTCCCTTGTTGGTATTTGCTCTGTGATGTGTGTGTGGAGAGCAACTGTAACACTTCTCCAGAACAGTATAAACTTGTCATATTAAATTTCACTTGGAAATTAAAAGGTTTCTAATCAGCAGAGCAGTGAAGCTCTGGAACAGCTTTCCAGGAAAAATGAAGGCAAATAAATTTAATCATAGTGAAGCCTGAACGGTTTATAAAGGGGATTATGTGACACAGTCCTTAGAATATTAGGGTCTGAAATTTAAAATCTCTGCATCTCATTTTCCAAACTCTGTTCCTATGTATGGATGTTTCTCTCACAACACATTTTTGTAGATAATTCTGTGATAACTGCTGCATGAAGAACACCAGAGAATCCTTTCCTTTCCTTTCCTTTCCTTTCCTTTCCTTTCCTTTCCTTTCCTTTCCTTTCCTTTCCTTTTTTCTGACACACAGAGACACTAAAACTACAGGTAGCATTCAAGATTCATGCACAACACAGATGAAGAAGATGACATAAACATATTCTTGCTTTGTTTTGTTCTCTACTTCTTTCCTAATATCCCAACATTCAGTTTTCTTTTATCTTTAGCTGCTGAGTACTGAGATATTCTCATGGAACTTTATATTCTGATCCCCAAATCTCATTCTTGAACAGCTTCAAGCCCAGTTTTCAGAATACCTTACTATTAATTGGAGCTGATCTTGAGAATGAAAATACTTTTCTTTCCTCCATTGAGAGAGAGAATCAGTCCTAACTCAGCCTCTAATTCCCTAGCTGAGGTTGGCCATCTTGGCTTCAAGTTTATTTCTGTGCCTGTTTTCCATTAAAAACTAAGCTACAATCTGTATCTGCCTATCAGTGCAGCACAGCTGCAGGAAGGTTACAGGTTTTGTGACTTGTTGGAGCTGCAGCTCATCCTTCCAGCTGTGGAGATCATCTTCCTAACAGCATGGGAAACTTGGGATGTTATCAGGACTCTCTGTTTCTTAACTATTCACTTCAGAAAAATATTTCAGAACTTCTTCCCCCCCCCCCCCCCCCCAAAAAAAAAAAAAAGTTAAATAATTCACAGCCTTTGTAAAAGGAATTCAAAATTGAGTAATATTTGGGGCCTTTTCTTAGATGCTGTGATCCTCATAGAAACAATGTATTTCAGAGTTTGCTCTCTGTATTATTTAGGCTATGGAGAGTGCATTTTTAAGCAAATGCAGGAGTTTCCCATCAGCAGTGGAGTGTGGGAAATATCAGCAGTAGTCCAGAGTGTCAGCACATTTCCTTCTCCTTAGCTTTATTTAGCCTTTACCACTAATTGCCATTCATTTTTGGCTGCTAATGTTAATTTTTTCTGGTTTTTTCCCCTCTAATCCACTAATTCCCTAAGAGATTGTTTTGTGTAGTCAGATCAGTAGTTTACATACTTTATCTGGAAACTCATGGTGTTCTTCTCTTATCCTAAACAGCTGGAGAAGCAAAATGGGAACTGGAGCAGGCACTTCCCCAAAAAACAAGTTCCACTGATATTCTGCTTTGCTAGTGGGTAAATCACAATGAGCTGGCAAACTGCAAGTATTGAGTTTTTATTCTTATTTATTGTATGACCCTACAAAGTTCATACAACTCATCCACAGAAGGAGCTAATTAATAGGGTGTCATGAGGTCTAAGCAGTGCTTTTTATAGCTCCTTTAACCCTTGTGGGAAGCTGCTCAAGGCAATTCTGGCTGCTGGCTGACATTTCTGAATGCAGGACAATGGTGACATTTTTTTCCAGGGATTTTCCAATTATGGCTCTTGGAGGTTAAGTATTCCTGGATGAATACAGTTTAATGTTATTAATCACAAAGGACAGTATAAAAAAAAGGTAGTTTTTTTCAGCACTCTGTAAAACATGATCCTGCACACTGTCTATGGAGAATTTGTAAGGTTTTTTAGAACAAGAAAACTGAATGCTATGAATCACATGGGAGTTTGGTTACAACACCCAGCTAATATTTATCTGCTAGTTCCTGATTAAATTTATCTTCTAGATACCTCCATCACCTGTGGATGTTCAATCTTTCCCATCTCTGTTTAAAATTACATGCAGAATACCAAACACAGCCAAAACCATTTTTCCCTGTGCAAAATGCTCAGCTCCATGTGGATCAAAGAAAATTGTTGTGCATGAAAGCAGGTGTCACCAAACACTTTTACCAGTGATATTGAGGTAAAAACAAATAAAACCAAGCAAAAGCCACCCCCAAAACAGCAGCACATTCACAAGCTCTCTGACTGCACTTACTCTTATAAATAAACTGCACATCCTGTGGGAAGTAAACCACCCAAACCAATGTTCAGGAGACACTTTTGAAAAATTCCTTTTGGAAAGCCAAAATTTTGACAGAACTTTTAGGAACTTGACTTCTTTTTGTGCTGCTGGGACAAACAGTGCAGCTCTTTGGTGTATGCTGAGGGAGAGATGCACAGATGCTCTTTCCTGGAGGATTTTCTGTCTGTCAAGCTTGTTATTTAGCAACAGCAATAAATGATAATATTTTGCACTTCTGCAGTCACTTGAATCTAAATGTGCTCAAAGGGAATTTCTAGAAACTGTGGGTAAAACTGCAAGGGGCAGGTTTTCCCCAGCCAGGACAGGCAGGACCAAGTGCACTGCCCTCAGCAGAGAGGATGTGCTGCTGTGCAAAAATCATCCCATATCCAAAAAAGCAGTGTCAGAAATGTGGCCTTAGTGATGGAATTACTGACAGAGATGATAAAAATAAAAAGGAATCTTGAAGTGTATTTCTCATATTTCTCTATTTCTCATATTTTTTATGGCATAAAGGTCCAGGAGGAGGAGGAAGGCTTTGCAGTTCAGTAGCATTTTTAGCAGCTTGGGAAATGGCCACACTCTTCAGTGCTGAAGGTTAATGTAAAGGTGGATCTTCTAAAAAAATGAGAAATTAGCCTGTAAAAAGTGTGGGACAGAACTGATATTTTTGTACATTGGCCAGCTGTATCACAATAATTTGTTCTGTTTGAGGTCTCTGCATCACCCCATGAGAACAAATAACAGGAATAATCAAGGAGAACAGTGAGTGCTTTGCTTGTGATATTTACTGTTGGGGAAAAAAAAAACCCAAACAATTCTAAAAAGGCCCTGCACTCAAAGGGACTTGTAAAAAACCACTCCAAGTGTTGCACAGGGCTACAGCTCCTCTCTGTCCGCAGCTGTGACCCCTTTTCTTTGCCCTTTAGGTTTGGTTTTCCACGAGCACCCGTGTGCCTATCTAGCCTTTATTGCAGGGAGATTTTAGGGAGGGGACTGTAAGTGTTGGAATGTGGGTATTTAGTGTGTGTGACTGTATTTTGGCAAGCCCTTTGCAGTATTTATACCAGGATTGTTCATAGAGCTCCTTGATCTGAATTCTCAGTTTTCTTTGTAAGAACAGTAGAACTGGAAAGGCAGTGAGAGGCTCAGGTTTTGCTTCTTATTGCCTTGATTTCTACACAGTGCAGTTGAGGAAAAGATAGGGGAGTCCTTGTTGTAGCTTTGGTTTTAACATTCCTTTTGGTTATGGAGTGACCAACTATTTAAAAGTATATGGCTTTCAGTTTTCATTTCTTTATCTTCAAAGCCTGGTTCATGTTGATGTTACCTGTGTAAAACATTGAACTAGCGGATGTGCACTGAAAATCACACCAAGTGTTCTCACTACAGCAGCCTTGATTAAAATGAAAATAAATACACAGGCGAAAAAATGTGACCTAAGATTTTGCCTTATTCAAAGGAATCCTTTTATTTTTTTTCAAATGAGGCTTTAATGGGATTATATATGTATGTTTTATTATATTGAAACTGGCATACCATTCAAACCTAAAACCCCTTTTTCATAGTTGTATTTAATGATTCCTACTTCTTTGAAGCTTAACATATTTTCACCATATGGCAAGCATTTAATTTTTCCTATTTTTCTAGTGGAGATTAAATTAAAATGGTCATTTGGTTTAGCAAAACCCTTCAACCTATATGTGCTGCAGGTCAAGGATTCTGTAGGCTTATTCCTCACTGCCATCCCATACTTTTCTCAACAGCTTGTCCAAAACCTGGTGAAGTCAACCAAGATATTCCCACCTACACCAGAATTCCATGCTAAAATTAGGAACCAGTATTTCTTTTTATGCACTGAAGTGTCCTGAATTGAGTAACCCTGTCATGAATACAACATAAACTCTGATGTTTGCAGATTTCACATTCATTCCTGAAAAAAAAAAATTAAAAATTGCTGCAGGCAAAGAACCACTCAGAAGGGAGAGAGGAGCTTTGCATTCCATCTCTGCATAAATATTTGTGTAAGAAAATTTAACCCAGTTCCCTAAAAATTGTGTTTTGTGGTCCAGTGTCATAGAATCACAGAATGGCCTGAGATGGAAGGGATTAAAGAACCTTCCACCATCCCAGGCTGCTCCAATCTCCATCCAGCCTGGCCTTGGGCACTGCCAGGGATCCAGGGGCAGCCACAGCTGCTCTGGGCACCCTGTGCCAGGGCCTGCCCAACCTCACAGGGAACAATTCCTGCCCAATATCTAATTTAAACCTATTAGTGTGAAGCCATTTTAAAGAATTTTTTTTTTAGATTTTTTTTTGCAGTTATAAGAAGTATTTCTGTTGTCACAGCACGAAAGCCTCGATTGCACTTGATGCAGTGAAATTGAGTTTCCCTTTAATGCCGTGGGAGTTCCAGCACAGACTGGCCAGCATTTCTTGACATTCTACCTTCCTGAATACAAAGTGCAGCTGTGAATCCATCTGTTGCTTTGTTTTGTTTTGATTTGTTTCCCATTTTGTGTTGCTTGGTTTGGCTGTCAGGCAGAGGGGGAGCTCGGGGTAGGAAGTTGTAGCTGTATCTGTCATCTCACCTGAAGCAGTTCTGGAGGTTTCTATAAACTGTATATTCTTTGGCTCCTCTACAAAAATGTGAGAATATTCAGATAGAGCTGTAACTGATGCTACATCCGCTTCTTGGAAAAAAAGATTTAATGTGAAGATAAATCAAGAGTACAAAAGACCTTTCTTCACTTTCATTTATTCATTGCATATTCAGTTTGCTTTTTGTCACTCTTTGAGCAAAAAATACCCTACACACAACTAAGTCTCTGTAAGAATGAACCCTTCCATCTCAGTTGTGTTATCTGTTCAGAATTCCAACCTTTTGCTTGGGACATGGAGAACTAATCAGTGTTAAAATGTAAAATGATACAATTACTCCTCTTTTGAAAAATCATGACACCCAAACAAACAAAAAAACCCAAACACAGTTTATTTTTCTCCCAGCAAATCACATACTTTCAATTTATGTATTTTAATTTCCATGGGGTTTTTTTTCTTTTTTTAAAGAAGGTTTATTTTCTCTTTCCCTCTGTCTAATATGATAAGTTATTTCTCATTAAAATGTAGTTTTCATTCTTCCTTGGGCTACTAGATGTCACTGACTCGAACAAAGGAATCTTCACATAAGTCATTCTACTTCCAGTCTTTCATTTTCCTATCAAAATCCTAAGGCTACAGTTGTAAGAACATGAATTTTAGTCTTGAAAGACACTAATTGTCTTTAATTCTATTAATGTTAATCATATTTTATGGCACTCTGGACCTTGTGGGATGAAGCTCCTCACTGTACTTAAATAATGATATTGCTGCTAACTCTTATTTTCCTCCTCTTCCTTTCACACACATTTTACCACCTGATCTCTGGTGGGGGTGCTTGCAGAGCCCTGTGCTCATGGATTGCCTGTATTTCCCTTTTAAAACATTCCTTTCCTTTTCCAGGTGCCGTTGGCTGGGTGCCTGTGTGCAGTACATCCAGTTTGTTTTTCCAGCAGCCTCCACTGCAGTGGGAGCTGGGATGGAGGAGACAAAACCTCCCCAAGCTGCTTCCCAAATCCAGGAGGAGGGAGCACATAAGCCTGGGCAATATTTACAGGAGATTCAGCTGGAAACACCAGTGCCAAAGGCTGACTATTTTGTTTTCATCTTTTACCTTTGTGTTGCTCAGTCAAAACAAGTTAATTTTAAATGGAATGTTTTCATTTTAAGGGAAAAAAAAATTAGGAAAACAGAGCAGCTCTTTGTGAGGTGTTATTTTTAGTTTTACCGCTCCAAAACAACTGATTGAAGAGAGTTCTGATTTCTGTTGTCTATCAAACCTTTAGGTTTTGACCTTGCAATCTTATTTATTATTGCATAAACTTTTTTATTACTTTTTTGACCTCTATAGTCAAGGATTTACACCTGGATGAGCACCCACAGTCACCCCATGACACAGCACAGCAGAAGCCAGTGCAGACAGATCCACATTTCTTGAAGCATAAAATCCCTCACGACAGCATGGAAAAGGCTTCTGTTGGACAGAAGATCCCTTAGATTTTGTCCCACTGGGTTTTGTCTTTTCTCACTGTTTTTTTGTTTTTTTTCCTCATTATCTTATCATTTTTCATACCTTATGCAGCATGGAAAGATGATTTGGCCTTGCCTTCAAGTGTTCACCAGGTTGAACAGCACCTTGCACAGCCTGTGAAGGGAATAACATCATTTTAAATTTATGAGTTCCATCCATATTCTGTCAACATTCACAGCAATTGTTTCTGCTTTTCCTGCTCCTCCCAAGAAATGTGTGCATGAGGGGAGGGGGAACAGAAACTGCTCCTGAATTTCTGGCCCCAAGAAATGACATTCTGCAAGAGAGATGTGGTCAGTGTCAAAAATTAGATTTATTTTGATACTTTTAATATTTGTTCTGTCAGGATGTAGCTAGGCTGGATAGTTTAGTGCAGAGGTACTTGAGGGAGCTAATTTCTTACCAACCTGTACATTAGAAATAACTTATCCATGCAGCTTTGCCTTGAGTAATTGGTCCAGGCACACTTATTTGTAAGAATGTACAGGTATTTTTATAAATCAGAAAAACCCCCAAGACACAGAGAGTAATAACAGGAAAACAAAAACTGTGTTATTCTTCTTATGGTTGTCTCTTTTCAGGTTTGCCAGCCTGAGTAAATTCTAAGGTGATGGATACTGTGGGTGAGTTCTGTAACAGCAGGACTTTGTGTCAATTCAATGTCTTTCAATAATTCAGCTACAGATTATTTTTTGCTTTAGAACAATGTGACACTCATAGTCTGGTTTGGTTTCAATATGAACACAGGTGAGACTTGTCAATTTTGAAATTTTGACTCAATTTTGCCTTGAAAGCTGATGGTGGTTTGTTGGTTTTTTTTTAAATTTTGTTTGTTTGTTTGTTTGTTTGTTTGTTTGTTTGTTGTGGTTTGTTGTTGTTGTTTTGGTTTGTTTTTTGTTGTTTTTTTTTTCCCAAGCCAAGTAATGATATAGTAGAAATATATCAAATATTTGTTTGTCTGTGAATATTAAACCTTGTGCTCTGGCCTTTGCAAAATGAGCTGTGGGTTTGTGGTTTGGTGCATTTGCAAACCTGAGGCCACGCTAAGAAAAACTGAGCAAACACAAGCTGAGATTTTTGGTGTTGATGGGAAGAATCAGATCCCTCTTCTCATCTCCTACATGAGGAAAGAAGAAAAGAACGAGAGCTGGTAAAACAAAATCTCTGGAAAGTTTTGTGTTTTCCTGCTTGGATAGAACCGAGGGGATATGAACTTGTATTTTCATATATCTAAGTTAAAGCAGTCATTTAAAAGTTCTGTTAACACAAAAATAATGCTACAGTATGTCAAGTCCTCAAATAATTCATACTTTCAGGCAGCCAGCATGAATTCAGAAAAGAGAGAAAGGGGAGAATAAAAAGGGAGAAACTGAGGTGGAAGGTCTAGAAGGGAAAGGAAACAACTGTGAGGAATAAAAAGTAGAGAAAAAGTTTGAGAAATAAGGGTGCTGAGATAAAGATGTCCCTACTGTCCACATCCAGGATATGTGGCTGAATCCCAAGACTCTGATGGCCAATTAAAGTGCTGGATGCACAGAAATCCCTGCATCTTCCCCTGGCAGAGAGCTTAGTTTGGGTCTGGCATTGCTGCATGTGAAGTAAACACAACCATAAAAAGGGAAAAGTTCATTTGATTCTGCTTCAATTCTTTTATTTCATTTCAATTCTATTATTTCCAACCAAAGTAGTTTTATTTTTTACACATTTCTTCCCATGCCAGTGGCCTTGCTTCCAACCTTTTGACTTTGGCAAGAAGCAGCCTAAGTCAATAAAAAAGAACTCCAAGTGTCGTGCACAATAAAGACTTGGGTACAGTTTTCCAAATGACTGTAAAGAAAAATTTACTGAAAAGCAGGCAAAGAACTCATATCTAGAAATCAAATCTCTGCTTGTAAAAGTCAGAGGTTAAATTCTTTTATTAAAAAAGCTCTTACATGCATCTTTCAGGCATGCCCTATCCTTGCTTAAATATTTGAGGGGAGGGAAGTCACTGGGATAGGCAAGAACATTTCCATAGATGTATGTTAGAAATCTACAGTTCAAAATTAAATTACTTCCCTCTTCTAAAAGACATTTCTAATTTTCAAGTATTATGTCAAGTATTACGGGCTCTAATACAATTTTTGAAAGGCAAAAGGAAAAGTAAAATAACAGGAACAAAAGACATATCCCAGTGTGTATTTATTTTACTTTGTAATTCATGTCAGTCCAATTGTGCTGCAGGGTATTTAGTTTATGCAATGCTGAAGTTTGAAAACTACACCCAGGATTATTTTTGGATAGTATTCTGAAGATATATAACACAGGAATGATTGATTTATTTGCATGTTCTGAGGTTTTGTATTTTGCTCAATTTGTGCCTAAACTCTGATGCAGGAAGGCTTTAAAAATCATACCCATAACAAAGAGAGAGGAACATCTATATCCAACTGCCATTTTCTAATGTGAAGACTCAATTTTAAAAGTAAGCATTGACTTTTAGATGGTCAAAATAGAAGTCCCTCTCTTGACTTCCACAAATTGAAGGGAAAGATTTGGAGCTGCTTTCCAAACTGCCCAAAGCAGATCCATAAAATCCCTGCTCCTCTCAGGCAATGGCTGCTTCCCCAATCCCATTAATTTTACTGTGTGAAGTACTGGTCTTGAGACAGATGGAGTTCATTACTTCATATTTTGTGCCCCCCTTAATGGATATGCTTAATTATACAGCTTCTGGTCTGCAAGAATGATGCATTAGGATGTTCATGTATGGTTTCCCTTTGCTGGGATTTGGGAACAAACCCCTGCCACCTCTTCCAGAAACACAGTGAATTTTGGCCATATTGCAGAGCTGGGCACTGGCTGAATGCCTGATCCCAGAAGGCTTCTCCTGTTGAGCCCCAGTGCAATGAATATTCTGGTTTGGGGTGGCCTTTCAGTTGTGCCCTGCCAGGGCTCATTCTCTGCCTTGCCAGTGGCTCCTGACTCTCTTTGGAGATTTTCAGCATGGAAGACATTTCCTCTGAGCTGTGTAAGCACAGGGATCACTTGCCTTTTATCTCCTGCTCATCCTGTGGAATAAATATCAAAATCACCCACCCTTGAGTGGCAGCCCAGAGATCTTTGGTGTGTTTCCCTCTCAGGAACCCCAACGTTGTCACAGCTGAGTTATAGGAATTGGTCCCACTGGGAGGGACTGGGAGCTGAAAACTCTGCACCCACTGCTCTTGCTGTCAGTGGGGAACAGGAGAGAGCTCTCCCAGGACTCTTGAGTCACAGCCCCAGGCAGAAGTGGGAAAAGGAGGATTTTTGAGGAGCCATAGCTTTATGCAAGGAGAAGAAGAGCTGCAGAAGGTGCTGCAGGAGCCCTGGGGCAGCACTGCCCCATGGCAAGAAGCAGTTCTGGAGGGCACAGGCTCCTCCAGAGCTCCCACTCCGTGCAAAGTCCTGTGAAAAGTCCCTGACCCTCCAGTGCAGCCCTGGCTGCTTGTCCTCTGGGGCCTGGGTAAGGATGGGAGCAGAGGAGCACATCTGGTTGGGAGTCAGGGCACATCTGGCTGGGAGTCAGGGCACACCTGGATGGGAGTCAGGGCATACCTGGATGGGATACAGGGCACATCTGGCTGGGAGACAGGGCACATCTGGCTGGGAGTCTGGCCACAGCTGGCTGGGAGTCAGGCTGGGACCTGCCAGCCACACAAACTAAACCTGAGCTTGTTTTCAGATTGTAGAAACATATCCCTGGGTCACCGTTTTAGGTAATTTGCTGTCTGTGTCACCTGTCACTCAGACAAGGGCACATTCTTGTGACACCCAGCCCTGCTGCTTTAGGGATCAGAAGCTTGTCCATGCATTTTGTGGAATACAAAAGCAAAAAGTTCCTTAATCAGCACTCCTCAAAAACATAGACTGGATTTTTATTCCTTTCCCAGTCAAACTTTCCTTTAGAGTTAATTCACAACCAAGTGGGATCTATCCTTTATCACTAACAGGCCTCATTTTGCTTCTCTGAGGTTGAATATCCCCAAAGACTGACAGGCTCATTGCTGCTGCTTTAATTTCATGGTAAGACAGAGATGTTTCCCTAATATAATTTCTCTAGATCAGATTTGATTTCACTAAAATACATAACTTCACTAGATGGATAACTAAGGACACATGTCTAAAAGGCAGCTGAATTAGGAGGAGTTACATCAAGGATTCTTCTTTCATAGACAAGATAAATACTATAGAAGGCGACAAAGAAAATCATAAGAAATCACCAGCTCTGGTCATGAATTTATTGCCTATATAATAAGCATGCTCCAGATTTTGCACTCAGTTTTTCCAGTTGTGGTTTAAATTTTTGAAAATATGCTGCTTCCCACCTGCATAAATTTAGGTTATCTGATATGGAAACATAAGACCTAATTCATACTCCCATACTCCCATCATTTTTTTGCTGCAAAATAAGGTTTATGAAAGCCCCTAAGTGGTGAGGGGGAAACCTACCTATGGACATTAGCTTTCATCTCCTACAATCCGAAGAAAGGGAAATTATATACAGATTGGGATCTGGCCCAAGAAAAAATGCTTTTCTTTCTGATCTACCAAAATGCCTCATTTAAATCCATACTCTCTATCTAGTCCATTCAGATGGTGGTCCTGAAGCTCTTATCAATGGCAAAATATTCTATTTATCTTTCCAATGTTTGTCTTTTAAACTATTCTGGAAGGTATGTGCATGAAACAGATCTTCAAAAAAAATTCATCTTCGAAATCAGAGCTTCAATTTGAACATTACACTGATAAAAAATATTGCCACTGAAGAGCTGCTTTGTCAACACATTAAAAGCAAAACCATAGTTGAGAAACACTACTGAGCCTCAACCAGATATAGAAAAAATATGGAATCTAGTTCTGTTTGCATCTCACTGATTTTACACTGATCTATCTAGTGGCAGAATGATGGATTTAATTTGGTTTTGACTCGTGCCATTTTAGCTCCAGGAATAACAAAACAAAAAAAAGCTTCTGTATGTTTTAGACAAGTTGGCTTTGTTTTGCTATCAGCACTGTTTCCCTTATGGCCAAAGAAGTGTCAGTATTAAAAATAATTACAAGTGTAAAAGAAGCTCCATTACCTAAATTAGTGGATGCACTATGTTATCTACAGAAAGAACTGGGTGTGTTATGTACTGTGCTCAAGGCTAACTAAATTCCTTAGCTTTAGATACTTTGGCATTAATTACCTGTAATTATTTTTGTCCTTTCATTGAGATTTATGTCAGTCTGAATCATCACTAAAACCTAATTAAATCAGCTATTTCCTTTTCTTTTAGTCCTGTCCAATGATGAGTTTGTTCTCATTTTGTTCGTATTTGGACATTAATCTTTTTAATGTTTGTGAAAATCTCTGGAGAAGAGGGATTCATGTGAAACACAGGAGGAGAATGAATGCACCTCACTGATCTCTGAGAGATTTTATGTACTCAGGTGATGAAGTTTTCCAAAGTATTTATAGTATTTACAAAAGTGATGGCTATTGTCAGTCCAGGGTTATCTGTCATGCTTGTAAAGGGAATTTTGACTTCACAACAAAAGCTTCTCTCTTCTCTTCTGTGATTTTTTCCCCATGTCTGTATGTATACATATAAAAACACATTTCAAATTCATTCCTGTGCTTCACTTTCAAAAAGAAGACTTGCTGTCTGTCAGTTCCTGTTGTAGCTCTGCCTTCAAAGCTCCAGAGTATTTATTCACTTCCTCTACCAATGAATATGTAGAAACTCCATCAAAACCAAAGGAGTCACACCTGTGTAAAACTGGTTCCAACATTACACCTATTGTGTGTTTAGAAGTCAAATGTACACGTTTTCAGAATCCCAAGGAAGCGAAATATTTGCTTTAAATGGATGCAAGAGAGGTCATGGCAATGTCTGTGAGATCCCAGGGCTGAATTTTTCATTGCTCTTTTTAACTCCTCTTAAATAATCCATGAAAATCAAGATGTAACAAGAACTCTTCTAGCCACAAACAGGGAAAAGGATTTTGTAAAACAAGAGCCAAGAGTGATGTTTGGAATCTTCAACTTAGTCTGATTAAAAAGGACAGGAAGAGCACAAGTAGACAGAAAATGGTAATGCCTTCAAGTGGGAATTGTCTCCTAAATTAAAGTCTTCCTCATAATCATGAAATGCTTTAGTAAATTTTAAGGCACTTTCCTCAAACTTAACTGATTTGCACTTAAATTGAGGCATCCCTTGCACCAGAATCGTGTGGTGTCTGCTAATTACAGATCCTTACAGCTCTAGTGCCTCCATGTGCCTCATTCCCACATGAATGCCATGTGCTTTTCCACCCCTGTTCTATGCATAGGCAAAATCTGCCTTAATTCCAATCAACTCCTCAGCAAATTCCATTTTGGTCCTGAATTCTGCCCAAAGGAACGAGGGGATGTGCTCTGCAGAGCTAAAGACAAACCCTGCAGTGCCACTGCAGCATCACCAGGCACGTGGAATCCAGCAGGAATATGCATGGAATAGATACATATGTTTTTCATCCACACAGTGGAGCAAAAGTGGGTTATTTAATAGAGGGGAAAAAAAAAAACCAACAACAATCCACAAAAGAGTTTTGTGGAAGAAAGCAGTTAGTCTCCAATTTAAAAGCATTTGCAATTCTGGTAGCTGTCTTACATATATAGGTGGGGGAGCATAAAACATTTACTGGATTTTTCTGATAATTTCCCCTGCTAATATCTAAGGAAAAACAAAGTGAATTTTAGCATCTCATGATACATCTTTTAAAAACTCTTCACAGATGTATTTCTTAGAAGTACAAAAACTAGTTTCTTAATTCTCTTAATTGCTTGAAATTGTTGTCTGTGAAAGTAATTGATGAATACATTGTTTTAGCTGGAAATCAGTGTCATGCAGCCAAACCCCCAGATTGTGGGGGCAAATAACAAAATTCACTTCAAACAAGCAGGAATAAGAGGTTTTATGCTGCTCATGTATTTTTTATTAAAAGAAACTACCTGATCGTGCACTGGGAGTGTGGGTTTACAGAGGATGAGAGGAAAATGTCTGTTCTAGCCCCAACCCTCCATCTATTCTGAAGTCTGAACTTGTTCCAAATTTCCAGTCCTGTTTAATTTGTGTTTCATGCTAAGAAGGGATGGAGTGAGCAGTGAACACTCAGAAGGACCAGAGTGTCTGTTTTATCAGAACTGCCCTCCAGAATTCCCTGTTTCCTTTTAGAAAAACCCAAAACATGAATTAGAGTTGTTTCCCTTTTTGGTGGTGGTGAACAGTGCACTTCACACTAAACACAAAGGGAAGAGATCTTTTGGGATCATAGGGAACTGAAACCTGAACTGAAGGAAATCAATATTCAGCAGATCAACCTCTGTTTACATCAGCTGAGAACTGGGAGCAGTGCTGTAAACTGAATAGTGCATGCTGAGTATTAAATGAGTTTTCTGCATATATTGGGGCTGGGCAGAGCACAGGGATGGTTTTTCACTGCTAGCTCTGACTGCTGCACTTGTCCTTCTCACCAGATTTGATTGACTGAGGCAGTGGGGTGAGCTCAGCCCCCTGGTACTATCCTGTAATACAATTTCTTGTGTAACTGCCAAAGTATAATCTTATGGGTAATTATAGTTTAAGAGCATTTTGCTTAAGGAAACCATAATTAGTGCTGTGGTGTTTAAATAAGGTTTTAAGGCTTTATTCACAGCTAGTAGTTGATGATCAGTACAACCTCTGGAAGGCACAGGGATCTGAAGCATGGATAGATTCATTTTTCCTGGTCCATGTCTGAACAAGAGAAAAAAAACCCAAAAAGCCAAAAAGACGATATACTTCAAGCTTTGACACTGATGGGAGAAGAAGGGGAGGGAGGGAACTGCAAATACACCTCAGGAAAGTGTCCTGCTGTTGGATTGCCTAGAGGACAAAAAAAAAAAAGCTCATTCATGTCCAGTTAGGGCTTCCTTGAATTGGCTCAGACCCTGACCTGCAGAAGATCATCTTCCCAAACCAGGTGTGTGCATCTGCAGTTTTATCACTCATTAGAAACTTCCTCTTTCCCAGCCTACTTCCTACCTTTAAAAACGTGGATATAAATTATCTTAGACTGCATTTTTATCTAAAGATCAAGAAACCTCCTTTCCAATGACACATTAGATGTGATTCATTGCAGCAACTTTCAATTAGTTTAATGTTAAACTAAGCCTGTCTCAGCCTATGCCAATCCCTCGGCTGCTTTATATGACAGATAAAAGGGCAAAGGCACTTCCAGAGAGCCATTTCCTCCATTTATCTTAGAACCCAGTGACTGAAACCAGCAGATCATTTTGGAGGCCTACCTATTACATAGCAAAAATAAGGCTTTAGTCCAAAAGTAGTTTTGGTGAAGACGAGTGGAAATATTAGGAGGAAATTATAAACAACAGAGTTGAGGGGGCCAGGGCAAAGCAGAAGGCTTCCCAAACACAGCTCTAAATCTCTGAGGATGGTTGGGGTGGGATTTCTTTTACCCAGACAACCTCTCAAGAACTGAGCTTTCCTCTCTCTCTATTAGATGGATATTTGTGCTGTGGGTCCGTATGAACAACACAACCAACTGCTTTTCCAGGTGAAGTTATTGAAAAAAATTACTTTACCTTCCTTCCTACATGCCAACACATGAGTTGAAGGATTCAGGCTTTGTTTTTCCTGTCACAAGTGAAGACATCACTAAAGGAAGCAAGTCATTCCTTCTGCCTTGGCATTCAGCAGCTTTTGCCTTGCAAACAAAGCAAACTGAACCTGAGTCTAGGGTGGATGAAAAGTTCCCATCAAAAAAGACATTCACAGAGGTATAGGAGTGGGTCAGGGATTTATTGATTTTATCATCCTGTTCCTGCAGAAGCACAGCAGCTGCTTCAGAGGAAAGGACAGGAAGCCTTACAGAAGGCGATTATGGAATAACTTGCTGACAGGAAAGAATTCTTACCAGCCCCCATTAATTAGAGGTTATCTTATGTCCTGGAAGCATGAAGACTTACATCCTTTCCAAAAAGATTGTCATGCTATTTATCATTTCTGATATTCACTAGCTTGTAAACTGCATCTTAAACCACATATTTCTTGATTCAGCTTAATGGCACAAAATGAACAGTGTTTATTTACAATGAAGACATAAACTCTTCTGTATAAATCATACCAAACTTTTCATTATATCACAAATTATTGCTAAGGATAACAAAACTGACTCATCTGGCACTAAAAAATAAACAGAGGTTTGAGGATTTCCCTCATAAATTCAGCAGAACATAGTTCCATTCTATAACAATGAATTATGACAAACAAGATGATTTTTCCTACTTTATAAGTCTGCTATTAATTATTAACTGGATCAAGCTTCTCTCCACTTATCTGACCTTATGACAAACATGTTTGGGAAATTTCCATCTCTGTATTTATAGCTGTTCCTCTCTGCTTGGACACTCAGGCTCATGTCTGACAAGCAGAAATACAAACTAGAGGACTGCAACCCTGAAGCTGCAGGCTGCAGATGTGTAACAGTAGTGAGAAGCACCCAGCCAACATCCACTAAAATATTTAAATATAACCAAGTGTCACCCAAGGCAATTAAACCCAAAGCTTGCTGTCCCCCCACTGCCAGACCCTGCTAAAGCTCCTCTGCTTGTGCCAGTGGCCTTTAGGGCAGCACTGAACTGTCCAGGACTGGTCATGGATGGCCCAAAACTCAGGTACAATTCTGTACTTGCACCTTTGGCCATCCTGCTTCCAGGTACAGGAGATTTGGGCAAGGAGAGAGGCACAGAGAGCTAACCATGCTCTGCATCTCCCTTCATCTCCCCCTGTTCCACAGTGGGTCGTGTGTCAGCTGGTTTATTCCCATTTTTTGGCTGGTGGCACTCAGCACTGCTCCCACAAAGCCATGATCCTGCAGCCACTGGGTTCAGCTGGGGCTGGAGCTCCTGGCTCCCTCTGCCTTGGCTAAGAAGCCACCAACAGGATTTGGTGTCACTTAGGTGTCACCCCTTATATCAAAAAAATTTGGCGTTACCCCTTATAGCAAAAAAAAAAAATAACCAATTCAGTCTCATACATTTTGAGAGCAGTCAAACTGTGGCTCAAATCAAAGATCCTTTTTACATCTCCTGTCATGCACATCAACGGCTGCCCTGTCAGAGTGTACAAACATTGCCTTTGTTCCTGTGACAGACACAGTCCTGCCACACCTCCCAACGCTCCTGGGGTGCTTCCTGTGATTTTTTTAATTCCAGTGGAACTTCCTGCCACATCTGTAACTAAACAGAAACCCAAAAGGAACTCAGCTTTTACCTGTCAACTGCCATGTGCATACGACCTCCCTTTTTCCATCACTTTCCATCAGAGCCTTTCATCCTTTCCAGGGCTTCACATTTTCATTTTCATCCGTAACAGTGGCGGGAGTTTTGCACCACCTGATTAGTGGTTTGTTTTAGTTTTTTTCTGTTTTTACTCAGAGTTAGGATTATCAAATATATGATGGAAATGGATTTTTTTGTGTGTGTTTGGGCTTGGTTGTTTATTAAATTTTATTAAAAAGTGCAGAATGTTCAACAGCTCTTCTAGCTACTTGCTAGAAGCAACGAAAAATGGAGCAAGATCCAGCTGCTACAAGGTCTCTTAAAGCTAAACAGTTCAATAGAGAATTAACACTTATATTATTTATCCTTTTAACCTAATAACCAAATTTTCATGACCTTCAGTGTGACACTGACTGACTAACCAGAAACTACTACCTGAAATCATGAAAAAGAAGGAAGAAGAAGGAAGATGAACACTGAAAAAGACAACACTTAAAATCTTCCATCTTGTCCTTTACTTATTACTATACTATAAAAACTTCAAATTTAAAACTTATCACTATGTCAAAGCACACACTTCTATTTCACTACACACCCGTGATTTTAACTCCATCACTCAAATTTGGAATCCTTCTCCAAGGCCTCAGGTCAAAAGCAGTGTTCTCCAGGGGCTCAGTGCCTGACAGCACAGAAAGCTCTAAACCCCAGGTTTCTGGGATCCAGCATTCATCTACCTGCTCTCTTGGGAAGTGCCATTTTCCTTTAGAACTGCAGCCCCTGTTCTTGGCCATGTTTATGGCATCAAGCACAATTCTGGCTGCTGTTTGTCCTTGGGAATTGCATCCTCTGGCCTCAGGAAGAGATCTCTCCATCTGTATTCACTTCCTACAAGAAGCATGCCTTTGGCATCACTGCCTTTTGTGCCACAGCTGTTGGGCTCACAGGGCTCAGCCATGTCCTCCATCTACTGACCCAGTGATGGAAAGCAGCTCTAGCTTGGGAAAAAATAGATGGATGGAGTGGAGAGATGGGAGCTTTCTTCATGTGACCCCCAAAGTCCCAGAATTCGAGCAGGTTTGGCAGATATTGGGTACTCTGCAGCAAGAAAAAAATCCCTAAATGCATAGGCAGGGAATGTCAGATGGAAGAAGCTCAAGCAAAAATGGAGCTCACCACAATGGTTGCACAGCTGTTGTCCCAAATTACACAGCTTAGATTTGCACACTCCCCAAAATCTCCCAGTGCAAATAAATGACTGCAGTACTTGTGAGCTCAGAACTTAAAAATAGCCTAAGCAACTACCACAGCTACACAGGGCATGAAGTAACAGCAAATAATCAGAGAGCACAGCCACTGTGGAAAATTGATATTACTTGAAGATAGGAATCATTCAAATGTGGTTCTTCTCAAACTTAACTCAGATTGCTATTGCAGTTACCAGAGCCCAGTGAAGTAATTTCTAATTTCATTCATGCAATGTGATTTCACACATCTAAAAGCACAGGAAGAAATCTTTTCCCCACACAACCTGACCCAGGATTGGCCATTGCTTTCCATAGAATGGAATATTCACCCACAGGATTTTCTTTCCTGTTCTGACCTCCTCTGCAGTTCAGGTCTTCATGAAATGCAGAGAGGCTCAGAAAACATCCCCTTTATGTTTGCTATCAATAAGGGGTCAGTCTTGTGGGAATTTGGAGGTTTAAGCTCACAGGGGATGGAGAGGTTTCAGGGAACTGCCCTCAAACTGCTCTCAGCACCACTGGATTACTTTTGCAGAAACTCTGTTCTTTGGAGGTTTTTGAAAGTGTGTCTTCATCCTAAATACACTGTTAGGTACTTTCCAGAGAAATGTTTTTGTTCATGACCTGACTTGGAAAAGAGTCCAGGCAAGGTTGGTTTCCAGCCCGGCTCATTTTGGTTTCCATGAACACAAAGAGCTCGAGAGTGGCCAGGGTGATTCAGATCCTCATCTGGTGCTAGATGCCAGCAGTGTCCTGGCACTCCATCCTCCCATCCAACCACACCACCACATATCCTCTTAAGCATAAAATTCTAATTTTTTCTGATTTGTTCAATTTCCAGCATGTGCAGGTCTTGGTTGTTACCTCTTACATGTTACACTGTGATAGTGAACATAACCTGGGTGTTGTTCCAGCTCTGCTCCTTTCTGTTGTTTTCTCTCTGGCTGAAACCTGTGCCTCTTTAAATTCAACTATTTTTTCTTTATATCAATAACAACAAGATTTGGCCCAATTAACATTCTTTGTCTTATCCAGGAGTTAGTGATCCAGTATAATTTTCCATATTTCCATGCACTAGTTACAGGTTTTAACGTTAGCATTTTATATTATCAGCGAGGATCTGTTTTGTGAGGACAAAAAAAGGACTTTTGATTATTTTAGCAATCATTTCAGCCCTTGCTTTTATTTGACCATTATCAGCCTCCATCCAGAAAGTTTATTTCTGCGTGGTTAAATACACAAACATGTGCCCACACACTTATCTCTGCACTCATACACATCCACACAAATAAACATTCCCAAATATTTCTGAGTGGTGGTGAACTCCTGCCTCTGAGAAAGAGGCATGTGCAGCTCCACAGGCTACTCAGAGGAATTATGAGCCAACAAAAGCAATGGCATTGACTATCACACACTTGGTAGCAGGAGCTGCTGTGAGGAGAGCAGCAATCCAGATCTGAGAGGATTTGCAGGGTGTTGCAATGTGGTGTTGCTCATGACTTAGAATGAGGAGATATGGCCCTAATCTCACCTAGCATGAACAGAAAATTTTATGATCTATTTTTAAAAATATCTTTTTTTCCCTGATTAATTTTTGAAAAACAGTGGCAGCCCCCATGCTTTTTAATAATGTATAATGGTGTCTTGAATATCATCTGGGAATGTTTCCTTCCTGGGGGAATGTGGGAACCTTTGGGGTCTCAGTGATGTGCCAGGTTCCTTGGCAGGGTCAGGGCTGAGGCAATCCTGGGCTTGCAGGAAGCCTCAAAACCAGGAGAAACTTTAAAGGCTGGAAGTGGCAGCCACATGTAGCTGAGAGGTCTCTGAGGTGAGGCAATAAATGATTGGTGGTTTCCATGATCTCACCTTTTGACTTGGCTGCCCTGTTTTAGCCCCTGTGACTGTTTACATGGAGCTGGTCCTTGGAAACCCACTCAGTGTGAGGCAGCAGGTGTGTGCCCTGAATAAAAACTGGGATTTGTGTGTTTTTTAATGTTTTTGAGGTTCTAACTGGACTTCCTCTCTTCTCCTCTGTTTCATCCAGTAGATTACAGCTGGAAAAGGTAAAGCCACCAGTCATGATGGCAAAGAAAGGAAGGATACTTCCCCAGATACTTCACCAGCTCACTCTATGGTTTGTAGAGATGTGTCTTTACTGACTATAGACAGAGGTTTATTCATTAGAAAAACTATTCTAAGCAATGAATAAGAAGCATTAATATTTTTTTTCTATTTTTGCTAAAACTCCCAAGTATATATTTGTAATATTCCATACTCAAAATGCTGGTGGAATAAACCATGAATCTGAATTTTTCAAGTCTCACATAGGTGCATTTGCCAGCAGACAAGTACTGATTTCCACATCTAAAGTCTGGCCCCTCAAAATCAAAGAAATGTTTCCAGTGGTCTAATTTATTTAGGTATTTGGTTCCTGCCAGTGAAGTTTTCAAAGCACCTCCATCCCTGCTTCTGCACAGAAACTGAGCCTTAACAGCATTAGGACTGGGTCCTATCTCAGCCCTAAGTCTGTTTGGTTTCACAAGATTCCTTGTCTGTCAGTTCCAGGCGGATTTGCTCAAAACTTATCCATTTTTCCAGAATTAAAAAGGTTTCCTTTCATGTGCAATCGGATATAAAAATAGGCCAATTGAAGCAGCTGAATGTCACTCTCTCATTCCAAGTGAAAGTGCTGGCACTTCCCACAGGAATGCAGAGACTCAAGTCCCCAGATAAGACAAGACCAAATAAATAATGACAATAGCAAACCCAGGACAGCTAAATTCCAAAGCAGTGCTTCAAAACTTGTATTTAAATCATTGCCTGCAGACCACCAATTAAAGTACTTACCTGCAGCGTAAGGAATAATTCTTTTTCCTTTGGTTGAGGGGAGTCAGCCCTTACCTCCCACAGATGTGCTCTAAACCTCACCACTGAAACGTGTGGTGGGAGATTTCTCATGGTAAAGGTATTTCACTTTGCATGGAGCAACCAAATAACCCTTGGGCAACTGAGAGTATCTGAAAATTAGGCTTTAACCTGTATTTAGGGAATGTTATTAATCTTCCTCAGAGGGGGATTGGCTGTCCCATACAGCATAGACTGCTAACAGAGAGAGGAAGGTGCTTTTCTATTTATTGCCACGAGCTCCACACTGGGCTTTTTAATTGAGTGATCAGGAAAACCTGCTTGGAGAAAAGTTGGGAGTGAGTGAGCTGTCCCAGGCAGCTTGTCTGGAGAAGAGAGCTGGCTCTGGCTGCAGCAGCTGCAGGAGAGCTGACCCTCAGCCCCCAGGTTCCAGTGCTCCCTGCCACCCACCTGGCTCATTTTGGCTCTGCTTTGAGGCCACCAGCCATTCCTCATTCCCCCTGCATGCCCTGGTTCCACCCTGCTGTGTGGTCCTTCCAGCAGTGCTCTGGCCACCTCTGATGCCATCCTGGCCTGAAAGCATCCCTCAATTCCACGTCCAGGCAGCTGTGGAGCCAGGTCTCACCTGTACTGGTGTGATAACAGCCTCACCTTGTACCTGTGTGTCACCTGTGACACTTTATAGGTTGTCCTCTGGGCTGAGGAGACCTGGCTGTGCTGCCATGCAAGGGATGATCCCAATCCCTTCTGTTTGGGAAGAAAGTTTCCATGGCTGCCAGACTCAGTGTGGAGTTTATATGTGCTGGGCGCAGTCTGAATTTTACAATCACACTGCCAGACTGGGAGAGGTCTCACTTTCTGAACCTCACATGGATTGAAGGATACAGATGTGCTCTGTTTGGGCACACAAGGAGTGTGAACCAGGCAAAATCAAACCACTCAGAGCTCAGTGATGCCAACATGGATTACATGTTTCTCTCTATCACTTTCTCTTTTTTTCCTCCCTGTAAATTATTCTTGAACTTGACAAATTTAAGGCTCCCCAGTTTACTTTCAGGCTCTTCAGTCAAATGTTGATTCTGCTCTCATGCCTGACTTTGAATGCCATGGTGATGTTAAATGTTGACCTAAAAATTAGATGTTTAAAAGAGGATCTTGAGTCTTCCCAAGCACATTTGTTTTGTGCCCACCAGCCTGACAGATAATAATTGTCAAAGATTTTGACCAACCCAGCCCTTTGATTGCTTGTTTTCCTCAAGAATTTTAAACCACCCTTGTTCTTAACACACTTTGTTCCTAAAGCCCTGTGGGAACCTCACAACATCACTGCCCAGGGCAGCACTGCTAAAGGCAAACCTCATCTGAAAGTTCTCTTTTCAGCTTTTCTGGCCTGAGCTCATCCACTCAGTTGCCCACACACTTGCTAATGTGAGCAGCTGCTTTGCAAATATCTTCGAGAGGAAGGTTAGTTCTGTATTTCAAAAGTTCACAAATCAAGCTGCACTGAAAGCCCTCTTTAACCTAAGCCTTAAGCATCCTCAGCATATCATTAGGAAGATTAGCAGAGCCTTTAGCACCCCACTGAATTTCCTTATGTATGGAAAGGCCTGGCAGATCAAAGGAAACATTACTTCAAATGGCTTGTGACTTATCTTGTGCTTACCCTAGCACCGCTGGCCTCTCAATCATCATATTTTCTTCCAGTAGGGGTTGCTTTTAAAGACAACAGTTTATTCTCCAAGATCCTCGTTTTGACCCTTTCATCTTTCCCAACATTCCTTACTGAGATGTGCAATTAAAAGAAGTAACAAACCAAATAGTTGGTAGATAAAAACGTGTTCTAATTAAGAAAATAGTTGTTCCTCATAATTACTACTTGGTTCTGCTAATGAAGTGACTAAGAATTTGAGTAAAATCATGTTTATTCTTTATAGATTTGCCTGGAACTTGGCAGAAACTCTTCACAAACACTGAGGTCAATGATATTTGGCCTTCTTTGGCATTTTCCAAGGAGGATGTGAAGGACCACAGAGTGCTGAGGGGTCAGTCCCTGTTCTGCAGCCACATGTGGGTGTGTTTGGACCTTTCCATCCACACAGAGACCCCAGTTCAGGGTGTTCCAGCTGCAGGGCCCACCCACATGGACTGGCTGCAAGCAGAGGTGTCTGATTCATTAGCACACCTCTTAGAAAACTGGATTATGCATCAGTTTAAGCTATTAATCACTTTCTATTTAAATTTCCTTCAAGGGCTTGTTATTTGTTCTGTAGGTGGGTTTTAGCATGTTGTAATACGAAATCCACTTTCATTTAATCAGCTTAAAATATTTGCAGGTTTATTACTTGCATGTAAATCTGAATTGAGATATATATTCAATAACCAGGGAACATGGATTTGCAAATAAGATGCTTGACCTTTACCTTTTTTTCAAAATTACAGGACTGGTAACTCCTTCATAAATGAGTCATCTGAAGAATTAAAAATCAGGTACCTAACTGTTACTCCAGCATATCTGTTTCAGTTAAGCATCAGCTGCTGTTCCCATTCTAAATCCCATTTTCATGGGTGTATAATTTGATGTTTTCAATTATATGGGGCTTAAACTTCCCTTAGTACTCTTAACTTCACAAATAAGCATGGCAATTTGAAGTTAAATGACTGTGCTTCAAAAAGTGTCATTTAACAATAAAAGGATAAGATTTGTGTTCTAAGGTTTGGGTGCAAATGGTGAAAAGGAACCCTATAAAATTATGGTTTAGATCGGTTTGCTATGGATTTAACCACTGTGGCATTTAACAGCATTTTAAACTAAGTCTTTTGTTCCTTCCACTCCACTTCTTCTCAAATTAACTTTCAAACACTGCACACTTTTAACAGCTGGGAAATAAGTAATCTAACAGATATCATCAATCTCCCATGCTCAGACAAACAGGGTATGTAAACAACCTAATGCTAATTATCTGCAATTAAAATCAGTATCAGACAAGGAAACATGGAGTTTTCATGGAGTGGTCCAGAACACTTCGAGTCACAACCAGAGATATTTTTTTAAAAGTATGAGCATTGTGATAATGAATTTTATGTCACTTAACTCAGAGATAGCTGCCTTCTAACCCTGATGGGCAGAGAAATGTGCCCTTCACATTCTGCTGTCATGTACACGTTAAATTTGACAAAACCCCAGTGACATACCAAAAATTAGAAAGAAACTCATTCAGCCCTATTGTTTTCAAGAAGGTAAACGCCAGTTATTACATTTCATTTGTTGTCCTTGGCATCTAAGACCAAGGTCTTCCTATAATAATGCAAATTTTCTCACCAGTTCTCCTGGTGTATTTTGTAAATTGTTGGCATCACTTTGCCTGCAGATAAGGAAGGAAAACTAGAAAAATTTGGTGTCTTGGATCCGATGACCATCACTTTTCAGGCTGGACCTTAATGGTCTGGGATCTCTGGATATTGTGGCAGGTTTTCTGGCTGGAGTGGAGCAAGAATTATTAGATCCTCTTTATTCAACTTTATTTAGTGCTGAGCCCCTCTCCTAAGGTTTGCCTGTATTTTTTGGATGTATTTGGGGTTGAGGGGACAACTTCTGTCCCAAAAGTCTCCAAAGTTAATCCTAAGCAGACACTGGGACTTTCTCCAAGCCCTGTGGTGCAGAGTGGGGAACGAGAGGAGCGCTGCTGGCACGCAGCTCTGAGCCTCCCTCTGCAGTGGAGGCAAAGGAGCTGTGTGGTGGGCTCCAATCATATATCATTAGCATTCATAAACTTCATTTCCTGCCAGCAACAGCCACTCAGCACTGAAAAATCATAATTTCACAGTGGATTGCCATGTGAGTTGAAATAAATCCCCGAGGCAGAGCACGGCACGCTCTGTCCTGAAGCACAGCAGGCAGCCCCCAGGAAGTCTGCTGGAGGAGATACTGAGCCCTCTGCCTTCAGTGGTCTCTTTTTACACACATAAATTCCTTTTTAAAATCTATTTTATGGGTATCTATATGGAAATACGTGTATATGAGAAGTAGAAAAGTGCCTTGGGAATATAATTCCCTACGAATGATAGCTATTATTAGAAATCTGAGATTCTGTTCCACCTCTGTACCATCTGTGTTAAAAAGAAGCTCCAAGGCTCTAGCAGCACTAAAAAAGCTGGCAGTGCACTTTTATTATCTCTGCTGCCTGCAAAGAGAAAATTAGTAAAGGCTCCCTGATACTGAGCAATTGAATGTGTTTACCAAAAGGAACCATCAGTGACACAGAATTCTGCTCTGGACTCTGTAAAAAGATTGTATAAACATCTGCCTTATCATTTACTGTACATCTTTCCCATGCACTTATTTTTTATAAGTATCTTAAAATACCCAGCATGTTCTTGCCATTGTATTTTTAAGAGTATTTTGAGCAGATAAGTTATTTCCTTACTGATGTCTATATTCTGCTGAGTCAAATATTTGCACTCAATTCAAAAGTAATGATGAAAGTTTGACATTTTAGGTTTTCATTTTTGCTTTTTCTTCCAGACTCACAAAACAAGAAGTAATTTCCCTAAATAAATCTTTTCTACAAGGCATCTTTGGTCAGAGAGCTTTGTAAACAGGACTTGTAGAGTGAAGCAGCACAGGGCTGAGTTTAAGGCTTCCAAATCCACAATAAAATTAAATAGTTAATTGGGAAAATGGATGCATTTCAGGAGATGTAAGAGCCAAGAATGCCTTCTGCCTCACTGAAATTGGTAACATGTTTTTCCTTGTAGCCCAACACGGAACCAAACAGAAGAAAATATTCTGGCAAAATAATTTGGTATTAGAATGATGAGATTCTGATTGTTATTAATGGATATGAGACCAGCCTTTCATCCCACTGCAAATTATTCTTTGAGACCACCATTAAATCACACATTCAGAGTCAAAGACCTCTCACTCAGGCAGCTCTGGGCTGGTATGATTTGTTTCCACTCCATAGATTGTCCATGTATTTAAATGCAGTTACAACATTACAGAGCTGATCTCACCAAACTCTGTGTGTCCTAATTCATCTTCGTGGTCATTGTCTCCTTTAGATCATAGTGAAAGGCACATTTTGGTGTGTAACTGTGGCAGAAAGCCAAGGTTGGACATAAAACTTATTTTTTAACATCCTGGTGGTAACAGCTATGAATTGTTCAGTGTCTTCTGCTCTGCCAAAGCCGTGGTACCTTATTTTATTCCTTTAAATACTCACTTTAAATTTTTGCTTGTACAAGATGTGTCTTTCAACCTACATCTCCATGATGCAAGTCATGAAAATAGTATTAAGGGCTAAACCTGGGTGCTTTCTTGGAGATCATCAAAGTGAAAACAGAGGTGTGAGTTTGCTCTGCAAAGGTGGCAGGTGCATTGCAGGACTACAAAGGGGACCTGCTCCCTTTGGGAACCTGCCATAAACACAACAGCTGAGGCAGGAAGGGCTGCAGTGAGCTCATGTTTATTTTAATATTGTTTGTTTCTCTGCCCAAACAAGTCCCTGGATTATTTTGACCCCAAGTGCTCATTCCAAAAAAGCGTTTGTGTGTAAACACCACCTGCATGGTGGAGCACACCACGAGCCACTGCTGCCACTGTGATATTTTCTTATCATTCATAATGTGGGAAGGTGGCTGCCAGGCTCTGCAGATGGCAGACACGTGTGCACAGCACCCACATTTTATAGCTCTGATCAATAGGATGAAGGCTTTCCCACCTCTGATCATGTCCTGGTAAAATCGTCCCTCCTTAGTTGCTGGTTAATATCTGTCCCTATAATTTCCAGATGATACTGTCTTTAAATATTAATATTTAATTTTGGCATTGTTGAGCAGTTAGCTTACCTATTGGATTTTCCTAGAGACAGCATTTTCTTGGTGTTATCTAGTGCTTCAATTTATTAGCTCCCCTCCTTAGTGAAGAATTAACTTTGATCTTCTCTTATCTGCTCCTGTGTTTGTGATGAAAGCATCTTCTGCAAAGCAATTCCTTATTTTCTGGCTCTATGGGAAAACTCAGAGGTTAAAATCAGCCCTTCTCCTCAGCCTATGGTGCCCCAGGGGTGCAGAGCCACCTCCCCTGAGCTGTGCACCTCTGAAGGTGGGAGCAGGAGCAAACCTGCATTTCACACCATGCCTTGGCTCTGGGGTCACTGTGTGGTGTTTCACCTGCTTTATCATCTGAACATTCATGCATCTCCAATGACTGGATTATCACAAACCCATTTTTTTATTGTCCTAGCTCTGAACAGGCAAATGGTTGAACCTCCTCAGGGGTTGAAGAAGGAGAAGTATGAAACCTCTCAGATAGCAAAATATACAAAGCTCAGTCCTGTTTGCTCTGAACAGGTTAAATTGGATTTCCTGTCAAACTCTTTTGGCTCTTGAAAAACAATCCCATAAAATTGCAACTTCAGGCATTAAAAATAAAATCTGTGCCTATTTACTGATTTGGTCAAACATCTGTTCAGGTGTCAAATACAGAAGAGGGGCTTTTTACATCACTTTCTGTCCAGAGGAGTCATACCAATCATGCAGACTACAGCAGATGGCAGTTTCCACAGGTTTATAAATAAAGTTAAATAAAAATGTAAGGGAAGTGATCCCACTGAAGGTCTGCCTACCTCAGGCCACTCTCTCTGGTGGCATCCAAGGGCAAAGAGCAGGAGCAGAGCAGGCACAGACAATTCCCCCACTCAAACTCTCCCAGCTTCTGGCCACTCTCAGCTTCAGATGTGGTTTCCATGATTTCACAACCCTCAGTGGATTTCCACTCCATGAACTTGTCAGTTCCAGAATTTCCTCTCAAACCTTGAGCATGCACAGTCCCATCATTCCTGACTTCCCTGCCCTTGTCACCTCCCTTGTCACTGCCCTTGTCCTTGCGGGTTTGGTGCTTTCCCATGAGGGAGCTGAACGAGTGACATTTTGTCACTCTTCAAACCATTGCCCCTTTCGTCAAGGACAGATGTCACAGGTGACCACAGCAGAAGATCAGACAGCAATTGTCCCATGGGAATTACTCTGTGCTGGGAATGGGATATATGTGATCATTTTACATGGATATGGTCAACCCGTGAAAATCCCAGCAATGTTTTATCACATTTTCTAGCTCCTTCATGATATAATGATTAGACCAAAAGTTTTGGATTTTAAGTTGCCACCACATGAATGCCTCAGCCATCAGAGGAATGGCACATTTTAGTATGTACAATGTTTACAGGGTTGAGAATAATTCTGGAAAATTGCTTTTTACATTGCAAATGTTTTCAGGGCTTTCTGAACCTAATCAGGAGTCATTTCCAGAGAATATTTTTACTATAGTTCTATAAAAGCTTGTAAAGAGCATCACCAATACAAGTGCATGCAGGAACAAATAAATTAATTACAGTGTGAGTGTTTGGAGGAGATAATGGTTCTCTCTCCTTGACCACATGCCATTCTGGAGAGATATGGAGCATCTGGCTGCCCAAGTGCTCATTTACACTTCACAGGACATTATTTACACATCTAAATGGTATTTTTATAGTCTTACTGAGGACTTTGAATATCATCATTCTACTCCCTTGTTTAAAGATGGAACTAAAATCAAATTCCCATTTTGTGATCAGGTCCTTTTGCATTAAAAAAAATTAAAAGTGGATGAATTGAGGTGCCTGATCACAATTAATTCTTTTGCTCTCATTCCATTTGTTTTTTGCTCTCTGCAAGCAACATTTTCTACTTAAGAAGTAAACACAGTAAAGAAAGTAAAGTCAGGAGGAAGGAAATGTGTAAATCTTTGTCAGCTTTGCATTGCCACAGTAAATGCAATGTGATATTTCCAGCATCCACTCGAACAGCATCATTTTTGCTGCTGACAGTGTGATTACTCTTTTTATTTTTTTATGGGAGAAAAACAGGAGCTTTTCCCGGTGTTGAGATCTCATTTTCTTAATCTCATTCACTTGCTGGTACCAGACTTCTCAAATTAGACATTTTTCTTCTCAAGCCATGCATGGATGTACATTCTGATCCTACTGCTAAACTTAATAAAAAAAAAAAAAAATTGACCCGACCATGTCAGCACATTTTTATGAGCAAAACCCCAGAGTCTCTTATTCGAACTCTTGGTAGCTTATGGGTTTATATGCAGCTTTGGTGAGAGCTTTTATATAAGTGAATGTATTTTAAACCAGTATTTGTCAGAATTCTATATTATTACATTTTTCCAATTCTGTTGATTTATGTGTAATCTTCTCATTTCCTCCCTCAGCCCTGTAAAAATGATCCTCACTGCTGTGCTGCTCATACAGCAAAAACTGGCCAACTTTGCTTCAGATTGCTGTTTGACTCTACCCTGACAGTGTCCACAGTGCCAAAAATTCCCTCAATAATTATTTCTGTCTCCTAAATCTTCTTTCCCTGCTTTTCCCACTCCATGGAAACTCTTTGTTGACCCATATTTGTGCCCTGTTTTAACAGTTTGTTGCTATCCTGTGGCTGCTCTCCACCTTGTATACATTTTCTTTTCTTCTGTATTACAAACTGCAGGTAACAAATACACAGACCTGTCAAAATTATTCCAGACTGTCAACCCACATCCATTTTTTTGTGGGAAAATTCAAATGGAGGCCTCCATCCCCTAGGAAATAATTGCCCTAAATCTGTTGCACAGTTTGAGTCTATGAAACCAACTTGTTGCAATAAATTAACTGCTTAAATAAACTTATATGTATGCCCTTGTTCCTAATAATATTTTTAAATGAAAGTGCATTTTCATGTTAAAATTTAAATTCTGCAGATTTTTAAAACCCAATCTTTCAAAGATACTTTTTCCCACAAGTTTTAAATTCTTTATTTGAATTATAATCATGGGATCATAGAATGGTTTGGATTGAAAGAGACCTTAAAAATCTTCTTGTTTCAACACCCCTGCCATGGGAAGGGTGGCCTTACAAAATATATTCATTTCTTTTATAAGGCGTGCAAGTTGTATTGCATTTCTCTAGTTTTCAAATTTCAAAACAAAGAATCCTTTCCAAAGCAGCTCCCAAAATCCAACAAGTATTAGTTAAATAACATAACTCCTCCAAGTATTGTGAATTATCAATTTTTAAAATTATTGGGTTTTTTCCCTACAGCTCTGTTTATTACTTTCATTATAATAAAATACATTTATTTTATCCTCATGCACTTCTGTTTCCTGTATTTATTTGAATCCTTTCATTCCAGTTCTTTTCCAGGAGCAGGATTCTACATTCCCAGAGAACATCCCCATAAGCAGTAAATGCTCCCTGTTTAAGTCACTCTGGCCCCTGCCCCAGACTGCTCAGAATGAATGATAATGCAACATTTAACCCCAGTGCCATATTTTGGTGTATTCACCATCCTAAACATGCAACCCCATGGGGTGAGGTGACCTCCACTGGCTGAGGGACATCTTTCAAGGTGTCACTGAACACGGTGTGGCAGCTCATCTGTGTCTTTATCTTCTCACTGCACACCCACCTGCAGGGCAGGGCTTTATTCACACACCCTGGGGCTCTCTGAGCCACAATCTGCTGCTGCAGCACAGCCTCTTGGACCTGGGGGTGTTGTGGCTTTTTCTCTGCTTGTCCCTTTGCAGCCTGCCTGAAAAAGGGCCTAGAACCCCTTGATGAACTTGGTTTGGGCTTCCTGTCTCCTCTGTCACCAAATGACTAATTACTAATTTCCAGCTATGAATAATTTACGTTACATCCTCCTTCTTAACCTCAGGGGTATTTCCTTGGATTTATGTGCTTTAGATTTCTGCAGACATCTTCATGCTGCTGCAAAGGCTTCATTGAACACCTGCCTGAAATAAAGAGAGATTTTCCAAGCAATATTTTACAATATTTTACATTTGTCATGAAAATTAAGAAGTTTATCTCTGACTTCTCTGCTAAATCTAATGTGTCAGATTGTTCTTATTCTTATATAGGAGTCTTTAAAATTCTGACTTCCCAAACAGCTACACAGCTGCACTTCCCTTGTTCTTGCCTTGTTCTTGCCTTGTCCTTCAGTCTTCCCCAAAAATCTCTTTGCAGAGCCGGGATTATGATTATTGCAGTAGATGTTCTGGCTGCTACCAGGTCAGGTTATTATTGCTTTTTATCACAATCCTTTCTGGTGATCTGCACTGCCTACAAGTGCCCAGGGGGATGTTTTCCCAAACATGTAATTATCCTCTGTTTGCCACTTCAGCTGCCAGGGCTGAACCCCTGGCCAACCTTTGATTAGTCAAATTTAGAGCCCATGGCTCTGTGCTGTTGATCTCTCTCCCCTGCCTGACCTAAATTCCATTGTACACCTGCCATGCTGCATTTGCTTAAATCTGGAATAAATTCTGGTTCTTGATGTACTGCCAGTCCCAGGTTTTAATTCAGGGAGCTGACTGGGCATGGGGATTTGTCTCTGCACTGACTTGTGAACCTGCCACAGGACTCTGTGCATGTCTCTGACTCAGAGAGCTCCAGGGCTGGAGAGCACATCATCCCGGGGATGGAGAGCACATCATCCCAGGGATGGAGAGCACATCATCCCGGGGATGGAGGGCACATCATCCCAGGGATGGAGAGCACATCATCCCAGGGATGGAGGGACACATCATCCCAGGGATGGAGAGCACATCATCCCGGGGATGGAGAGCACATCATCCCGGGGATGGAGAGCACATCATCCCAGGGATGGAGAGCACATCATCCCGGGGATGGAGGGCACATCATCCCGGGGATGGACAGACACATCATCCCAGGGATGGACGGACACATCTTCCCAGGGATGGACAGACACATCATCCCAGGGATGGACAGACACATCATCCCAGGGATGGAGAGCACATCATCCCAGGGATGGAGAGCACATCATCCCAGGGATGGACAGACACATCATCCCAGGGATGGAGAGCACATCTTCCCAGGGATGGAGGGCACATCCCAAGGTGCAGCCTTTGCTCCTCGCCCCTTGTTGTTCCTGCTGCTCCAGTGTGGCTGCTCCTGCTTTGGGCTGGCACACCCTGCCCAGGAAAGTCTGAGTGCATTAAATCCATTCAGTTGTGGATGAAAAAATAAATAAACCAACACCATGGAACAAACACCTTCTGTAGAAGTCGTATTTCAAAAAGTGTAGCTCAAAGTAAAGAGAAGTTTCTCAGAGAAATGTGGTCACTGGCTCTACATTCGCTTCCCTTCTGGAAGGGATTTACATATTTATATCATTATTTTTTTCTAATACATGATGTAATCTGTGTTTTTCTCTTACAAATAATAACATGAACATGATTTTATAACATACAAATAATAACAGAAGTACTAATCTGTAGCTGGGGCTGTGAAGTACGGTGCCACAGCTCTTGCCACCTTGAGATGAATATTAACTTTTATTTTTACAATTTAAACTGATCTATCCTTAGGGAAATTGTTCAGAAACCTGACATATATCCAAAATTAGTGAACACTAGAACATTTTGATCTAAAGAACTCAGTCAGAGCCATAGCTGAAATATGACTGGAAAACTCCACAGTATCCACCAGTCCTATCCAGGCCAGCATGACACCGTTTTCCTTTAGAGCAGGATCTTTTGGAATGTCCTTGGAGCTCCACCACAGCTTATCCTGGACCAGCACTCCCAAACAAGGCAAAGCTCTACTCTGCATTTTCACAAAACCTCAGGACCAGAATAATGGGCCAGTCCATAAAGTGTAAATAATTCTCCACACCTGGAGACCCATGTGGAACTCCAAGGTGGAACATTCTATTCATGGATATAGGCCTCTAAATGATGCCAAAATCTCATTTGGAAGTCTGAACCCTTGAGTGGATCTGACCAACTTGATATAATCCATTTGAGAGATCTAGAATTTAAAGCCTTCTATTATTGGAACACCTAAACCCCATCTATTTTCCCCTTTTTGGTAAGAAATACCCAGATCCTCTCCAATATGAGATTTTATTTTAATAAAATCTACTGAAAGGTGCAAAGTGGAACAGTTTAATTAAAAAATCAGGACAATGGGAAGAGTTTCCAAGTAACCAGAAACTTTCATGGCTCAAACTACATGAAGCACAATTATTGCTGCAAGATAAGTTCAAACAATGATGCAGCCAGAAAGAAAAGTATTGATGAATAAAATTGAGAAGGCTGGGACAGACAGTAAAATGAATTATTTGTGTCAGTGTGCCACCAGTAGTTTTTCAGGTAACTGTAAGTCTAAAATGCTTGCTTGTGTTTCATGAAGGTTGCATTATATTCAAAAGTACTTCTTGACATTGCAGGTGGCACTGGAGACTGGAATTCAATCTTCAGGGTCTCCATTTGAAATTTTCACTGTTAAAAATAGACATGGAAGTGAATTCTTTTCAGTTGTTTGCTGTTTGGGCAGGGAATTTGCCTTTGACATGTGTGTAAGTTCAAAGCTCCCTTAGGGTGTGACTGTCCTGGTAATGCTACCATTAATAATAATGTAAATAAGCTGTCAGCTCAGTTTTTAAGTAATTCTGCCCTAAATCTTAGCTTTGATCTCTCCACATTTCAAAGGCAATAAATACATTGATAAGACATTTTCAGTGGTCTCATTTAGCTTATGCCATCTGACCTTTTAGCAGGTGAAGTATTGGAGGTGTGTGGATCCCATGTCCTTTCCACAAAGTCACAGACATTGGGGTAAAGCACAGGGAAGAGAGGAACCTCTGGGATTAAACTGAGATGATTAAATGATTGACATTAGGAAATAGGGGTGAAAATTGCCCCATTGTTAGATTTACTCTGGTAAATAATATGGGTTTTAATAGTTTGACCACTATTCTGATACTCAGCCATGAGGCTGCTTAGATTGATATTTCCTTTAGGGTCTGATTTATTTTCGTGTCCCTTGTCCTCATGACCAAGCCAGGAGTGGCATTTGTTAGTCTGGTACCTTTTACCAGTAACAAAATCTCCACTCTGAGCTAAACACTGTTTTTTCGCAGAAGAAAATTCTCAAAAAGCTTGGTTTTCATCCTGAAAATTTCAAAATTTCAAAACAGCTTTGAAGTCCAGAAGAAAATCATCATCTAAGTTACTATAACAATTTTAAACTCCACCTGGATAGAAGATCTGGCCCAATTATTTGATTAATTCTGGTATAACTTAAATAATTGCAGTTCTTCCATTTGAGGCTCTATTTTCCAGAGCAGCTCTGCACATTCCTGCTGATGGTTGTGAGCAGAGTTTGGTAATGCCCAAGTCTCCCTGTTTCCCCAGCTCAGGAGCACAGCAGGACTCACAGACAGCAGCATGGCTTGGAACCAAAGCTCCACCATGGGCTTTTAGACCTTTACAGTTGGTCATGAAGGACTTCTGGCAAGATCTACAGGAGATGGACGCTCGTGCTGAGGTTTGCAAAGAGGGTGGAGGGATTACAGATGCCTCATGGTGCTTGCAAACCTGTATTTTCTCCTTTGGAAATCCCAGGAAACCTGATTTCTGCTAACTGACAGGGAGAAGCAGGGCCTCCACATCACTGGTGTCTTTCCAGTCAAGAACCCAAATCCTCTGGGGCTTTTTAGCATTGTAGCCTTGGAGACAACTAGCAAAAAATCAATTACTGAATCAATGCCAAGTGGGAAAATGAGACAAAGAGCCTTCCAAGAGCACAAAAATCTGAGATGAGACTGAAAAAAATAAACAAGAAGAATGGTAGTCCTACTTCATCCTGAAGTGGAGCTCACATAAAATAAATGCTGATGAGTTTGCTTTCCAAGTGGAACATGGGAGAGAGTGAGCGAGGGAGATTGCAAAAGAAAAATCGTTTGTACATTAGATAACTGGAGGGAGCACTTTCACTCATGCTGGAAACTCCAATTTTTCCAAAGCATCCTTCAGCAGACTGCACAAATTCCTAGGAAAGAGTAAAGGTGTCTCGGATCAGGCAGCACCCAATATGTTTATGCAGCCCTGATGGGAAGAGACATGTTTATTCAAGCTGCTTGCCAAAATTATATGTGCTGGAGGCTGCTAAGGAAGGGAAAGAATTTATTATTTGTAACAGTGCAATGTTATATAAGAAAACTCACCTAAGTAAAATGGATTCTAAGTAATTTCAAGAAGGGCTTTCACAAAATGGAGAAGGAACAGGGGAGAGGAAAATCGAGGTGGGGGACAGGAAAATGCTTTGGGTTGGATTCTTACCTCACAGAAGCTCCACAGGGAGGCAGAGTGAGCAGGAACTGGGTACCAGAGTGTGTTGTACTCCACAGAGGTGACACCACTGTCCCACCCTCCCTCCCTTCCCTGCACCACCTGTACCTCCATCCTTAAATGCCTATCGAGCTATAGAGGCCAGCAAGCCAGCCTAGCTGACCTCCAAGTATTTTTTCTTGGGGTCAATTCTCTGAATGGAGAAACCAGCAAGTTTGTAGGTATTATGGAAAATAATATCTACATTATTCTGTTCCTCTAATGGAAAAATATCTATGTAATGCCATTACTCTAAGATTGTGGCATCTCATCACTGTTGAAAAAATAAATAACTAAAAGCTCCATGACCTCGGATGTTTGAGAAGTTGCAGAGCAATCCTTCTAGATTCTGCAGTGGTTCTGAAAAGCACATTTTCTAGCCAAAGCCTTCTTGCTCTGAACTTTGGAGCTGTATCTCCTTGCTAGACTGAGCTGGATCTCACTATTGAAATGTAACTCATGTGCAAGGGCCTCGTGTAATCTGCCTCAAGGAATTATTACTGCACTTAAAGCAAATTGTTTTGCAAGCACTGGGTTTCTTTTTCGTAATAAATCTAGACTTTCTTTGTCTTGCTTTATTTTGCTTCAGTGAACAACATCCACTCATTGTCTTTTCTTCCCGAGATGTTTGAATAATTATTGTTTTCAAAGCAAGATGTTTCTGTTTGATTAAGTATAAATAGTTGTATAAATCTGCATACCTCAAAACACACACAAAGAAAGACAAGGAGATGACACAGCAAAGAGAAAATGAGGAGAGCAGATTAAAAGAGAAAAAAGAGAGAAAATAGAATCTTTCTGTTTGAGTCACTGCAGCTCTTCAACTTGCATTTGTGATATTTTCAAGGAGCTTGAGATCCTGGTCCCCAAGCAGAATTTGGGAAGATCCAGTTATGTAGCAGATGATTTTGTGGACACACATCCTGCATCCTTCTGTCTCCGTCACTTGGCTACAGCCAGAGGCAAGCACAGAAGCAGGGTCCTGCAGAGTCCACTATGTCTTATTTTTTAATTAAATGTGGGAATTCCCTTAGATATTGTTTTAACATTAAAAAAACCCAGATTTTTAACAGGAGCATTTCTGCCACTTTCTTATCAAGCCAAACAACAAAGTGGGGAGTGCAGCGAAGAAATTTATCTCAGCAACAAGAGGACAGAGTTTGGCTACTTTCCTTTTGCCAATTTCCTAGAAATCCTCTCACAGGGTGACCCTAAACTCTCTGCCCATACCCCAGGGACTGGATCCTCACCAGCCCCATCCACCTGCATGGGAAAGCAGGAAGGTGAAAGAGCTTTGGTTGATCTTCCCTGGAAGGAGGCTGAGTCCCACAGAAATGTCCATTCGGCAGGGTCAGCAGGGTGAAGGAGAAAGGATTTTGGTGCAGCCTGTGTCCAGATGTGCAGCTGCAGTGTGGGGAATACCTTGCCTCACACAACACAGTTTGCACTTTTATCGAGTGGAAGCTGAACTCTTCGGGGTTTTTCTTAGGCAAACAATTGCTGTGCTATTCTTGAACCAGCACTTCCTCCCTCTGGAAAAGCCCAGACACCTCAGCTTCCATTCTTGTGATCCAACAGCTCTTGGCTCCCCTGCTCAAGCAATGCATTTGTCTGATACTGTAACTCATGAAAAAATATAAAAGGCAATAAAATCCTCAAAATACTTAATAGAGTGCATCTTGAAGTTTTACAGGCAGAGATCTTGGGTGCCCTTTACCCTGTAACTTCACTGAAATACTTTGTAACTGAAGAAATTTAAAAACAAACCTATTAAAGGATTTAATTTTCCATGATTTAAGCATAGTTTTAAAGAGCATTTCACACTTATTAGCTTTGTGCTTTGTGTAAATGCATTAGCTGTTGCCAATATTATTTAATCTGTATCTGCATTAACTTGTATTTACCATCTGTTCCTTAAGTGGAGCCCCTGTAATAGGTTATGTTTAACATTAGATTAATGAAGAAAAATGGGCCTGCAATCACATTTTGTAGTAAACTGTTGTCTCAGCTCTCCCTTTAGTGTCATTTGCAGCAGGTGGGCAATGGCAGGGGATTTTGTGATGGTGCCTCAGCAAAGTGGGCCAGGCCCTGTGGAAGGTCACCCTCTGAGCCTGCCAGGATTATCTGCTGGGGAAAAACTGGGTTGTATTCCCAGTGTGAGGAAAATTTAGTAGAATAGGGCAAATAAGGAATATTTCTCCTGCAAGGCACGATTCTATTGGTAAGTCCGTGTTTTCAGGTGAGGTGTTTATTAATATTTCTCAGTTTGAGAAAGTTTTAGCAAAGAAGTCACCGTGTCATCTGACAACCCAAAACATTTGTGTCAAACAGGACACCCCAAACTCACAACCCCTGAATCTGTGGCTGCTTCCAAGTAGGAGAACAGTCCCAAGTGCACAGATGAGAGTCCTTTGAGGACTGTCACATTCAGAAGGAAAAGCCTGGTTCATACATTGTTTGGAAATTTCTTCCGTGCCTCCTAGAGAACATACAAACAAAAAGAAAGTAAAAACATACAAAGGAATATTCCAAGAAAATGTTGCAATGAAAAGAAAACGACAGAGAACTTCCTCTGTTTGGATCAGTAAATACAAAGAAAATCTCTACAAACAAACTTATTCCAGTGAGGATATGAGTAAGTTCACAGCACAGGTCATGAGATCCTGTATTCCATGAGATTCCATTTTGGGGGGAATCACTGGGAGAAATCCCTCCCAGGCCTGGAGAAGGCTGTGTGTGCTCAGGTCGCTCTGGCTGTAGGACCAGCACACACCACCCCTGTGTCTGCTGGCTGCAGCTCCTGCAGGGGAAAACAAGCTCAGTGCAGAATAAAGTGTATTTATCCCTCTAACTCTGCAGGGATAAATAGGAAATATCTGCTGCTTTCGATGTTTTTTATGCAACAAGGACACTGCCATGTGCAGCCAGCACTCAAACCCCAGAGCATCAGCTGTGCCTGTGGTCACTGTGCAGCCAGCTGAGGGTCACTGCCCTGAGGGTCACTGCCCTGAGGGTCACTGCCCTGTGTCCAGCATGTCCAGAGCTCAGCAGGAGGCTCAGCACAGCTGCAGAGCTCCAGTCCTTCTGGGACCTCTTGCTTTATGCCCACGGTATTTCCCCCTGTGTTTAATATCCTCTAGTTCACTGATTTAACTGTGCTGCTCTAGCCAAGATTACATAATTATTAAACACTCTGTTCTTTAATTCCTTGGAGCAGGATCTAGCAAAAAAATAGAGTTTTCTCTCGACCTCTTATCAGTTTTGCTGTGAATGATTTATGTGAGAAAGTGTCTGTGCCCACAGTGCAGGCTGTGTGCTGTCTGAATGGCCACAGCCATTAAAATGCAGAGATTTTCCCCCTGACATACCTGCAGAGAAAGATATTCTGTATTTACTGGTTCAGCTGAAAATGCAAAATGGACACTTAACTCATATTTAACAAAAAAGACACAAGAAGCATCTCTCAGTGTCTCCTGTGTAAACTTGTGAGGATTTTCAATACCAAGATATCAGAACAATTATTTGATTTCTTTGAATGTTTAGTTGGAAGTGCTTTGCTTTTTCCAGCCATTTTTTGAGTCACATAGCTGTGACCACACCAATGTCCTGTTTCTTCATCAAGGCTGGTGTTCCACTATGGCTCTCTGAAACAGAATACTGAAAATCAGGGAGCACACAGCAAATGTCAAAAGAGGGAATTAACCTGCTAAAAATGCCTGGAACAGCTTCTTTTAATTTCTCTCTTTTTTTAAAAAATCATTTAGGGAAGATCCAAACCCCAGTCCTATTAACAGGATAATACAAAAGGCCTTTTGAAAATGGAACTTTTAGAATCTTCATATTTTGTTATATAAAATGAAATGATTGAGCGTTTACTTTCTTACCTGTTTGGACTTTGTCTGCTTATTTTTTTTTTATTTACTTAAAATTGCAATTGTCTGTGTGATCCTTCCCTTCAGTTTCCGGGGGGAGCACCACAGGCATTGTGAGCTCTTGTTCCTGAACAAAAGAAATGAAAGTAATAAAGTTTGTAAAAAGTTGCTTTAGCAACTGTTTCTAATGGTTAGCTTTAATTCCTGGGCCTGCTAGCCAAGAACATGGAGGTTTTTTTAATTCAGTGGAAATATCTAATTTTAACAGATGAAATAAATGGAGCTAGGCATGTAATAAGGGCACTATTCTGTATAAATGCAGCAGAGATGGTCCAAGAGAGATTACCCAATGAACATCAGCTTGGCTGCTCTAGTTACAGACTGAAAACAAACAGCTCCCAACATTCTGCATGAGTGACAGGCCCTCAGGAAATGCCCAAACCCTAAATTTCAAGCATCAATCTGCAGTGCAGAAAATTTAATCTTTTATTTACTAGCACTGATGCTACTCAGGACTCCTTGTATGAGTATCAAGGAATCAGAAAACCTCGTTTTTCACTGTCCTGAAAGCAAGTGAGGACGGCCACGAGAGCACTTGCAGATGTTAAAAGAACCTGCCACATTTCACAGATTCAGGGATTTCTTTTTGAGACCATTTATAGAAGCTTTATTTGGAAAGAGCACAGGGTATCATGTTATTAAAATTTAAGGAGGAGCATTTTATTTTTACAACAAATTGAAGACCTTGCTTAGCTTTTTGTTGCAATCGCTACTAACATCTGCTCTCCAAAAAGAAAGCAGCTCTAGGTACCTATAACTAAATACATCCTTACCTTCATATTAATTTTTTGCACCACAGAATGTGTCCCAAATTTGGCTGTAGCAAGGCATCCAAATATTCAGCTGGGTCTGATGTCACTGAGAAGGTCACAGAATTTATAACTTTTTAGGCTGCCATGTTCAGCACAACAAATTGTGATTCCTTTAAGGATTCATTGCCAAACAGCAACAACAATTAAAGAATGAGTTCTCAGAAGCTCTGCAGAAAAGGGATGGCTCTGTGCAATTTTGGGAGAACTTGCTGAGGTCACACATCCAGCCTGGAGCAAAAGCCAGGATATTTTGTTGTGATGCTCCATCCAACATTTCTTTGTCTCATGGACAATGCAGGAGTGCACACAAATGATAAAACGGAGAGAGGAGCATAGGAATACCCACCCTTTAAAAGAGGAGTATCTCCATTTAAGGTGAAGTTGAATTACTTCCTTTGCTTTGAAGTTGGATATAGTTTGATGAGAATTTGGGAAGAATGACCAGTATATTTAATAATTAACAAGGCCTGCATTTTGCATTATCAGCCTGCCAATAAGCCAGGTCAGCTTGGTAGCCTAGAGCTTGCCTAATTCTGATTAACTTCTCTCTTTTATGCAAACATTAACTCACTCCTGGCCTGCTCTGCTCTTGCTGCCATAGGTTAGATGAAGGTGGAAGAGATTTAACATACCAGGTTCTATGGAGGATCATAGGTGTGCAGTGCTTGCCAAAGGCAACAAACCAGGGAAAATATAGAATAAATATAGAATATAGAATAAACCCTCATCTGCTTAGTTACCCAGAACCAGGGTCCTACTGAGGGACAAAGGGCTTCTGTGGCAAGGGGCAAGTGGCCAGGAGTGTAATGGTCACTCTGGGAGACGGTTCCATGCCATGATCCTGGCTGTTCCAAGCAGCTTCAGCCTCCTGGAGCTGTGACTGTACAATAAAGTCATCTACAGCTCCTGATCTATAAATTATTCTCATTATGTGTTGGAAGCAGCTGTGTTGTTTATGCACATCTCAGTTCTGCTCGAAGGGAGCAAAGGTTGGTGTGGGTGCTCACAATGAGATCAGTAAATCAGAGCCTCACATGCAGCAGGTTGAAGATGCTGAAGCAGAGCTTTAGTTCCCTTCTTTTTCTCTTTTTTACCCATGAAAACTTCAATAAAAATATCCTATCATCCCACGTGGGTACAAGTCCAATTTCACAGCTTCAGCAGTTGCATGGCCTTCATGGAAGAAGCAGGAATCTCTCCTGAAACTTTAGATAATTTGTGACCTTTTGGAAGCTCTGAAGCAAACCAGAACACAAGGATGAAAATCTACCGTTCTAGTTATTAATAACTCTGGAAAAAAAATTAAATTGTGCTGAAGAAAAACGACAACACCTGTTCTTACCTTCCAGGTGCTTGGAACAACGTTGTAGCTGAGCTTCAGGGATGAAGGGGAGAAATTGTTTCTGCCTGATGCAGTTAGATAGAGTCTCCAGGGATTCCAAAAGCTGCAAAAAACATGAAAGGGAAAGGAAATAAATAATTTTTAAGGAAATAAAATCGCACAGGCCACTTTTATCCTTTTCCACCCAAACAAGAGAGCATACATGTAAGCCCAGTTGTTCTTTTTACACAGAATATTATAGGTAGAAGTGATTTTTCAGTCAAGTATTAATCTTGTTTAGGAAATAGAAATCACCTTTATGTACAGAATACAGCCTGTGGACCTTTATTTTATAGATTTTGATGTGTAGAAGGGCAGCTGGTACTGGGAAGGGCACTGCAGCACCCAAAGGAATCCATCAGACCTTCTCAAAAATTGCAAAGTCAAGCCAATTAGGTTGATTATAAAGAAAGGAATTTTATCACCTATTTTTATTCTGTTCACCTATGGCAGCAGCATCTGATCAGCAGACATGAAAACAGGCTCTGACCTGTAAAGTTTTCACCTAGTGTGAGTGAAATCCTTCAGCTGAGACACAAGAGCCCTTTTTGAAGGGGAAAGTTATTTTCTCATCAGTGTGGTGGGAATTTGGCATCCTACTCCCCTGAACAATATGAAAAATCTCAACCTGAGACTCACTCAGATATAAATCTAACAGCACCCAAATATTTCCCATGATGGAAAACCCTGGAGATCCCAGCATGAACAGCAGCAGATGAAGCAGAAGGACCATCACAATAACCAGTCAACAACATGGGCACTAAAGTTAATTAATACAGTGCTTTAATCAAGAGAAGTTTTACACCACAAAGAGGTGTGCAAAGGCTATGAGCTTTCCTTCTGCAAAGGGAAAGCAGCTCTGGAATTAAATAGATGGGCTCAGGCTTCTTGCCACAGTAAATCTCTCCCAAATCCTTTCACCCTGCTCCAAGGGTGGGAGTGGGAGGTGCAGGACAGAGGAGGGTGAGCCAAGACTTCCATTGCTCCCGAGGGAACTGGGATTGCTACAGCTGCTAAAATAAGGAGCAGGATTTATGCTGCATGTTTGGAATAGCACTTGTGTTAAGCAATATATACTTCTTAAATGATACATATATATATATTTTTTTTTTTTTTACTCTAGTGCATATGGCATGGCTATACCATTTCTGGAGTAAGAAAAAAACCCAAACCATGCTTTAGCTGTTTCAGATAAATTCACATAAAATTTCTGCACCGTGTCCCACTGAATTTACAGTGTTAGTTGTGACTGAGGTTTCTGGCTGATCTCTTGTTTACCCTTTTGATAACAATGCCAGGCACTTCCTAAAATTGCACAGCATCCAGTAAGGAGTCAAAGGGAATTTGCTGATTTACACCAGCTGTGACTTCATGCAGGCATTCAGTGGAAATATTACGTTTCTTGGAGTGGAAAAAATAGTGTCAGTGCTGAAGATGTTTTATTATTCAGTAGTCTTTCTGTATATAGAAAAGCATGATGTCCTGTAGCTCTTCACACTTTTAAGAAACTACAGGTGACTTAAGGGGCAAAAAGTTCCTCAGTCCTTCCAAGAAAAGCCAAGGGAGTCAGCTAGTATGTTCTACCAAGAAAAGTTTTTAAAATAATGGATTAAGTGATACAGAATCCATAAGTGGATTCCAGTTATGAAGTTATAGCTGTCTTTATGTAATTCAGGTTATTTATACCAAGTTTAATATAGCCATGGTTTCAATCACTGTTATTTTAATAGATTTATTTAAAAATTAAAGAATGTCTTAGGTTGCCTTCCAGCTGTATCACAGCCACATCAGTTATCGTGCAAGAGATCAGTCATTCAAATTCAGTGCATGACAAAGTGTAGGAAAAAGAAATATTCCCACAAATGCAAACATTATGAAGAAAGGGCTTTATATGTTGTGAGCCACAGAGTCAGCTGGCTGTTTTAAACTGAGACACTCACTGCTCTCCCCATGTTTATAAATAGCATTATGAAGGGTGTGTTACATGTTCTAAACCACCCGAGAACACAATTTAAATATTCCACAATTCATGTGTTCATTTACATATCCTGAGAGAGTATAATGCTAACACTCAGATTTGCATGCAAAATCCCATATTGTCTCGATGGAAACAATTATGGTGAAAGCAAAGCAAGAGCAAAAGTGACTTCCAAAGTCCTGGGTGACACCAGAAGTGCCAGAGCTCCACCATGCCCCAGAGCACGAGCTCCCACTGCACTCAACTCCTTCAGGAAGGGCTCCTGTGTAAAAAATGAACCTGTGCCTTGTTTCTGTGACAGCCAGCTTGGTTTTAGTGCAGCACTGCTGGGGAGTTGCCATTCAGGCTGATGGGGGGAGGCAGGAATAGATAGTGAGGGAGAATAAGGAGACACAATCCAATTAGCTGGGCGGGAGGTGATGTCAAAGGCAAGTCTCGATTACAGAGAGGTTGTTAACAGTGTCAGCCTAAGATAAATACACTCAGCCTAATGGCAGACATGCAAATGCTCTCAGCCCAGATCCAGACATGCTAATTTAGGCATGTTGAGGAGTCAAGTGCTGGGCACACAATGCCCAGAGGAGCCAGTCAGTGCTGCTCACTGGGACTGGGGCATCCACAGTGCAGACCATGGCAAAGCCAGCACAAGTTCCCTGTCCCAGCACCAGAGGGGATCACTCGAGGGATGAGCCAGGAGCTGACCAGCCCTTTTGTGCCTGGGAATGAATGGTCACTGTGCATAAATCAGGGGAGGAATCACAAAACTGGGGTCTGTCTAGAAATAGCATAAAATCCCAGGATGGTTTGGGTTGGGAGGGACCTTAAATCCCATCCAGTGCCACCCCTGCCACGGCAGGGACACCTTCCACTGTCCCAGGCTGCTCCAACCTGGCCTTGGGCACTGCCAGGGATCCAGGGGCAGCCACAGCTGCTCTGGGCACCCTGTGCCAGGGCCTCCACACCCACCCAGGGAACAATTTTAGTCACACAAAACTCAAGTTTGGACTAAAGGAATACAGAAAGCTGAGAACACTGCCAGCTAAACTGGATGCACTCATATAAGCTATAGGTATCTATTTCTCTCATTGCTGCTTGAAGCTTTTTTATCCTCTATTTGACAAAATTTAATCAACTGACTAAATCACCATCATCCAAACACCTAAATATTTTAAGGAGCCTTCATGATTCTCATTTTTTGCTGATCTCTAAGAATTCCATTTCTGCTGCACAGGACTTGAACATAGAAGTCTGTAATTCTTGGTGTTTTCCATAAATAATTATCACCAAAAACCACAAAAAACAAACAAATAAACAATAAACAAGCAAAAAAAAACGCCACCAGAGCATCTGGGGGCTCTTTGAGAAACAGTGTGTATTTGAAAGACACAAATTTACTCAGAGTAATAAGATTCCCTTTATGTACAATGCAGATATTGTACAAAATTATATCTAAAACCAGTTGAAGGCCTAATGAGCTTACATAACCAGCTTTGGTAAATTGGTGTTGAAAAGGACACTTGTGAGATTGAGACAACATTAAAAAAAGAAAAGGTTGAGATTATTCAACTGAAAAATGTCATTTAGATCTTGTCTAAAATGTAGGAATTTTATGGGTTAGGAAGACAGAAAAGAAATCTACACCTAACTAGCAAAGCTCAGTTGAACAACAACCTGAAATCAGTGTAATGGTTGCATAAGAGCCACACTTCTGGCAGTTTAATTTATATCCTTTGGGGTTCCTGTGTAGAGGGATGTTATTCTGCTATCTTCAGTTCCAGCTCTCTCAGCAACACTGTGGATTCAGCTGCCTGTCCTAAGATTGTAGGAAAATCTAGAGAATTCTTTGTTTAAGTAGTATCCTTAATTCAGTCAATATTATGGGTTGGAGAGCTAGAATTGATAGCTGATTTTATCTTGTTTTGTCAATAAACGATGCAGCTTTGGTTTCTGAAGGCATATTCTTTTTAATTAAAAAAATCTAATAGCACAGAGGTGTTCTAGATGATGTCATCTATTTCTAGGGAGTTTTATTCTTTGTGTTTTTTATGCAACGCTAAAAAAAAAAAGATACCAACAAATCTGTTCCCAGGTTCCATTTTCTCTTAAAAAAAACAATCTAAGACAAAGTGAGCCATTTCTTATTTACACAATTTCTCACGAATATCATCTCCCCAGAGCAGACAAAGAGGATTCTTTCCAGTTCTTCTGAACAGAGGTTCTCTTTGTTTCAGGAATGTCTCCATTTTACTATTTATATCTATTTTAGAGTTCTAAACAAATATCAGCACACAACATAAATTAAGAAGATTAAATAGGGGCAGCACTAAAAAAAAGCAAGCCAGGCTTAACCCCAGTGTGAAGGATGAATTAAGCACAATGACATCAAACACGAGCAGGAAACTTGGAGAAGCAGTAGGTGATTACTGCCTCTTAATTTATGAGGAGGATTAGAGTGCAAATGCTTGGAGAGGGACACAGAATAGAAAAGGTGCTTTTCTCTGCAGAGTGGTTATGCAATGTGAGACAAGGGCATCCTCTGCCTGCCCATCCTACTGCAAACACTCAGCCCTGGCCATAGGAAACCTCAAAACCCTTTTTCTCCATTCCAGAGTAATGAGAAATTCAGCCCTCCCAATAAATCACACCAAGCTGCCCCTTTTTGTTCAGGGCTGTGTTGCCTTGTTGCTCTCTTTGCCATTAACTTCAGCCCCACGGGGCATTTCCACATGGACACCAAGGGCTCACAGCCTGAGCTCCATCACCCCAGAGCCCACAAAGCTGCACTGAAATTGGGAAATTCCTCTGCCCTCCTCCCAGCCTGTCTCAGCAGCTCCCCTTTGACATTTCTGGGTTTAAATACATAATTTTTATTAAATAATAATAAAAACTACATAATAAAAAAAAAAAAAAAACCAAACCAAACCAAGCCAAACAAAACAAAAACAAAACAAAAAACAGCTAGATGGCTTTCTCTTTCCCCAAAAAGATTATAGCACGAATGAGGGGAGAATGATTACTTAAAGGCAGGACATATCTGTGATGTTTTGAGACACACCAGAGCACCAGGAATTTGAGATTATCACTACAGAGCTTTCCAGAGCCAAGGGTTTCAAAAGAACCCATCATGGGAACTGTTGCAAGGAGCAGCCACAGTTCTATCACTGAGAAGACGTGTGCACATCTTTTACTAAATCTATTTTTTTTTTAGTAAATAAATATCCACTTTTGAGGCAAAAGTTGTGTCTTGAAACTTTCAGATCTAGTAGGTCCTGAACTAAACCTGCTAAACTAAACTGCTAGCACGAAGTTCTAAAGGCAGAATATACAACATTTTGGCATCTCTGTGGCTGCAGTTGGCTCCAAACTGAACTTTCTCTTATAAGAAAATGAAAAGTGTCACACAAACCCTTTGCCTTCATCAAAAATGATGATAGCTGCTTTATTTCTCTTCTGGGAATGTGTTCTGTTGTATTAAAACCATATTTTTAACCTATTAATTGCAAAGGAATTATTTTATATATTAAAATATATTATTTTCTTTTGTTTTTCTTCCTTTTGGATTGTCCTTATTGAAGCTTCTGGGAGTACTTCGAGAAACAAAGGAAAATCGATTTTTCCATTTATTTGTATAATCCTCCAGTTTTCAACAACACATTCAGACCAGTAACTGAAATGTTTTGTTTGACCACACCAAATTCATGCATTCTGATAAACTGTTGCACATATCTTACTCTTGTCCCAGCATGCTTGGAACAGTATATGTAAAAATATCCTTAAAAGAGGGGAAAGTCACAGCAAGAGGGAAAAAAAAAAGGGGGGGGAAGAAAGAAGTGACATATTAGAAATGAAAAATGCTACTAAAAAGAAATATATCTTTTCTTGGCACAAATTAGAGGCTTCTTTTTCATTGCCAAAGTCAAGTCAGATTACTTTTCAGAGTTATGCAAACCTCAAAGTTTTGCCTGGAGGAGATCCTGGGAGAGAATTTGAGGAAGGCTCATTTCAATTCCTGCTATTTGATCCACAAAGGAGAAACACTGCTGGCATTAGCTCAGCACACCCTGGGATGCTCTTGGCCTGTCATCCTTGAAAAACGAGAAGAATTGCTGGTGGGGAGGAGGCGAGTGAGTGGTCCCAGACACAGAACCAGCCTCACCAGCAGGACTCCAAAACCACTGAGAAGTTTGCTGGCTATTTTGCATCAGTGCTGCTGTCATCTTCTGTGTTTTTTTTTTTTCAATTGTTCCATCTCTCATTACTAATCTGGATCTTTTCATGCATTTGATAACCAACATTATCAGTTTAACATAACAAACCCACCAGTTTCTGTGCAAAAAGACAGAAGTGACCTTGCCTTTCCTGAGTCCACATTCTAGTGCCAGCAGTCTGGTTTTGACTGCAGTGGGATGTGTTTTGTTTGTTTGACATTCCAGCACTCGACTGTGTGACACAGGGAAGATGGAAACGATGCTTTTGGCTCTTGCATACCTGGATCGTGCTACAGCTTGCCAGGAGGAAAGGAACAAAACCTGAGCCTGCAGGGACATCCTGTAGTAATGGCCCATTAATCCAAACAGAGCAATCACTTACCTGTCAGACTGGAAGAATTTAGACAATATTTTAAATAGCTTCCCTGCTTGTCTCTAGCATAATGAGCACAAATCTGCCATTTTCTAGTCTCCTAAACCAAGAGAGCATGAGAACAGCCTTTACACCTTGAGGATTTTGTTAATACAACTTTGGTGCTCCTTAAGCAAAGCAGATTTCCCCAGAGCATGTCCCCTGAAACATTTTCTCCTCCCTGACAGAGCAGATCTTTATCATGTCACTCCTTGAGAACAATTTGCAGAGTCTAAAGGGACAAAGGAATTGTTTAATACCCTCACTTATTTTTTATTATGCTTTTAGAATTACAATTTTTTTCTGATTTGCCTTTACTGTGGTGTACAGCACCAGCTGGAATATTGCCCATGGTCACATCATCCCAGGAGCAACAGCAGGACAAGAATAATGTCCCATTACCGCTGGGACATTTAATTTAGCTGAAAGATTAGCCCTTGGACTGAGAATTCCAAGAATTCAATGTTTTGCAGGATGCAGACACAGCTCTGCACACCTTTCTGCAGCACAACAGAAGAGGGAGGTTACCTGAGAGAGCCAACTTTGAGAAGAAAGATTCTCTGACTCCTGTAGGACACTGAAAATACTTGAGCAGGTCACAAAAGGTGACCTGAACCCATGTCCTAGAATAGGAGACAGACATTAACCCTACTTTTTCTTTCTTACAATGAAATATCAATATAAACCTACAAAAGCCATTTTCTCAAGTCAAAAGAAAACATTTGATCTATTTTTTAAACCTATCAAAATCCCAGGGTTTGTAAATGTCTCCTCAGCCTCCGACCACCTCTTTAGGCTTTTTAATTTTGTATATTTTTTTACTTTATTCAAATGAACGGAGTTTGTTGGTTTTTTTTTTTTCTGAGAAAACAGAGGAAAAACAGTAGAAGATCAATGATGTGTGCTCAGTGTTCTTCTGCAAAAAGCAAACTTGCAAAAACTGCATCCTAGGATAACCTATTTATTACCCTGCAATTATTATTCAGTCCAGCTTATCCAGTTCAGCACTGAAAGGATGGGTTTGCTCCTGATTGTCACTGAGAGCTCAATAAAGGTAAAGCCTGGTATTTTCTGGGTCATGCTTTCTGAAAAGATCTTATAAAGACAATGCTGAAAAGTCTCACTCACAGTATGAGAGCCAGAACCCCATTTGCCTTCCACTCCTACAGGGCTGGGAAAGCACCCCAAAGAGCAGCAATGGGTTATTCAAAGACTAAAGGAAATAGATCCAAGTAGATACAGGAAACAGATTAAAATGCCTCTTGATTGTGGCAGGGGAGATTTAGACTGGATTTTAGGAAAAATCTCTCCATGGGAAGGGTTGTGCAGCCCTGGCACAGCTGCCCAGGGCAGTGGTGGAGCCACCTCCCATGGAGGGATTTAAAAGCCCTGTGGATGTGGCACTTGGGGACATGGTTTTGTGGTGGCCTTGGCAGTGCTGGGGGACTGATTGCACTCAGTGATCCTACAGGTATTTCCTCCTCTTTCCACCAGGTGTTTGTTTAAGCCTGTAAAGATCAGCTTCAGCCAGCTCAGGGCAGGGATGTATCTTTGTGTATCCCAGAAATGTTGTTGGGGGCCATGAGCACACAGTGAGATTGTGGGCAGATGTAACCCAACACCACACCTATCCCAGATTCTCTGTAGTTGTTTTTTCCCATAGAATTACTCCCACACCAGTCATGGCTACACAGCCTCCAGTTTGCTCAGATCAGGGGGAAAGAGAGGCAGGGTAAAATATGACTCAAATACATGCTGGATCCTGAAGGCAGAGTCCAGGGAAAGCTTCTGACAGCACCAACACCCTCTGTGGTCTGAGACCTCCACAGCTCCAAGCTGTACTCCTGCCCCACTGCAGAGCACTGCTGGGATGGGTTTTATAGGGATGCAGTGACATTAACAACCAGCACTGTACGTAACCATGGCACCTTCCTAAGCTGTTACAGATGTAGACAAATAAAATCAAACCTTCTCCTAGCACTGAACCCCCTTTGTGGGCACAGGGCTCCCTGAGTGTGAGGCTATTTATTCTAATTTACTGTGCTCTTGGCTGTGTTCATGAGGATCAGGACACCCAGGGAGAAGGGGCTGTTTTCCTTTAATTTCTCCCAAAGCCTTGGGCTGCAGCAGAAGCTCCCCTGCCTCGCCAAGTGTGCTGTTCCTCATGGCAGCTCATCAGCTGGGAAGGTGTCAACCCTGCTACAACCCAGCAGCAAGTTTATAAAGAAATGTAGAGGGAATAAGAAATTAAAAGACCTAATCTGGAAGAAATGTGTGTATTACTCCTGTTACTGAAACACTGGAGACAGGCCAAAACACAGATGAAAGAATTATATGACCTCTAGAAAATTCTGAATAAATGTAGAAGCTAGATCTATTTAAACTTCTAAAGGTGACCTGCCACTATTTTGACCCTAATATAGAGTGAAATGTACAAAAAAAAATCTGATACTAGAGGATTTTTAAAATAAAACATATTAAACAAAGGCAGACTGAAAGGCTGGAAGCTGAAGCCACATAAATTCAAAGTGGAAAATGGGTGATGACTTTTCCTCAGTAGCAGTCAGTCACTGCAAGAACTTCTCATGCATGGTTTCCCCATCACTTAAAAGTTTTAAACAAAAGCGGATGTCTTTCTAAAACATATCCTTTTGTGGAATAATGCAGCCTGCCCTGGATTACATAGGAAGTCAAATATTCCCTCCTGGCCTTAATCTAGGAATGGTTATATTCTTGTTCTATAAAGTTACTTGTTCCTATGGAACAAGTTTGTCTCCCCTCCACTCAAAGTGATATTTTCAAGACATCAAATGAAACTAGACAAGGTGGATTTGACAAAAATACGCTGTCGGCTTGACATCTGTAAATCACAGCTGGATCTGTGGGGTTCTTAGCAAGGAACTCTTGAGATTAAGGTCTTGGAGCACCCCAGGTACACAGCCAGTGCTGTGTGACACCTATGGGTGCAGTGTGCCATCTTGGGCTGTCCTGGAGGGGACAGCCACCACCTCTGGCCGTTTTCCCAGTCCTTGTGCTCCCCAGTGATGATGGGGAGGTGATTTTCCCTCACACTTCAGTGACTGGTGTGTGCCTGTCTCACTTGCACAAACAAAACACAACCAATAAATAAATAAGTGCATTTCTTTCCTGCCTTATAGATGTCGTTGCAACAGCTTTGCAGAGAACTTGCAAGTGTGTTTTGGACTCCTCTTGGGTCCCATGCAACAAAGCCTTGCAGGTGTTTCCCACATCTTTGTGGTCACTACTTTGGAAGAGCATCTTGCCTACTGCTTAAAAAAACACAACTGGGCACTGCTGGGTGTTTGACTTTGCTTTAAGTGGCCACCCACACCGAGGCAGAGGCTGTTTTGTGGTGTTTGATGGTGTTTGATGGGGCTCAGGAAGGCTGTGGGTGCAGTGTGAGGCTCCCCTCTGGAGCAGAGAAGGGTGACCTGGGGCTGTGGTTGTGTTTTCCTCCTCCTCCTCCCTCTCCAGGAGCTCTGCTGTGATGCTTGGCACTGGCTGCTCTCCCACCTGCATCCCCTCAGCCTCCCAGCACACAACTGCACAAACCCCAGCCTGTCTCCAGCTAATTGCACTTGAAAAGCAGAGGCAGGTCACCCCAGCATTACATATGGCATCTTATTAAGCACCTCATGATACCTAAAATTAAGACAAATGAAAGAAAATTTCCTAAAACACTTCTGCGGTCACAGGCTGTGTAATTGACATGAGTGGTGTAAGGTTTCCTGGGCTATGAGTCTATAATTCCTATAACCTTTCAGAAAAGCTTTGATTTATTTTCATTTTTCTTCCATAATAATTACTGATACCCCATGAAGCAGTCAAAATAAAAGAAGCAATGAAAGGAGGGCATAGGAAAACAGACTCCAAATACTTCCAGCCTAATGCAGATGGAGGCTGTACACAATTTTCTTCCGAATTCTTATTGTAATCTAATAGCTAAGTTGGACTTTCAAAGTATTCTGGAAGTCAGAGGATTATATTAGACAATGCTAACCTACTTTAATTAAAACTGATTTTAATTTAATCTATTTTAATGTTATTATAGGAGCAGCATAAGCTTGTTTTTTTTTTTCTTCAAGATCTGGTTTAGAAGCCAGTGGGAGTTATTTGGATGCTGCTTTCCAGACTCTGGGCTTTTACTTTTAAATATCGTCATTCACTGGCCAGCACTTGCCAAATTCTAGCCCATTCCTTTAGAAGCAGAGCCCAAAGCAGACAGGGCTTCACTCACACCTAATTGCTTTTGGAAAATAAACATTTTACTTCATATTTCCAATGCTCTGCCTGACAACATGGTAGGTCCTGTGCTTCTCCTGTATGGAGAGAGGTTAAGGAGGAATTGAAAGCCCACCAGACCCATCAGGCAGCAGCCACAAATGGATGGGGAGAGCTGACACCTGGTGCTACCTCTGTGCCTAAACTAGATGATCAGTTTGGCAGAGCATCCCAGCTTTTAAACAGTTGGTGGCTCATGCAATAAACCCTACCTTTGCTGTGAAGCTTGAAAAGTTCTTTTTCACAGGAAAGTTTTGCCCTGGAAACAGCACCGGTGACAGTGGAGGCACCAGGGTGCTCCTGACCTTCAGCAATTCTCTACAGTTTCCATAGGACAACACTCTGCACATTTTTTTTTTCCTGCTTGCCTGCTAGAAAGAAGAAAGTCTTTGTATTTTTGGTACAATAGATGCCTTGAAGTGAACACCTTTGTAGCCAAATGCTGTGCAGAGCACGTTGCTGCTATTCTGTGCAGAAATTCTGTGTAATTCCTTCCAGTTGGGTTAATTCTAAGCAGCATTGAGACCTCAGAATGAGGACTTTTAATGCACTGATGTGTTATGCATAGGAGCTCTAAGTTCTCTGGTTTTTTTGTGGTTCCCAGTATTATAGTGGTGATAATGGAAGTTTCAGGAGAGCAGCTCTAAGCAGACAAAATCCTTCCAGTCACAATGGATTGGTCAAAGCAGCTACCACAGACTAATGAGTCTAGTCCATATTCCTGAAATTAGGCTGCTAACTAAATATATTTCCTTAATTACATTGTTTATCTGAAAAGTAAAGTTCTTTCATATTTTAGCATTTTGTGTTTCCTCAGATGATATCCTGCTTAATTTTTCTTAATGAATTCCCCCCTCCAAAAAGAAAAAAAAAAAAAAAAGCATGTTGATAGATTAATGAATAACATTTTTTCCAATCTCTCTTGCTCTTCTTTTCCCCCTGGATACCTTGGTCTTCATACCACAGGTACTCAGACAGCTTTCATCTTTCCTATATTTTCATTTCTTTTTACCTCAGGCATAGTAAGTGTTTTAATGATAAGAGACATTGTCATAGCCACTTATTTAGAAGTCTGAAAAAATGCATTTTCACCCACAAAGCACAGGTCAACTTCATTTGAAATACTTGCCCTTAAACAAATCCAGCCAATTTTACTTTGTTTCACATCCCTGTTAATGAAATTCTGGATGGGAAGAGAGAAATATTGAGCTAGGAACAGATCTGTATTGAAAAAGTGGAGATGGAAAAGGAATGAAGCAAAAATGCAGGAATATTAGCAGTTTGCAATAAAGATACAGTAGATACGAGGGGGGGGAATACAAGAAACTTATGTTAAAATATATAAAAATATTTATATAAAAAACACACAGAGCCATTGGATGGTTCATAAGTTGGCACCTATGTTTAAATTTGAGTAAAAACTATATTGCTTAAATAACAGAGAAACTGTATTCTCTAATAGTAATGAACTTTGTGTTCAGGTCTGAGAAACTGGCTATGGTTATATAGATATAAAGATCAACAAAACTGAAATGTGGGTTTGTGTTTATCACTACTAGAGAGTAACATCATTTGGAAGTTGTTAGTTTGGAATAAGTTTATTCCATGTGATGTCGCCTCAGACAACTTTGTTCTTTTTTAATTTGGCTTAAGTTTTGTTAAAGTCTTTGGTATAGACACCAGATTTGGCTCTCAAATGCTAAACCCATAGGTGAAATACTTTCAAAATAAGTTTTTGAAACAGTTGGGGCAAAAAAAGATTACCTGTACTCAGATAGTACAAAACAAAATAGAATTGTTTTTAGGAGTAGAATCCTTTTTCTTTTACCAAAGTGCTTTTAATTTGTTCCCTCTATAGCATTACTGCCTGGTCCCTCAAATAATGCCATAATTGAAAACCAAATAATTAATAAACCCAAGCCCACTGCTCTTTCAAAGCCCTTTAACTTCCTGAAGAATACATTTCCCACTAAGTCCTCTGCAGAATGATGTTGCACTTTTATTTCACTGGAATTAGAGCAACACTTTGCATTTTCCTCATTTCCCATCTTCAGGAAAATACTGGAAGGATCTGCAGCCTCACCCTCCCACGAGCTCTGGCCTCCCCAGCAAATTCCTGCTGCTGTCTTGTCTCCAGGGAGAGCCTTAGATGTGCAGGCTTATCTCAGTGATTTAAACTCAGCTACCTAAGGACGTGATGGATTTCCTTTGCTTGCAGCCTCCCAGCCAGGAGCTGATGGATATCTCAGGGACATGTCACAGCTCAGACAGAGAGAGGTGCCTGATGCAGAAATTACAGGGTCACACTCCCAGACCTGTGTTCTGTGGGAGGTCAGGCAAGGTGAGCTGGCACTTCAAACCACTGCATCTGCCCTGTAAATCTCAAAGATGTCTGCAGAAGTATGACAGGCACAAGGAATTTAATGGAAAGCACTTACTTTTTCTTTTTGTCTGAGCTGTAACCCAAGGCTTTGCCTTTCCACCACATCGTTTTGAAAGGAAATTAATTTCCCTGCTCACTAGTTTTACTGAAATTATTCAAAGCAATTTTTCAGCTACCACTTAGTTGAGCATAAAAACTTCCTTAACGCCAAAGCTCTCTCGTTTCAACACTTCCCTCCAAAAGGAGCTCCACCTGAAACAAAATTAATTTCTCTACCTTTCAACTCAAAACTCCCTATTCAGCTTAGATTGTAACTCTAGGGAAGAGGATTTCCCTCTCCTTTTTCTTCATATTTCTTGTGCCATGCTTCTTATATCCCAACATCATCTGAGCCCCAGGCAAGGACAGCCCATGCCACATTTAACTTCTGGAAAAGATTCTGTGGAGGAAGAGTAGGCACAGAGGAGACTGGACCTTGCTGTGGGGTCATTTCTGGGCTTGGGGAAGCTCAAAAAGAGAAGGAAATAACTCTAGGAAAGCTCCAGTTTTGTAACAAAACAAGCCAAGGAAGTGCCAGGTTATCATGACATGGAAACAGCTGAAAAATAGTAAAAGAACTAACACTTCCAGTATGGAGAAAAGAGATCATTCCAAACACAGTGCTGGGGGGGAAATTGGAGTCCTGTAACTCTAAACAGGAATGGGACCAGGCTGGTTACCTGCAAAAACACAGCTTGGAAAGCTGAGAGCTGAGCAAGCCTTGGTGGGGTGGCAGCAGCTGCCCAAATTTCTGAGCACTGGGCCTTTATGAGCTGAGCATGTTTTCTTTAGTGTTTATTTTCACAGAGTCAGACTGATCTCATGTTCCAAGAATGAAACCCTGGCATGGAAGTGGCATATCTGCCAGTTAATTTCAACAGTTGATGTGCAGAGAGCAAACAGGATTTCATGTTGTGGTAAAAGTTGAGTTACTATTTGCTTTAATTCTGTTTTCTTTGTGTCAGACATATTAAGAGTAAATAGTAAAAGAATTTCACTCTTGCTTAAAAAAAAATACAAAAATACAAAAGTGTACAAAAATACACTAATGAACCTAATTCTACAAGTTGAAGGAAAATGTTATGATACCTGCCTACTAATGAATAGCTTGAAATGTCCTCTGCAAAAGGCATCATGGTAAAAGACCTTAGTGATTTGCACAGTGCTGAACTGCTAGGGAGGGGAAGAGCACACTTAACTGTGAATGACCAGAATGAAAATCCTCCCTGACTTAAACACAGGCAAGAGCAGATTAAGTTATCACACCAAGCAGGTCCAGTGAGTGTCTAAATCTCACCAACAATAGAAACCCTGCCCTGTGTGGGCAGCCCAGTTCATCCCTGTGCTGATCACATGGATGACCACAGGAGATCACATTCCAAACCATCATGTCCCAGCTTTGGGAAGAACTGGGCAGTCTGGACTCCCAGTGTAAGGTGGTGGGGCTCAGAACCAGCAGGGTTTAGTCTCAGGCTCAAAATGCAGTGATTAATGACACCCAGCACTGGCACAGCACTTCTGGAACACCTGTGGCACATCCCACCCTGGCAGGGAAATGGAACTGCTGACCTAACAGCCCTTTCCACCCCCAGCTTCTAGGGTTTTATGAATTGTCAGTCACACCTAGGGGTGATAGTGCTATAAAACCCCAGCCAGGCAGGAAAGCTGGCAGGGCAGCTCTGTGGTTTTAGGCTTAGCTGTGTCTGAAAGACTGAAAGGAGGTAGAAGACTTCAGGATTGGTGTTGACAGTTGCTTTCAAATATAAGCAAAGACAAAATCCAGTTACACAGACAACAAACTCACCTGGAGTTTGAAGGCTGTGGGGCAGATACAACTGGAAAAAAAATAAAGAAAAAAGGAAAATAAAGCAAATTCCCTCTAAACACCACCTGTATGGAGGAGAGACTGACACAAAGGTGTTCAAAAGGTTGGCAAGACTTCTCTGGGTTGCAGAAGGTCCTCAAAACAAGGCAAGGGAGCTCAGGCAGGCTCTGTACCCACTGCTGGCTCTCAGTTCATTGAACATGGGTTATCCACACCTACCTGGCCACTGTGACCCTGACACTAGGGCAGAGCTCCCTCTTTAAAGCTTATTTCTGCATGAGAAACCTTCTTTGTTTCAAGCACAATAAGTCTAATAAAGCAATAAGAATATGTATGAAACAGAGAGACAGAACTGGTTTAATCTTCCCCTCTGAAATCCTGTAGTGGGAGAAGGAAATGCTGGAAAGCAGGTTTTTAAATCATACACCAGTACCCTAAACCTGTGAGTGCCCTTCATCTCACTGCATAATCATCAAGCAGATTTGTTATGTTGTATTTCTGTGGCATGGCATCTGTATTTGCTCTAAATCATGCCATAGACAAGGGCCATTCAAACTGCAGAGCTGGAAAGCAGAGCTGCTGAGGCACTTTAAATGAGATTTCAGACCATGTCCCTCTCCACCAGTTGGGAAAGGGTGTTCAGAGCTGACAGGGCTTTCCCAGGTGTTTCCTACAGGGACAGAGTGTGGAGTGAGCAGTTAATCAGCATTTCAGTGTCCTGAGGTCCTTGGTTAAAGCTGTTACAGACATTGGAAAAGTGTTTAATAATCAGAGCCCCATGTCCCCAGTGCAGTCTGGGTTCACACACCTCTGAACAGCTTCAGGCCAAAATGTAAGGAGAGGCTGCAACTTCAGGGGCTGCACCTTGCTGGGACTCCCTCCCAGGAAATTCCATGAAAAGTGTGTCCAAAATATCCTTGGAGTGACCCAGGCAACGCTCTTGAGGTGCAAACTGATCTCAAAAGGTGACATCCCTGCAGTTCATCACCCAGGGGTCTCTACCCAGGGGAACTCAGCTCCAGATTTTCATTCCGCACATACAAAGTTAGAGTTGCTCACAGTTCACACACATACACACACAAAGACTTTTTATCACAACTAACTCACTTATAAATAATAATTTTTGAGAATACATGTAACAACCACCCTCATGAGAAATTAGATTAGGGGCATCCAACTCTCTGGAAATGCACTGGCAAGTCAAAATGCCTTTTTCCGCCTCATTTGCATTGTGTTCTCATAAGAGGAAACTGGACATGTGAAGGCATTTTTTCACTGGAGGATGAGTGAGGATGAGGAGTTTGTTTCTCTCTCTCAAACTTAATTAGGGGGGAACAAATTTAGCAGGTCCTTCTCACAAGCACAGAACAATTTGGGATGGAAGGCACCTTAAATCCCATCCAGAGCCACCCCTGCCATGGCAGGGACACCTTCCACTGTCCCAGGCTGCTCCAATCCCAGTGTCCAACCTGGCCTTGGGCACTGCCAGGGATCCAGGGGCAGCCACAGCTGCTCTGGGCACCCTGTGCCAGGGCCTGCCCACCCTCACAGGGAAGAATTTCTTTCCAATATGTAATCTAAATGTACTTTCTTCCACCCTACATCTTCTTTTCAGTCCTGGTCTGCCCCCACTGCTCTCTCCTGCAGGGTGGAGGCTCTGTGCTGTCCTAATCCCAATCCCAACCCTCCTCCTGCTTTAAAGACTGTTGAGTATTACTTGCATGCATTTTTTGGAGTGTATGATATACTCTTGCCCATCTGCTGCACACAAGTTTCACATCACTTTTAGATAGTGCAGCAAACTCCTCCACACCACTCTGAACCATGCCATGGCACTGGCCTTGCTGGTTTTTTTTTCCTAAAACCCAGTAAGTATTAAGAGAAGTTAATCATTAGCTGGCTGGTTGTGCATTAAGACAGAATCCCTCCTTTGTCTCCCAGTGTTATTAAATGCCTTCTGCTTTGAAATGCCACATAAAAGTGATAGATGCCCTTTCTTTAAAAGGGAGGCTTCCAGTCAAGCTGTGCTTGATATTAGTCCAGCCACAAAGAGCCCTCCTTGTTTAAACATAGAAGCCCAAGGCAGATAAGGTTAAGTCAGCCTGGCTGCTGTGCCAGGGCTGCCCTGATAAGGAGCTGCGGGGACAGGGGAGTGTTCCCTGTGCTCCATCCCCATGGGTGAGTTATGCCTGGACACCAGTGGGCAGCAGAGAAAGTGATGGAGCTGAGGCCAGAGATGCAAATGGTCAAGTGCATTTGTGATAAGGGGGTGGAAGGCTCCTGGCATTTTGAAAGATGGTTTAGAGCGGAAGCTGCTGCTTTAAAACAGCTTCTGAAGCAGCAAACTCCACCTGTGTAGACTGAAATAGGGTATGTGTGTACCCACAAGTGGAGTTTATCCTTCTAGCTGGGTATATCCTTCCAGCTGAGTTTAAACTTCCAGCTGGGTTTAACCTTCTATTCAACATCTGTGTTCAGAGAGCCTCAGGACTGCTTTCAGAAGCACTGCCTTCTCCTCAAAAAACACACACACACACACAGCCCTAAACAAAAAATGAGTGAGCAGGGAGGCAGAAAACCAGGGCTGAGCGAAAGAGCAAGCAAATCCCCTTCCCAAATCACTAGGAAAAGAAAGTTTCTCCCCAGAGGAATGGTAAACTATATTTTTGCCTAGCAGTTTTACAAGGTGAAAGTGTTGCTCAGGAGAATAAATGCCTGCTTTGTGTGGCCCCCCTGGAAGCAGGAGGCAGTCAAGTCTGGGCTCAGCTAATGTATAATCTATATTTACATGTCAAAATCCCCCCTTATTTAGGTTCTTGATTTACAGTCCCTAGTTTTCATAAAAGTCAGTCATTCCTAGTGAAAGAATGCAGAACAGGTTTATAGGATCTGGATTATGCCTTAAATCTTAATAGCATTTTTAAAGCATTTTTATGACTCATCCTAAGTAATGTTTTCCCTCTTTTTTTTCGAGGCATTACTGTGTAAAATCAAATACAAATCCTTACCTTAGAAACAAGATCAGTTTAACCAACTCTGCTGGCATCAACTCTGCTGCAATGCCAAACCTTGTCAGCAATGTCCTTATAAGCCTCTGTTTTCAAGCATTCATAGCTTGAATGTAAAATGTGCTTTTCACTAAGCTTTGCCTGATAAGATCTCAACCTGCATGAGCAGTGAATTTGTTTTCACCATCACAGCCAAAATAAAATAAACCTCTGGAGTCTGCTGTGAGGTAGATGAAGGTGAAGGGTCTGATTCTGTGCCTTCTCCCCCACACCAGGCTGCTCTTTGCTTTGATAAGTCTGCTTGAAATATATGTCAGCTCATGTTCAGTCCAGTCTAGAGCAGAAATATCCCAAGTCCATTAATCACAGGCACAGACACAAAAATGCTGGCTGGGCTCATGTGTTTGCATCCATGGATGGGTCCAGCACTGCAGTGCTGGTTCTTAACCAGCTCTCCCAAGAACTCCTAACATTTAGACAGAAATTTAAATATTATCAAAGAAATCAATAATTCAGCGGTGAGTCCCAAAGTGGTTTTGTAGGAAATTAGTTTCTCAAGCATTTTTTTTTTTTGGGAAACCAAGCACCAAGAGTTAATATGTTTTGGGGGAGAGCTCAGAGCTCCTCCCAGTGCCCAAGGGGGCTCCAGAAGAGCTGGAGAGGGACTGGGGACAAGGGATAGAGGGACAGGACACAGGGAATTGGTTTAAACTGGAACAGGAGAGGGATGGGTGGGATATTGGGAAGGAATTGTTCCCTGTGAGGGTGGGCAGGCCCTGGCACAGGGTGCCCAGAGCAGCTGTGGCTGCCCCTGGATCCCTGGCAGTGTCCAAGGCCAGGTTGGACATTGGGGCTTGGAGCAGCCTGGGACAGTGGAAGGTGTCCCTGCCATGGCAGGCGGTGAAGCTGGATGGGATTTAAAGTCCCTTCCATCCCAAATCGTTCTGGGATTCTACAACTTCACCTGGCAGAACCAACAGTGATGGGGACCAAACAAGTGTCCCCAAAGTCTCCTTGGCCACAAGCCAAGGATTTCTTTAGAGAATATATTCCAACCTCTGGTTACTTAACCTGAAAGCGTTCAAAGGAAATGGAAAATATCTGTTCTACACTGGGTTATTGCAAGCTAGGGTAAGTATACATCAAATACTATCAATAGAGAAAGAAAAATAAGTTTAGAACAGCAAATATTTCCAGTAAATTATAAATATACTTTAGGATGTCTTGAATAACATTTCAAATAACTCAGAATATTTTCCCAATAAATCAAGTATTTACTCTGGATCCAGCCTTGCAACCTCCAGTCCTGTGAGAGTCTCATCCATAGTAACTGGGTTTTGAAGGTAAAGACCACTCAGTTGAGTACACAGTTTTAAAGCCTGCTGTTATTCCCTTAAATGCTTTAAAATTAAAAATTTCCATTTACAATAGCACTGGATATTAAAAACAGGTTTTAAAACACCACTCTCCATTCCAAGCTGGTCAAAATTTACATATAAAAATCAATCATAAATGCAGCTATTACCCTGGTAAATATTTAGGTATTTCAACAGACTTGGTTAAAGTGTATGAAACTTTGTGTAAACAACAATTAACATCACTATGTACTATGCATAGAAAAAAAAAACATTAAAATAAACCACCACATTGTGACACTTTATATTAAAAATACCTTCTCTCAGGGAATTTATTAAATAGCCATAAAGTCTAACCTAATGACTGGTAGGGACTGAAAAGCTAGTCATATTTTGGATACCTACACACTGCTTTTAAATCCCCCAAAGAGGTCAGCATCAACAAGTCAGTAAACCCAGAATTCCTGCCTTTTCCATTCCCACAGACAAACAAACATTGATATTTGTATACAATCAGTTAAGCATGTTCAAAGAGAAGCATAAAGAAAGAAAGAAAGAAGAAAACCCTGAGGACTTATCAACAGAGCTGAAATTGCTTCCAGACATCCAGCATTAATAATTCACACCTGCTTTAGCAGGTACCAACTTGAGATGTGATTATACAATATTCAGAGTTCTTGGCTTTGGTCAGCCAAATAGATGCTCAAACTGGAATATGTGAAGAGTGGTGCTGGGACATCCTGAGGCTCTGTGCCAAACACTTGAGCTCCTCAGGCTGCTCCTCCAGACCATCATTTTGCTGCTCTTCAGCAATTTTCAGCGATTAAAGTTGAAACCTGAGTGCATTTTCTGTCCTTGGCTGCATATTTGCAAGGAATAGGAAACAAATAGGAAACCTGTTCTGTGTTTCCCCATACAGGGCAGGCAGTGGGGGCCACACCAGCCAGAATTCCTGTCTGCTGTCTTCCTAAAAGTGTCCAGCCAACTTCCTAGAGTTATCTTACATCAGTTGGAACAGCTCCATCAGGGCAGGCTGGATAAACACTCTCCCAAAATACATCAGGTAAGTGACAAAGTTCTGCCCCCCCAAAACCCAAAGCTGTACATTGCTGCCTCCTCACAGACAAAGAATTGTCTCAAAGGCCACCACTGGTCACACTTCCTCCTGATTTCCAGTATCTAGAGTCAAGCAGATAGAATTCTCTCCCTGAGGAGGTCAGGGGAACAGGATGCCCAAGGGGCTGCCAGCCTCCATCCTTTGAGGCTTCCAAGAGCAGATCACAGAAAGCCCAGTGTGATCCCAGAGCTGACCCTCTCAAAGCAGAAGGTTGGACCAGAGCTCTCCTGGGGTTCCTTCTCAGAAAAATCATTCTCCCTCGCTCCCCTGTACTCCTGCCCTCAAAATCAAGCCTTCTATAGGAATATTTTCATTTGTGCCTTAATATTTTCTTCAGGAAGTCTGCTGACACTGAATTAAAAGTTCAGCTTGAGAGGGAATTACATCTTTATGAACACTGTCTGCTATCTCACACTTTCACTGTTATTTCATTACTGTCACAACCCTTTTTCCCCCAAAGTGAGAGCTGCCAGCTCCAGCTTCCAAATGACCATTGTAATGAAACACTTGATTTTCAAATGTTCATTGAAGCAGGAAATATTTCACACACCCGAATTTTCCAATAGCTCAGGAGCACACTTTTTCCCCTCTTAATAAAAGTTTGTAATAGCTCAGATGTGTGATCTGTGTGGAGGAGTTTATGGCTGAGCACATTGGGATACTTGGATGCCAATTGAAAGGCAACATTTCTTTAGATAAACTAGAGAATATAATTTATACAGGCAGGGAAAATATATTTTTCAGACGTAAAACAAGAGTGTAAGAGACCATGAGATGCCAGTCACTCAACCTTCTGCCCTTGGACAATCAATCTGTGCTGCTCCCAGTAAATGTGTACCTTGGTTTCTTTAAAAATAAAACTTCTATGGTATAGATTCCAAAATCTCCCTTAGAATTTTTTAATTCAAGAGGCAAGGACATTATAACATGCTCTGATGGATTTGGCTGTTGATGTTATTTGAAATGTGGGGGTTTTTGCTCTATTTTCTATTTTTTGCCTGTGCACTATGGGAGCTTGGACACCAACTGACCTTGTGCTAAATCAATGTGATTACAGCACTCCCTCCCTGCCTGTACACCCGGGGAAATCTATTCCCTGGGAGCTGTGCATTGAGTGTTGAACCTCTGACCACTGAGAGCTGAGCATTCATCGGGCAGGAGACAATCAGCAGGGACAAGCAGGGGCAGGTAAAGGGGCTCAGACAGAGACAGGCACAGAACCTGTCCCAGCACGAGTTACTGCTGCCCCGGGACTGCATTAGCTCACACATTCCTCCCTTGAAAGCTGCTTTTTATTGAGTGTACACCATGGATTCCTCCGAGCTAGCACTCCCTTTCTGGCTCCATCCCACTTGGAGTGGGAATAAACCATTCAGAGGGAGCTTTTCTGGGGATGATGAGAGAGGTTTTGGCTAATGCCCTGCGCTGGCTCAGGGGCTGGGATCTGGTTGCCCTCTTCAGGAGCACAGCCTGGCATTCAAAAGTCTCCTGTGAGGTTCTGAGTCAGCAGAAGAACAGCAGGGCTTCGTCCTGAGCCACCAGCCCAACTCCAGAGAAGCTCTGGGACTCAGGAGGGATTCTGGACACAACAGGAATTCATCCTGCAAGATCTTGGAGAAACAGGTGGTGGTGGATGCAATGGCAAAGCAAACATTGCTCAGAGATTTAACAGCTTGGTGGCCGGGGGCTCACAGGGACCATCAGGCTGCTGGCTTGGCTTTGACATCCTCATCCACCAAATTCCATCAGAGACACAACAGTCTTAGCTGCAAGATCTCTTTTTTGGAATCAGATGTTAAAGGAAAGCAACAGGAAAGATGGAGGGGGATTTTTTACAAGAGCATGTAGTGACAGAATAAGGGGAAATGGCTTCAAACTGAAAGGGAGTAGGTTTAGATTAGATATCAGGAAGAAACTGTTCCCTGTGAGGGTGGGCAGGCCCTGGCACAGGGTGCCCAGAGCAGCTGTGGCTGCCCCTGGATCCCTGGAAGTGCCCAAGGCCAGGTTGGATCAGACTTGGAACAACCTAGATTTTAAATTTGGACTCAAAACGCTACCAGAGGAAAATGACAAGGAGAAACAATCCCCAATAAAGTCAGTTCTATAAAGATCATCCAATTGTAGAATGTTCTACTCACAATTTTTTTTTTTATTGATACAATTCCACAGAGAAAAATGGAACTTAATGGAGAAAACCAGGTCTGGTTTAGAACAAGCTGTTTTACTAAATGCAGCCTTTGCATTTAATCAATATTAAAATAACTGTCACCAGCCTGTTGTATATTTCTGAATGCCTGAACTAGTGAGGATGAACAGAATTTAACTGTCAGTTCTTAAAAAGAAGTCTCAAAGTCTTGAGAGGGATTTTTAGTCCCTGAACAGCAGATCTGATCCTGGTTCAAAACCACACACACCAAAAAACTCCCCAGGCCCCACTGACCCGTATACCTGAAAGTTTTTACCAGAAAATCATTCTGCTGCTTACATGCCACAAAAGTTTGGTGAATTTTGTGCAAATTTTTTAGCCAAAGTTGAGCCAGACAGCACTGGAAGGATCAGGACCAGCACAGGGGGCAATGATTAAATGTCAGGGGGAATAGCAGTGAAAGGGGCAGGGATACATCCACTGTGCCCACACCATGTGGGAGCAGAAATCTGGGAGCTGGGTGTGTTGGAATTACCCTGCCCAGGGGCCAGAGCTGCTCCCACTGGCTTTGGCCTTCAGAAACATCCTCAGGATGGATGGCTACAAGCTGAAGCCAGGCCAGGTCCACCTGGAGAGGCAGCACACGGGTTTTTAGCAGAAGCTGTAATTTTAAATGAGACTCTAAATCTGGGGAAGGTGTCTGAGAGCTGATCTCCTTCCTGACCAGAGCCAGAGGGACAGACATGGGATCATGTGGCACCCTGGGAGACAGGCTGGCTTTTCCACCTCAGGAATTCCTGTATGTCAAATATGAGCTTCATTTTTATCCTCTCCCACTGTCCAGAGATGTCAGAAATCAGCATAATTGCACAGATTGTCAAGACTCCCTGGGAATTATGTGTACTTTCTCTCTTTCTCTCTCATATAGAATCCATCTTTCCTCTGAATAATTACTGCCAGAACTCAATCAGAGCCTGCCAACGTTACAGAAAAGAATCCAACCCTTTTCTACAAACTTTCAAAACAAATATGACTTCACTTCGCTGATTTTTTTTTTTCTTAATTTTTTTGCATCCACTGTCATTTGATTCTCTTTGAAAAACTTGAATGAGTTTAGGGAAGGCGTGGTACATGAGGAATTTTTGGGCAGATGCTCAGCTGGTGTACAATTGGCTTCAGAAAAGCCCTGCTCACTTACATCCTGAAGATGCCTCACAGTGAATTTGAAAAGCTCTCTTGGAGATTATTCACCTCATGTGAATGCCACTGTTCCCACCAGCTATGTCATTTTAAGGATTTTAGCTATTAAGTCAGAGGGCAGACAATAGGATGGGACAGAGCCCAAGCAATTAACTCTTCACTAGGTTTTATTACTGAATCCTGAACTGGACTCCCACAGGGAACCTGTAACATGTTAGTCAAAGGAAAAAGGGCAAAACTTTAAATAATTAAAAGTTTGGAAGATGAAATTAAACAGCAGGCTATGATTTGCACACAGAAACTCTAAGAAAAACCCAACAAAACAAAATAAAGCCCAAAAGGACATTAATTGAAACCTTTAATCCCAACCAAGTATTCATTCTGAGATAATTACTGCCATAAAACCCTCTGACACTGACAAGAGAGCTGTCTTCAAAAGTTACATACGTAAGCAGCTTGGAACTTGAGAGAGGAGCTGGCAAGGATGAAATCCTACAGAGATGTGAAGAGGAGGGAAGATTTTGGAGGGAACTGAGCCCTTCAGTGTTAAGTCATTCCTCTGTGAAAACATGTTTTCATCTGTAAGAGACTGAAAGAGGAAAAGGATGGAGAAGATTTGCCAGTGGAAAGTCGTTTTCCTCCTATAAATAAGAAACCAGTGGGTAAAAAAAAAAATAGTAGCAACAAACTGGACCTTAAAAGGCATTTGGGACAAATGTCAGCAATACAAAGTGGTTAAAACTGAAATCTCACAGTTCCTTACTCATGGTGCATGAAGTGCTGCAATCTAAAAATCTCCTGCTGAGGTTCCTCTGCTCTTCCCAATTACAAACCTTTCTGAAATGCACAAAATTAAAGTTGTCACTGTCCTTTGCTCCAGCCCTGCTCATTCTGGCACTTCCCCAAAGGATGACAGCGACTCTTGGAGCGCAGCAGTGCTCAGTCCCTGCTGCACAATCTCTGGGCTTGGTTTGCATTCCTGGGAAATGTCACCTGCTTTTAATAGAGACAAGGCTGGCTGATACCTTCAGCCACCTTCTCACCCTCTGTGTGCTGGATAAGGAGCTTTAGACTGGCAGGTAAATGCTCTTGCAAAGATTCCAAAGTCTCTTTTCCTCTCCAGGAATATTGTTCCAAGCCCCCCCAAAGTGGTGTCCATCCATCACTGCCTGTTGTGCCAAGAGCTGTCCTGGGAAAATGCTCCAGTCCATGCTCATGGTTCTTTCCTACTGATCAGTTATTCCTATAGAGGTTCAGATAAAAATGGCTTTGCCATGTTTTTCCATACAGCAAAGGGATTTACTCATCAGCATCTCATTTTGTTGATGTGTTTTTAAATTTTTTTAGCAGTTGCATAGTTAAGCATTTCTATAACATGAAAACTTGAAACAAACCAATCTGGGTATCTTTCCCTTTTTTCTCATCAAGTGTGATTTTTTACTTTAGAAGTCACATAAAACCTTGATATACAGAGGGGTAGTGCTCTGAAAGTTACACCTAGTTACTTTTGAAACATATTCTTACTTTAGTAAGGCAAAAAAATCAGACTGCTTGTTTCCTTTTGGCCTTTTCAGCAGTCAGGGATGAACTGTGGCATTTTCACTTACCTGTGAATAAATCTGCCAAAAGGCACCTTCAGAAGTTCTCACCGAGGGAGCAAGAAGCCATGAGAAATACATATTTTGAAAAGAAAGTGAAATGGACTCTTTTAGAGCAGATATTCCTGATTCATGTGAGGTTAAATGACAAACCACCAGACCTGTAAGCACAAACCAGGGGCACTGGTGCAGCGTGGCAGCTTCAATACTGGGAGAGGGAAATTAATTTCTCTTGTGAGAGGAGACCTAGGAAAAAACTGCCTTACTGAACCCAGAACTGATTTTGGGAGGGAGCTGCCCTGGCATTGCATTATCTTTATTTATATGAGCAATTTATCCTCTCCTGGGGTTCAGGTGCTGAGAGTCTGACCTGGCTTTGGGCTAAACCTGCAAGTGAGGGAGTCAAGAGCACTCAGAGCATCTCACCCCAAGCTCCTGGGAGAACAAGCCCAGGAGCTGAGACAAAGCAGCCCCCAAACCCAAGGGACGTGGAGCTGCTTTTTGGGCAACCTGTGCCAGAGCCTCCCCCCTTGGAGGAGCTGGCAGGGTGAAGGTGAGGGTCCTGCCAGTGCCAGATTCAGTATTCTCCTTGTTTTCCTGCATTTCTGACCGTGAGGAGCTGGATGCAGCTGTGGAGATGCTTTGGGGCCAGCACAAGGGGAAACCTCCCTGTGCCTGTCCTGCTCAGGGTTTGAACAAAACCAGAGCTGGGTCTCAACAGCTGGCACCACCATGGACTCTTGTCACTACTTACAGACATAGATGCTTCTACCAAAAAATTAAACCCACTCCTGTGTTTGTTTCCCAACTGCAAATGCAGAAGTTGCTTCCTGCTGAGCTAAAACTGCTCTGGGCTCAGAATTATTTTGGGTAGAAATTTAAGCACCATGGCAAGTGCACACAGAAAGAGAAATAACTCAATTTGGCATCCCCTCAGGGGGGATGCTATGGAGCTGAAGGGAAAGTTTAGTTCCCCATGCAAGAGTTAAAAATTTTAACAACAATAATAAAATATTATTCCAGTAAATCTGTTATCCCAGCTACACCGGTGCCTCTGCCCAGTGTGTTCCCAGTACTTTTAAATTTACATAAATATACTGAAATCACATAAAGTTCACAGACAACAACTTGCTGCTGACCAGAGGCACACACGCCAGCAGGTGCTGAGGGTTATGGCTTTGAAACCCACCAGAAAGAACTTTTCCTGTCACAAGTTTTCACTGAGTCTTTCTTCTTCCTACCCACAGACACAAAGGACAAGGTGCTGTGATTTCTGCTGGTACCCAGGAATGCTGCCAGCAATTCCTTGGGGATTTCTGGCACAAGCACCCTCTGATCCCCAGGTTAATGCAGAAACAGTTTTCCTTCTGCTGCTCCAACATGGGAACACTTTGCAGTTTCTGTGTGTATATCAGATCTGCTCCCAGCACTCTCCAGGGAGCAAATCTTCTCTTTACTCTCAATAATTAAGAGTCAATCCTTCAGCACAGAAATTAACTGAAACAGACTTGACCATAACCAAGTTCTGAAGCAGACCCCACCTTTCCGGCATTAGATGCGAATTAAAGCTTTAAATCACACTTATTAATGCATTTTCAAGCATTCCCTTTTGGCCAAATCAGAACAGATTTCAAGTGAGGTGTGAGCTCGTGTTTAATGATGACCTGAGCTCCTACTTTTATAAGAAAACTGGACACTGTCAATGCCCTCCTTTCCTTTCCTGTAGATATTTATAGCTGATGCTAAAATCCATGTCTGAGATCATTCCTGCTTGGTGCCTGGGAGCTGCCACTCCTTCAGGACTGAAAATAGGGGAAGAAGAACCCGGCCCCTTTGGCAGAGGTGATTTCACTGTGCAGAGGCTGCTCCCAACCCTCTCCATTCGCTGATCTCTGCTGCCCTCTCCTGCAGCAGCTGGAAACTCCCAGGATTTCAGTGAAATAACTCCATATTAAAGCTGCTATGGTGAGGTGTTTAAACTAAGAGGGGATGGGGCAGGAGTTTTAGGATAGGGAAAATTTAGGCTGAAAAGGGAAAGTGCTCATGAACAGCGTATGGAGCACAGCAAGGGGCAAAATAATGATAACTACAATAATTCCAATATGATAATAATGCTAATAGTGATAACAATAATTATAATAAAAATACTAGGAACAATGGTTATAAAGTAAATAGTCATATAATCATTAAAGTTGGAAAAGACATCCAAGATTAACAAGCTCAGCTTTTGACTTAATACCACCATGCCCACTAATCCAGATTGTGCCCAAGTGCCACATCCACTCGTTTTTTGAGCACTTTCAGGGATGGTGACTCCACCACTTCATTGATTCCAGTGCTTAACCACTATTTTAGTGAATAAATCTTTCCCAATATCCGACCTGAATGTCCCCTGGTACATCTTGAGGCCGTTCCCTCTCCTCCTGTCCCTGTTCCCTGGAGCAGAGCCCGACCCCCTGGCTGTCCCCTCCTGTCAGGGAGTTGTGCAGAGCCACAAGGTCCCCCCTGAGCCTCCTTTTCTCCAGGCTGAGCCCCTTCCCAGCTCCCTCAGCTGCTCCTCATGGGACTTATATCCCTGAATTAATTTGTTACCACACAGGGCTGGAGTTTAAATGAAACACAAACATTTTAAAAGTTCATCAAACATGAAAATGTGGAGGAATGGGAAAGAGAAAAATGTGCTTTGCAAATAATCTTGTGGCCGAAGAATCTGCCTGCAAAGCAGTCAGAAAGGATAAACAGATGACTTCAGTTCAGTTCAAAGAATGTGCCTTGGCTTTTTGATGAGATGGTTGTGGCATAAAATAAGAATAAACTCCCTCCACACTGGCTTAGTCCTACTGGGAAAAAAAGCTGCTACCAGAAAACATCACACCCAGGTGATCTCTGACAAATTCCCTCCCTGCTCTCTTTCCATATTAGCCAGACTGCTTTTCCTTGCATTAATCTGCTTTTCAGCTGCCTTTTAATCAAAGCCAGGCTTAACTGTGCAGTGGAAAAAGAAAGCAGATGCCGAGGTAAACCACAGAGTAGAACTGGAAGAAACAGAAAGAAAGAAAAGGCTCCTTGGCTTGATAAGGATTTAAGAACTATTTTTCTAGAGGGAAGGGAGAAAGAAAATGCTGCATTTATTTCCAGCTTGGAAAAATGGCTATGCCTGCCTTCTTTTCCCAAATGTAGGAAGCATGGGCTGGTTTGTACAGCATTTTGCATGTGCCAGCTCCTATTTAGTTGTACAACATAGAAAAAGGAAAAAAAATCAATGCTGACAATTTGAAAATCAATCTTCAGATTGTGGAAATGAAGTTTTTGTGCTGTCAGCAATTAAGAAACAAGCACCCCAAACAATCCAACAAGTACTCCAAATCAATCAGCTGTTGTAGGGAGGGATTGTATGCAAACAACCACAGATTGAGATCCAGTATTGCCATTACTGGAGGTACCAGTTAAAATTCCAGATGCAAGAAGTTATTGAAATAGAACACAGTAGGAAAGAAANTGGTTTTTGGTGTAGTTTGTTTTTTGGGGTTTTTTTTGTGTTGGCATTTTTTTGTTTTGGGATTTGTTGTTGCGATCCCCAGCTGCCTTTCAAACATTTGGTCCATTGCTTTAATAAATGTCCTCGTGTTCCCAAGGCAATTTTCTTCTTCAAAAGAAAAGTGGTTAGTTACCAAACCACTAAGGAAAAAGTTCATTTAGGAGCTAGGAAGATAACACCAAAAGCTGGTCTTGAAAAATGACATCTGCAGCAGCAACCTTGCTGGTTTTTCCTAGAACAAGCAAATGCTGGAGCTGAAGCAACAAAAAAGAATTACAGTAAATCCAGACAACAGATACAGAGCTCTGGAGAAGCTCAAAACTTTCTGAAATAGTTGGTCCTGCGGGTTACATAAAACACCAGATGGACTTGCCTCCTCTATAAAGCATTACTAGAGACAGAAAACAAAAAGGTAAAAAGAGGTGTGGGCATAAAAGTTCACAAACAATGCTGGAAAAAAGTATTTCCAAAGGGTCACCAAATTACACCATTATTCTTGAGCCTCTGGTTGGATTCCAAAAGGAGGGAAAAAAAAAAGATTTTCTCAGTAGGGCCATAAATATGAAACCACTTTGAAAAAATGACCACACACACAAAAAAAAAAAAGCAGAAAGATGACCCTTTTTTGCAACTGAAATTTGTTACCTGTAGTCTTTTTTAGTTACAGCAAGTGAGATAAAAGCCAGGAAAGTCTAATATAACTCTATTATCTCCTGCTACAGCAGGGTGAAAAGCAATAAAACTGCTTTTCTTTTAAAGCCACCTGTTGGCATCTGTTTTGCCCAATGTACAACACTATCACTCAATAAACCTCTGGAAAGCAGCCACTGAAACACATTTTGCCAGGGGGAACCTTCCTGACCTGCAGCCACTCTTCACTAAATAAAGTAGCCATGACAATGACATGGAAAAAAATAAAATGTATTTTCAACCTGGGGATCTGATTTCCAGAAAGGAAACCTTTAAGTTGGGCCAAGAAAGTCACACTGGAGAAGTATTTAACAGCTTTGCCTTCACCACCTGCTGAGTTTGGTCTGACAGGAATTCTGCTTTCCCTGCAGCATCTGCCCATGAGCTGCTCCCTCCCCATCATCCACAATTCCTCCTTTTGATGCTGCATTTGTAAGGAGGAGAAAACAGGAAGGTGGAGGGAGAAGTTTAACCTATGAAAGGGGACCAACAATTTCAATGAATAGCATGGAAATAAACTTAGTATCACCTAATTGCAATTGCTTCTCTAAGATTTTCAAGACTTAAACTTATCACTTACCTTCCATGACTGCATTTTAAATGTGCTGCGTCCATCCTTTGGGGATCCACGCTTTTCCTTTTCTTCCAAACTGTTGCAACCCAGCCAGAAATCCATTTTAAATCTCAAAATGAAAAAAACTCACACTAATAGCAGGTTAAACATAAAGAAATTCTAGAATTTATTTTAAAAACCCCAAACTTTAACAACTAAAATCTAGCTGCTCTGTTTCATCTCCATTTGCATGTTTTGTTTTTATTGGATGAATCAGATGATGTGCCAGCTGTAATCCCTCTAAGTGTGCCTATGACTTCCACCTGGATGTTAAATTTTACCCTTTCCAGTATTTCCCCTTTTAATTGGTCATTCCACATCCAACTCATTCCAACTTAATTTCTTCAGATGGGCTGGGGAGGCAGGAGAACAAGAGAGAACAGGGCAGAGTTCTCTGTCACATGAGGTTGGGAGCCTTTTGATATTGAATTCTTTAGAACAGGCTGTATTTATGCAGCTCCAGCCCCTGCTTGCTACTATTAAAATTTGCAGAAAATCACTTGGACTGCCAATTAAGTTGTGAGGATGCACTTTGGTAGGAGAGCTTAATTCACCACACATAATAAATACTTGTCTGAAATGTGTTTCAAGAGGTGGATGTTGTCTTTTGATTAAAGGAGCAAAACATGAGAGGGAGGAAAGCACTTGGCAATGGACAGCAAATTCTGACTGCATATTCTGCCAAGCTCTGCCCATCCTCAGGGAAGGCAAGATTCAGATCTGCAAAGAGAGTTTGTACTGTCCTTCCACAGAAAAGAACTTTAATGAGTCCAAATCCACCAGTCTGCTTCTAAAAAATTTAATTTCATGTTTTTAAGGTGTTTCTTTCCCCCTGGAATCGACAAGAGTGGATGAAATGCACTTTGCCTGTGATGTAACTGTGAGATCCCAGCTACACAAAGAAATGACAACACGGCACTAACTCATGCAATGGGTGTAAAGCTCAAGAAGAATTTGAATCAGCTTGGGAAATGAACAGATATTGACTTTGTAATTTAATCTTTCAGTGCTCCAGCCTTTGGAGAGGTGAGAACACAGCTTTGCTGAACCCCTCTATTAAAGCTGTCCTTTAAATAAAATGCTTTTGCCTTGAGTATCTACAAACACCTCAGCAGCATCAACCTCCTGGTTTTTTGTCATTCTCCCATTCCTACAGAAGCTTTTTAAACACTCTTTTCCCATCCTTATCTTTCCTCATTCCTATCTTTCCCCTTCCTTATCTTCAGTGTTTAAGCAGAAACTGAGCAATTTACTATCAGAATTCTCAATTCAGAAGTATCAGTGGGTCAGTATCAGTCTCATTAAAGAATTTTATGCCACTGCTTGGATCTATGTATAAGTTGCAGGTGTAAGTTTTTTTTACTCTGAACTCATTAATAAATGGTTCCCATAAATATCAAAGTTGTGATGAATTATTCTGAGAAAGAAATAATTCTAAAATACCCCCCCAAACCCTACTCTTTTGTAAGCTATTATTATTCTCATTCTGTCCTTAAATTTTTAGTTGAACTTTTAGAATACAATTTTGGGCAGCAAGTGATCATCCAAACCAAATCCATTCCTCATTGAAGAATCTGTGATTGTCCTCATTTTCTGTCTCCAGAGTCAGCTACATCAAAAATGAACTCTCAGATAATTTGCTCAGACACTCAACATCAACACTCTGGGCCAGGTTTCTTGATGTATAATAAATGCCTCTCTCTGGCTGCAGTGTCTATAAACTGGCAGACTGCATTTTAATGAAAGCAAATGATAAATAATTTGCAATATAGTACTAATCATTTTTACACTGCAATCAAGAATTTAGTGTTGTCATTTTCCCTAATTATTCCCCCTGAATCAATTCTATGTATATGTGTATATAAACACATCCACACACTATTAAATTGTATTTTTTGAGGAGTTCTTCAGAAACTGACCCAAGTAAGGCAATTTTAGACACTGTTGGTCAATATGTTTAATTTGCAGGCTGCCTTTATTGTGAAACACATCATGATCCAATTAAAACTCTAATTAGGGCCTGCCTTTACTGAAGCCAAGCTGAAACACCATTTTCTAGACTTTTTACTGACAGAATAGGTAAATAATTTTAAAGAATCACATCAAGAACTGAAAAGAAATAAGTCCATTTTTAAAAATCAGCTCTGCCAAGAGTCCCAGGACAATATTCACCGTAAGCTTCCCTCAGGTTGTACAACCACCAGTGGAATGTGAGCACACAGACAAGGAGAGAAACTGCTTGTGGGACTGACTGAGATCCAGAGATGTACAAATTTCAGATGCTTCACTGAACCGAAGATAATTTATGCATCCCTACAGACTCAATCTTATGGTTTTTTTGTTGTTGATCATGGAAGGCCAAAATTATTCATATAAAACAATGAGAGGGATAACCAGCCTTAGTTGTGCTGCAAGATTTTCTCCAACTAGAAGTTCCTCATCTAGACAACGTAAATGCCCAAACACCTCCCTATTTCCAAAGGTTTCCTGGCCTTTTGCAAATGAATTTTTAAACAGGTAACAAATACTCTGCTCTGCTAATCAAACACCCCAGTTAATTAATACAAGGCTGGTGTTCAAAGACAAATATATGAAGAATCTCTGTATATTGAGCTGCAAAGACAGTTTTACCATTTCCTCGTTGCCAAGGATGGCCAAACACAGGTTCCAGAGTTATGGCTTCACTGCTGACAGAAGCTTCAAAATGCAAAACTGAGAAAATACAGATCATAAACCTCTGGGGCTACTTGCAGTATTCACAGTGCTTTGAGGAAGGAATTCTCAAAGGGGTTTAAAGGAGTTAAAATAATATTTATTTTAAAAATTCATTCAGTTCATTTTCTAGGTTGTGACCACAGAAAGGGAGAGAGTTTCTTTAATCACTTATTTCTGTGCTTTACAAAACTCAGGATGTGCAGAGCATGTCCTGCTCTAATTTAACCCATACAAATTTTGCTGCTAAAGCCTGGGAATTAATAGTGCCCAAACACAATGTTTCATTAGAACTAATATGGAAAATGTGACTCAGATGTACAAAGAGTAATCACTTCCTCTATTAAACCCAGCCCTGAGCCATTGTTCCTTGTCCAGAAGGCAAAATGACAACAGTTGCACAGGCAGCACTCAATTCCAGGGCAACAGATGATGGGTTTGTATTAAATCAGGACACACAGAGGTTTTAAAAATATTTTTATTATTGTAATGAGACTGCAATATTATCTAAATAAACTTTTCAATCACTATTACACTCTATTTTCCTCACAAAGGTTCCAATTGGGAATGCCACAAAGTATCCTGCAATCTGCACACTTAAAGGTTTATAGAAACATTCAGTATTCAAAGGCCTTTGCAGCATGTATTAAAAAAAATAACAATCAGAGTTATAAATCCAACTGTATACTGAAGATTTATTTCAGAGACCCACTGAGAAACAGCTTCATGACCTGTCCAAGAACAAGTTTGGGTGTGCTCACAACAACTCTGGGGGAGCCCTGTCCACAAGGGCTGCTGCAAAAGCAAGAGCAGGGATTAAGCAGAGTTGTTGTAGGCAGTGTGAGCCAGAATTTAGGCCACTGCTAATGAGAGTTAATTTTGATTAATTCTGTTGCTCATGTAATACTTAAGGCAAATTTCCTTGTATGCTCATTTCCCCAAGCTAAAGCAACAACATAAGCACAGTTCACAACACATTGAACAAAAGGTATTTTGTGGTTATTTATGTAAGATGTGGCAAGAACAAATACAACATATTGCAGTTATAATTCCTACTTTTCTGCTTGGAATAATGAAACTCCCTTTTTCAGTTTGTATTCAAAAGGACTTGAACAATCTACCCTTTCCAATTTTATCAGAAATATTATTTAAGATTTGAACCAAAACTTTTCTGAGGCTGGAGATGTCCCAAAGCTGATGAGAGTTCTCAGTACATAGCCACAAATCCTTGAACAAAAGGAGAATCCAATGCACTGTTACTGTAGGTAGACAACACAAAGTTACATTTAAATGGAGAGACTTCTATAGGATTCTTTTCACAACAACAAACTCAACTTCAGTAGCTCCAACAAGCTGGGAAAAAGAAGAATTTAGGTTTTTAGCGTAAATGCCACAGTGTTCAGTTTGCAAGGGCAGTGGACCATCAGCAGCCACTCCTCAGCTGTAAGATTTCTCATCAGTGATACACAGAAAAGACACATCCGACATTAGAAACAGTAACACAAACAAGCACTGAAATACTAAAATACTGGCAAAAAGTCAGAAAAGAGGTTTTTGGTGGCATTCTTGTGTATGTGGACCATAAGATACATGAGCAGGAGTATCTCATGAAAAAGCCATTGTTTTGGCTTTGCACAATGCTTTTCTCACCTTTTGTTAATCAATAACAAAACAGTGACTGGGCACAGCACCAGCAGTGTCCTGATCCTGCTGCTCTGGAGGTAAAACCTTCTCCCATCCTTTGACAGGCAGAATTCAGTCCCCAGGGTGGACAGGGAGGGCACACTTGAAAATAAAATGGGCTATAACAATCCCTTAACTGAACAAAGTGATGTATCACAGATTTCAGGAATGTTAGGAGAGCAACATTTGTATGTGAACCTGTTAAAGATTCCATCCCAGGCAATTATGGAAATGAAAATACAATGAAGTGATTTAAAATAACAGTAATTTTAAACAATAAATTGGACTGAAAAAAACATGATGTTACAGGAAGGAACTGTGTGCTTTGTGATCTCTATTTATTTTTAAATATATTTATATTTTTACAGTACAGACTCAATCATTTTTACATATAAATACAATGGTATTGAAGTCCTATTAAGATTTGATTTTTAGAAGTAAATGGACCAGACTTTTACACAGGTATGGAAGCCTTCCAGCACATTTTTAAATTTGATTCCTGCTACAGTTGAAAAAATGGAAATATTATTGTATAACTTTATCATAAGCTTCTTTCCCCTCTTGTGAAAGTGCAGACAAATTTAACAAAAAAGCAACACCACAGTTCTTAATCCTGACTTTGAACACATTTAACAATGTTTGCTCAAATCACACAGACCAGCTATTACAGTGATTCAAGAGAAAAATGTATCTTCACCCAGTGGGATCCCAGTCTGCCAGAAAACCTCACAAACACGGAATTCTCACTCCTGTGTCACCTCCTCCTTCGGCTCTTTGAGCTCAGTCAGAAGCTCCTTCCCACTTTCCCCTGCTTTTGAGGCAAAGAGAGCAGCTCCCTCCTTAAAGCCCAGGAGCTTCAAGCTTCTGGCATAATCTGCATACACAGCATGGATCAATTTATGTAAATGGAGCATTAAGGAAAACACAAATTAGCAGCAAAACTAAAAAACCTCAGAATTCTTTTTTCCTTCTTCTTACTCCTTGGCTCTCCCAAGGTGAAAATGCTGACCATTGCTACCAATTGTGCTAATCCATTATTTTTCTGCACAAATAAAAAAAAAAAGTTGCTTTAAATCCTCGTTTTGAACTCATATTAGTACTTATAAAGCAACATGCAGAGTGCTGTGAACTAAACCAGACACATCTCAGATATGCTTTAGTACGTACCATGATACAGTGGCATAAATTGCAACAGAAATTTAATGTTACAATAATTAGACCTGAAGTTATCTACATGACTACTCTAGTGGCATTTTTTATTTACAGCCTGATGACTCCATAGAACAGGATCAGGTATTATTTACATATGCATTATTATTTATAGTATATAATTCAAAAGTTTGTGCAACTGCTCAGCTTTCCAGAAGTAATGTGAAGATTTAGTGAGCAAAGATAGCATTTCAGAAAAAGGATATTTGTATCATCATTAACTTCAAATGCCCCGTACTTCAGACAAGCTTCTACAAATAAAGCTGCTCTATCAAAGTACCTCATGCTGTTAAATGGGAAAAAAAAAAAAAAAAAAAAAAAAAAAGAATAATTTGTTAGGATACAAAACAGAAAAGTATTCCACAACATCCCACCAAAACATTTGCAGAGAGGCTTTCCAAAACTGTTTTATATCTCCCTTTCTTCCTTGCACACAAGAACTGACACTTGCTAGAAATTTTTCAGAAAGATCAGGGCTAAAGTTACTCAGAAACAATCATAATACCACGAATCATTACTGCTTGGTCCATGGGTGCTGGCAATCTTAAAGCCTGTAGTAAAATGAAATGCCAGTAGTAGCCCAAAGGTTAAAATTAATTAAAGAAAAACATGCTAAAATAGAAACAGATGTCAGAAGTAAGTATGGACAAGAGAAAACACAGGTTGTGCTGTTTCACCTTTACCTGTGCAACATCTCTGCAACTTTTGTGAAGCAGCCAAGGGACAGGAGGACAAGAATGGCTTTGGATTTCTGGTTGACCTGTGGGGAGCAGAGGTGATCGACCCAGCGCCGGAGAACATCCGCACACTCCTCCGAGCTCAGACGGACCTGCAGGACACAGCAGAGCCTGAGCCACTGCCACACACACACACACAGAGCACTCTGCTGCTGCTGATCCTCCTCAGGGCAGCACTGAGCAGAAACAAGAGCATCTGAAACCACCATTTTTAAACAAAAAGTATGCATATTCCTTGAATTGATACGGCATTAAGGAAAAGCAGAGACATCTGGGTATAAAAATACTTGGGTCATTCCATTTTCACATGTGATTAACATCATTTTTACCCCAAGATGTCCTAAAGTTTTTCTAAATCAGGAAGTTACTCTTCACCCTTTACTGAAGACTTAAGGACAAAAAAAAAATCTTTATTTTTCTGAAAAGCAGGACTGTCTTATTTACAAAATCTAAGTACAACTTCTTCCATTCTTTCTTCAGGAAATGTAACAGAAACTTTACTAAAGAGACACTGAAAAATCCTTACTGACTCGTGCCTATTTACAATGTGAGGCTGTGTCTGGTTAGTTTGGCTGTAATTATGGCTGCACACAAAACCAGAAGGTGATGCAAGTTTATGTGGGTGGTGGTAATTTTGGAATCAGCTCACACACTACATACAGTCCAGCACAAAGTCACCGTCCAGTTACCCATCCACATCCAGGAGTGGGGTTTTGTAGTTTATTACCAACTTTATACTGTTGCAGCTACATGGAGTTTCCCAAACTGCTGAGAAATTAGGAAATTGAGGATTCCAAGCATTTTAGGCCCCCAATACTATAATATGGATAATGAGGGCAGACCTGTGTGGTCAGAAGGCTGAAGAATCTGCAAGAGCTGATTGAGTGGACTGGCTTCTCAGAGCTGAGTGGTATTTCTAATTGATGTTTCATTTATTTGGGGAACTTCAGCAGCCTCCTCAGCCTCCCTAAGCACAGATGCTAAGCAGCTGGTGGGTGTTTTCAGCCCGGGAAGGGAGGAATTGCACACCTTGGCCAGCCACGCTGCACGGTTCCACTCGCCGTAGGTCTGCAGGTAACGACAGGCATCTGCAGCCTTGTCAATCAGACACAGCAGCTGCACCCCCTCTGCAACACAAAAATGCACTCCACTCAGGAAATCCAGGTAAAAGAGCTGCTATCCAAGTGGGGAAAATGATCTCCAGATCCTCAGCACATGAAGATGCTGAGACTGCTCTCAATATAACCTGGGTGTCAGGTACTGCACCGTCGTTCTGGGCTACAGAGGCCACACAAAGCTCCTGTTTATCTTTGTTCTGAAATCAAATTTAGGGCTTCACAGGACTTCTCATCATAAAGACATAATGATCTTTGTAAATTAAATAAACAGATTTCATAGGTAGTTCTTTATTTTAATTTAATGTTGTCCACAGTGCAATTATTAACAGTCTACAGAGTGGAAAGTAATTTTTCCAGGCAAGTAAACTTTTACCTTTCTCAGCATGTCTGAGTATTTCAGTGACATGGTTATAACTGAAATATTTCAATTATGTTTCAGCTCTTGAATTAAGCAAAATTAACCTGTACTTGTAAGAAAACACATGTTATGAGAAAAGTTCTGAATTGAAAAGGAGACAAAATCCGTATTTCATGTTTTGTAACAGGACACCAAATTTTAGTTAATTCTTTAATTAGACAACTGGAAAATACATATTATGTGCTCAGCTTCTTTTTGTGCAAACAACTGCTAAAAGTTTTACTCCAGAAGTAAGTTTTCCAGTAAAAAGAAATCAAGACAAGTTGGATTTTATAACTCAGTTACTGATCATCTTTTTGTTAACTACTCTGCGTAGTGTCTACTACAGCACATGCAACACATAAGATCTATCACAGCAGGATTCACTCCTATTTCCACTGGCAGCCTCAAAAATGATGAGAATTCTCAATTTACAAGCAAAGAAAAGAGAATTTTTACCTGCAAGCTTTCCATTGGCTATCATGTTGGTTGCCACCAGTTTGATGGTGCTTTGAGATGGCCCTGAGGAGGTGACAGTTGTGACCAGGCAAGCTTTGAGTGAATCACAGTAATAATGTGCATTCTCTGAACTGGTTTCCAGCAGTAGTTGCACTGCTCTGTCAGTCTGGCAAGAGAAAAAAATGCAACTTTGACCACAGCATATTAATTTTGTTTAAAGGCCTTTCTATTTTTACATTTTTTAAGACATGGAACAAATAACAATGAAAGTTATTCTAAAACAGGTTACAAAAATATCTCCCTGTCTAGTAATGACCAAGATTCTATTTTAATAGGACATTTGCAGTAAGGACACCATTGAAAACTCATCATGAATTTAACATAATAATGCAAAAACCCTGCACTGGGTTCACACAAGCAGGAAATAACAAATAAAGTTAGAAAAAGCTTTCCTTGAACAGGCTAAGTACATAAAACAGACAGGGAAGAAGAATAAAAAACTCAAATATTACCCACAAACCTGGCCCAAGAGAAGAAGCTGATCAGCACATTTCCTGGTATGATCATATGTTGATCTCTTCACTTCCTGGAGATTTACCCTTTCCAGCTGGAATTTCTGGACAAAGAAGGAAAAATATTTTAAATGTAAGCCTACCATAAGAAATAAAACCAGGTATTTAAAAGGTATGTAAATATCTTGCCAGTTTTTGGAACAGCCTCTATTTTTAAGTACCAGGAATGTTTTTATCTGGACTGGTATGTTACTAATAAAAGTGAAATATGTACAGGGAAGTGAGTGTTTACTGTGCTGATGACATTCCTATGAAATTTGGTTTTGAACTCTTTGACATACCTGGAAGTAAGAATTTTCACACAGTACATCATAGCATATATCCAGAGGATTAACCAACTGCTCTTGAAGGACAATTGTGTCTGGTTTTGCAGGTTTTTCCTGGCATAAGCTGTGCAAATAATGGGCAGCAATAGTCCAGAAATGCAGTTCAGATTCGTCCCCATACAGTCTGAGAAGATACAAAGCAGGGTGTTAAATAGGTTTGTACTTTTTCATACACCACATAAAAATATGATATTTTCATTTTCTCAAAGACTGTGCATTCCTGTGGACAACACAAGTACTCTGCATTATCAGTGGGACAAACCACAAGAGAAAATTATGGAATGACATTTAGCAACATAAGTTACAACAGCAGTTAAACTCCAGGAATGTTCAGCATAGAAATATGTGGAAATTGATATTTATAATTATTTTACACTTAGTCACTGATATCCTCTTTCAACCACAAGTTACCAAGTTTGAAAACCATCTCTGAATACAGCCAGGCTATAATTAGCTCAGTTTAGGCAGAAGAACCACACAGAACAAACACACTTGAAATAAACCCCAGGCCCTTCCCTGTTTGTACAGAACTATTGTGAAGTTCTAAATGACATTTTGGGGCAAATAAAATAAAAATAAAATATGAACAAATAATTGTAATGTGGCTGCCACAACTGCAGCGCCACCAAGACTGAGGAAGTTCCTTGTATCCAGCAGGCAAATAAAACTGTTTCAGTGAGGTAACATTTCCATTTTGATCCTAAAACCACTCTACCATATGAGTAATAACAAAGTAGTTTAGGGACTGTGCTAAGTTAAAGGACAAATGTGTGAGTTGCTAAACTTCAGCTCACTCCTGTGCATGAATAGTATCAAGATTTTCCTAGGAAACATTTCCTATATTTATCTGAATCTCCACTACCTGGCAACAAGGAGACATCTCTGCAGGAGAGTAAAATCTGGATCAAGCAGAAGTTTCTTTATGTCACTGCAAAAGAGAAAGTGTTAAAGAATCTGTAAAACACTGGGCAGGTTTTTTTGTTTGGTTGGTTTTGAACACAAATAGGATAGATCACATACAAACTGAAAAGATCAACCCCCAAAATACAGTTTCTTTTCTGAAATGAAAAAAATTATCTATGAAAACAATTACAACAGGACTTATACATATTTTGAAATATAACTCATCTCCAGGAGCAAATGTAGTGAGTCCATCAGGAACTCTTTATCCTTGCAATATAAGGAATCACCACCAGGGTGTATGCAAAGCTGCCAATTAGTCTGCAGTAATTCTAATTACAATATTAATTCAGCTACGAATAATCTTGCAGCTATGAAGTGTCATAGCAGAAGGGATGCACATGCATGAATTTAGGTTTTCCACATATGTTTCAGACTGGATAAAAATAGGCTGTTACCTTTTCTATCCTACTAAATGAAAGGACAAAAGAAAAATGGACAAAATTGTCTATTTACTAGCTTTAACTATAATTTTCAAGGTTTAAATTGAAAATATCAAAATCCGTTTTCTGTGTAAATAGAGCAATGTGCATCAACATTACTCTGGAACTGTATCTTCAACAAAGGATTTTTGGAATCATAGTTTTTTTCCTCAGAGCTCAAATATCCTAACAAACCTTGGAGTATTTAAGTAGCAGTGTCCAATGCAGTCTGGATCAGCATAAAGAGTCCCTAAATCCCTGAGAAGGACTACTTAAAATATTCCAAATTCTCACAGGTCAGTTGCAAATCATGTAGTGACCCTATCAGTACCTTCAGAGCACCAATTTTAAAGTTACATAAAAATTATGTAAAAATCACATTAAAATTATAAAAAATTACATTACAATGAACTTTTTAAAAAATAACAACTGTCATTAATCAAGTGTATCTCCAGAGAGGCAAAAAGCATTCTTTCTTCATTAACTGTCAATTGCCACAAACTTCAGATTTTTTGCCATCCCAGAATTTCATAGCTTAGACAAGTAATAATAAGAAAATTCTTACTTGGATAATGAATTCAACTGCTCTTGAAGAAGGTTTTTAATATTTTCATTCTCTGGATAATCACTGGATTGAAAAATAAATAGAGGTTTTCTGTGTTACAAAAAGGACAGAATTATCTGAAATGGTAGAGCTCTACTTGCAGGAGAAAAGCATAAGCACATACATGGAAACAATCTTTCACATTCTTTTGCTAAGCCACTCATGCAGGATTCTTTATCCAATCACCAATTCCAAAACAGCAGTGAAGGATTGGGTTTGCTTTCACTCAACCTCACAGTCAGTGCCAATCTTTCTTTTACCATTTTTCTTTTTTTTCATGAACCTTAAAATTAATGAACATGGCAATGCCTAGAGCATTATTATGTGACCACGAGCCAACCCAGGACACAGAAATGTGGATGTGAATGTGGCTGTCCAAGAGCACAGACAGGTCTATCAGGATATCAGAGCACCACTTGCAGTTACACTTTAGGAACAACTCTGACTGCTGCATTACCTTCTGGAACAAAGAGAACACAGCTTTTCTCAGAAGTAATATAATGCCATAAAAATACTGCCAGGACTTAAAGCAGACTGCAGTTTTTAATAGCCAAGTGCTACTGAAAGCCAGAAGAATTACCTGACCTTAGAGCCTTATCTATTTATTACTTCTAGTAATAAACAGTGAACTAATTATATTTTTGACTGTCCCCAAGAGTAAGGAAACTGATACATCCAACAGTTATTTCAACAGAAAGACTAATAAAAGATTAGTAGGCTTTAAAAAATAATAGTATGTTATATACAGATCTATATTTGTTCTTACATGTCCATAATATCTAGAGAATATTTCTCATCCCAAGGTTGATGCAGCAGGAACGCTTTTAAAGCTAATGAAGCCCTTGGAACAAGCAGGTAGGGACACCAGACAGGCTCTGAAACAAAAGGAAAAGATTCATTGTCCAGAGGGCCATGTGCAATAATGCTGTGTTTATTGATCAGAAAATGTACCTCCAGAAAATAAACCACAGAAAATATCCCACCAGAAAATGAAAATGCACCTCCAGAACATGTACATCAGAAAATGCCCCAGCTTGTTTGCAAGCACCAGGAAAATCATAAACAAATGTTTTTACACACACCCAGCACAGGCTGCTAGACATAAAAGCTTATCTCTACACTCAAGCAAAAACATTTCACAGAAGGTACAGGATTATCAACCACGCTGAAATGAGTATTTCAGGACATTCCATAATGAACTTAGCCATAGACTCCTGGAATGCATTATACTGGCATTAGGCAGAGCTGTGTACAATGATTATTGCTACTACATGGGCATGGTGCAAAGTAAGTAAAGCTATACCAAATATACCATCAAGAATGTTTAGTTTTGCTTTGTCCCCCTAATTCCTACAGTATCACACAAGGATTAAAGCCCATCATCTGGAAAGGATGGTGGGAAGTTTAATATGATAAACATTATGCACTAAGTGCTGTCACACAAATGTAAAAGTCAGTAAGTCTGTGCTCAGTACCAGGTGTGGGTGACAGGCAGTAAATGCTACCCAGTGACTGAGGAGTAAAACAAGAACCAAAACCAGCTCCATCATTAAATATTCACAATTCCCTGTACCTCGTGTGCACTGAGTGATGCAGGACTCTTGTAACTGTGATTTGGTAATTAAAACATTACCACAGAGCAGAGGCAGAAGGACAGCTCAACCACAGGCAGCCTCATTTCAGTGTCCCTGGCTTTAGAACATTCATTTTTATAACTTAATATTGCAGAACATTCATTTGATAGCAAAAATGGCTGTGACAAATTATATGTTCCCTTAAACAAACCCACACCATAGCTCCCCACATCATAGTTTCCTACATCATAGTTTATTACATATGCCTTAGAATCTACTGGGTTTTAAGGAAATTACTTAGGAAATTGTATGAGTAAAGGTAGGATTGACTCAAAAGGCAACAAGAGGAATTATTTGGAACACCAGCAGTAATAAATACAAAAAATGTAGCTTAGTTAACTAGTTAAATATTTAAATTCCCTTCTTACACATATGGCTAAAAAGGCAAACAGCACTAATACTGCTATTTTAAAGGTAAGTTTGAAGAAATGAATCAGTCTACAGACATCTGAAAAAATCAGAAAATACATTTTCACACATCAACAAATGTTTCTAAATCATGTAATGAGTATCAGTGATGCAGGTACTGATATCTAAATGATGTGCTTTTTAAGTCAATTTGCTAAATATCTGTACAAAAAGCTCTTATTTTGTTCATTTATACTTCAATTAAGATATTAATAAGTATATATTATTTAAGAGATTCAACTTGTATTAAAAAACCCATCTGTATGCCCTAGGCATAAAAAAATTACCTGTATCTACAAAAAGCAGTAGAAAGGCTCAAAACCTCCATATGTGACATTTCCCTGTTCCAACAGAAGTGCTGAGCTCCACTTTCCAAATAAGAGTGCAGAAGTATTAAGCAGTGAACAGCAAAAAAAGGCAGGAAGCATACCTATTAAATCCTGCTCATCCATCCTGAAACACGAGGGTTTCATGGATAAGTCCAGCACTCGGATGCATCCATCATCTGATGCCAGCACCACTTTGTCTGACGTGCACCAGTCCACATCCAAGATCCGGAAATTCACATTTCTCCCACTTCTTAAACTGCTCACCATTTGTACCTGGAAAAGTTCCGTTATTTTTCATTTTTAGCAGCCTCTCCATCACCCAGTGTGAGGCTGTGTCACACACCCAGGAGGCACAGCACAAAATTCATGATGAAAGGTGAAGTTAGCCATAAATCATTTCAATAACTGTCTTTTCTGGAGAGTAGGGGATTTAAAAACCTTGGAGTAGGTCACATGGTTGCCCTGAAACAATGCTACTTCCCAATTTAAAGCTGAGAAAAAATCCTTTTGAGCATAGTGTACAGCTGCCTTTTTGTTATCTTTTCTAACAGGACAGGACTAGATGTATAATAGAACTGAGATTATAAAATATTACTACAGATGTTCTGAAAGACTTTCAACTGAAAATGTGAATTTAATTTTAAATGCTTTCATGTAGGAAACTCCTTTGTCCTGTTTAAAAAAAAAACGGAACAGCTACAGCAGGAGTATCTTGTGGCAACAAAACTATTCAGATGTGCTTCAAAGAGAGACTCATTGAGTAATATCCTACTTTCCTTATGTAATACACAGTAGTTGTTCATATCTGCTGTCCAATTCTTATCATCAGTGGAGTTTCATATTGCACTAATTAAGTGTCTGAGTTTGGAGCTGGTGCTCATTACAAAGTGAACAGGAAAAAGATTAAAACTCCTGTTTCATACTCTGATACCCTGAACTTATGGCAGGGGCTAAGTTAAAACAGTACAATTCTATTTCCTTCCCCATGGTATTCTAATCCCCTGTAAGACCTACAAAGCAAACCCCAGAAGGTTTGTGAACAAAACTACAGAGTTTCTGAATAAAAAGAGAAGCTAGACAATGCTAATGAACAAGTGTCTTGTTTTCTGTATTCCATAACAAATTAAATCTATTGACCATACACAGAAGAAACCTGCAATGAAAGCAATCTCCTGTCCACAGATTAAAGTCTCAAACTGGGGACTCCCCCTTAAATTTTCAAGGTCTGCCTCAAAACCATTGCAAGAGGGTGACAAAGAGGATGTCAGACACTGTCAGCTTTAAGAATGGAAGACACTTCTCACTGATGGCAGCTCAAAGATGCTTCATAGGGAGTCTTCTGAGAAAAGCCATATGACTTTACCATACAACTGCCAGCAGGAAATCCTGACTCAGTAAAAATTCCTCACTCATCCTGATTTTCAGAAGTGAGGTGTGGTCTTTGAAGAGAAGTGCCACCAAGCCCACAGCCACTCACCTCTTTTGAATCCCAAATTTCTGCCCCATCGTTGTACATTGCAAGAAGTTTTTGATTTCCTTTCCCTGGGGCAAACCTTATTTTTTTCACCCAGCTGCGGTGTGTAGGAATCCCCCTAAGGAAAAACAAGATTAGGATCCATCATTCTATATCCAGTATTGTAGGAAACTGAACCCTTTCCAGGAACTTTGCAGATCCTGGTATTGCACAGACTGAGGACAACAGTCTCTCTATATATGCACACACAAATGGATATCCAGGTTATTAATTTATTTAACTAAAATGATGAAATGCTTGGAATAAACACAATACTTAATGTTTTACCAGAAGCCATTGCAGATTTAATGTAAAAAAAAGGTATCTAGATGGTTTAAAAACTCTGATTAAATGTTAATTATTCAGAAAATACAAGAGATTAAATGTAGGGAACTAAAACACAGTAGACATTTTCTGAATTTTTATTCCAAAATACTTGTATTTTTCCCTACCGTCAAGAACAAAAATGAGGAAGGATGAAAACATTCCACATTCTAATACTCATCATCTCATGTTTGACAGATTTAATATGCATTCATACCTGGATACTCTAGCTTTCAAGTCCCAGAAGTTTAAGTTTCCATCAACATCTCCAAGAACCAGGATATCCCCTTTCCAGGCAATACAAGTAATGCTACCCATACTTCCCTGAAAATATTTAAGAAACAGAAAAATATCTTGTGATTAATAGACTCAATTTATTCATATACTCATATGAATAAATATTTCAACATTAGCATTCATTTAAAAATATTATACAACATGATAGACCAAACTCTACTCAGTTAAAACAGGAAAAAATATATTTAAGACTATGAAAACAGTATTGCTATCAGTTTTAAAGCTGGAATTAATATTTCAGATTTTAAAGTACTACGTTACTGACCACTTGCTGCTACAAAGCTTATCCCTGATTTCTTTCTGGCAATCAAAGCTAAGCAAAAACTTAAAGCATCAATGATATAGAAAAATTGGAACTCACATCTGGAGGAATTCTTGCACTGTCTTTTACTGAGTTTCCCTCTACTGTGAGATGATAAACCTGCCCATCAGCACCTGTAAACACAAAGTGCTCTCTGGCAGAGATGTTCTGGCTCAGTTCTGATTTACTTTCAGCTTCCTGCAACAAGCTTTAAAAAGAACATATTGAGGCACAATGATTTCTTTCTTGAGATCAGATTTGCATGACAAATTCTACCTAATGCACAGAAACAGCACAAAAAGAAAAAGCATATATCCTTCTAAATACTTTATTTAACAATTAACTATTTATTACTTCCACTCATAGAAATGTCCAAGGGCAAGTAAGAGTTTTACTTCATGAACCAGGTAACCAACGGACTGCCACACACACACTGAGAGAAACAGGTACATCAAAATACATAAAAGTCCCACATATAAAAACTAAAGGGAGGCCCATAAAGTTGTTCTGCTTGCTATGTACTCAAGAATCAGTCCCAAAATATTCTTCTGAATATTAGAAAAAATATTAGAAAAATGGCACACATGGTGGAAAGACAGCAATTGCTGTAGCACAGGATTCCATCAGGAGGAGGGATACCTGATCACAGAGGATTCCACACTGCTGACTTCAGTGTCTGATGCCACTGTCTGCCTGGCCATGGCCTCCCTGGCTGCCAACTGCTTCTTCCTCAGGCTTTTTAAGTTATGGGAAGGTGACCACTCCTGTGGAAAATGGCCCAGGAAAAATGGAAAACACAAAGGTTTATTCCCTGAATTTACTGAGGCTCTATAATGATTTCCAAGGAGATTGTTCTCTGCAGTACCTCCCTCCATCACCCAAGGGGGCAGAGCAGATTTCTTCACCACAATCTCCTTTTTTCCTGCCTCTATTTGGTGATAGATGAAATGTTAAAGCACTTACCTGCATATGCTACACCTGCAGTAATGCTGCAAAATTGTTCTAAGATTTTATACTATTTCAATGTATTACATTTATTAAAAGCTAACAGATTTTATTTCTTACCAAAGCAGTGGCTGTAGGGAAGTTTTTAGACATTTCTCTGAGCAGAGTACAAGTTCTGACATCCCAGATCTCCAGTGGTTTGTCTTTAAATACCACAGCTAGATACTGCCTGAAACAAATGAGAATTTACTCCAGCAAGAGTCCTTTGAGCATTTTACTTCACATGTGTTGTTCACAGCAGCACTCTGGAGGGCCTCAAAAACTACGAGTTAGCAGAGCAAATCAAATCCCCCTCTGATGCTCGTGATTCCCTTGGGTTACTGAGGAGAAAAAGAATGTCTGAAAAAGGGTTCTCTTCAAAGCTCACAGAATTATAAATTTCTGACAGGTGGTTCTGCACAATTACTGTGGAGGAGACAAGGGGAATAATTCAGAGACAGCAGCAGCACCTCTGATCTCACCATGTTCTGCCTGAGTTGATGGCACAAAATACCAGAAAAACACACCAAGACTGCAGGCTGGACAGAGTTTTTTCCCTCCTGCAGATGCATGCTCCTTCCTAATCCTGGGATAAAAAACGAGCATAAAATCATCTCACACTAAAACACTTGTCAGTCATGTCTTCAGACTGTTTATCTGTGGAGCTGGATGAGTGTAAACACCTTTAATCTACCACTTTTCACATTTAACTTGAAAATAGAAAGGCCATGCAGTAATTTGACCTCTCAGGCACTGCATTCATCTCTCTGCAAGTGAACCTCCTTTCTTGCCTCACTCAACACTCTCCAGCCTCTTCATCTAAGCTCATGGCTGTTCTTAATTTTTAATGCATTATTAAGAACATTATATGGTTGAACTCTTCCAAATTCTCTGGGACTCCTACATACAAACATATTCCTGTGCTAGCTAGAGACATTAATTTTTTTCCTCTGCTGTACGAAGAAGCTTTGAAGATTTAGAGACAATGACCTATCAAATTCAACAGTACTTTAATTTCATTTATACAAGAAAGTGAAGTAATTTTCCAGAGTACTACAATTATTATTTTTGATACAATGAAGATCAGGGCCTCCTGTCACAGGCCTGAGCTCAAAACAATGAGGACTTGAAAAGAAACAATTTGGTCATTTATCAGCTGACTTTTCAAACAACTGTATCTTACATCTGGTTTTCTAGAAGACTATTATTATAAAGGTGTGAAATACTTACAAAAGCTAAATAAATATGAATAATCATCCAATCTTTAATGCCAAACTTCCTATTTTAAGTAAGGCTTAAGCTATAGAAAAGATAATTAACTCATAACAGAAAAAAAACAGTTCAGCACTTTCATTCTCCTTAGTACTACCAAAAAGCCTGTTCAGTAAACACAATTCCTGTAAGAAATAAAATATTCATCACTGACTTTGCAATGTGATTGGATCTTGAACTAACAAAGTCAACCACAGAAACATTCACAGCTTTTTCACTTGGAATTAATATTCTGAAGCATTTTCCTCTTGATACTGCTGAATATTTTTCTATACACTCTGAAGTGCTTTTTTTCTTGGAATGTCTATGATGTTACGAGGATTTTTATGCAGTACAGTGAAATTTATAAACTTCCCAAGGCTGATGCACTTACTTCAAATGAGACACCTTTATCATTTCGATGGCTGGCTCGTCATTGCCTCGCTCCCCACGGAATGCAATGCTCCTGCCTGGAGCACAGAACAGGGGGAGAGCAGAAACAGTCAAGAAACTAAACAGAAACAGAGAAATAGCTGACAAACTGTTCTGTTTGCAAACAGAACCAATTTACAAACCAGACCTGAACATTTCCAAATCACCTGTCATCTCTAACACTACTGGTGTCATTGCCAAAGTTTTACTGTATTTCATTCTACTGCATTGCAGAGTTTGTCATTAAAATTCCAAAGTTTATATTAAATATACTGTAAACTCTACTGTCAAATCTAACTCCTGACTCACTTCCAGAGCACAGCAACTCAAATGGATGCATCAGCATTACATAAATATAGAGAGACAGTTCAAAGAGGTATTATTTTCCACTAAAAGCCACTAAACAGAGAGACTCTCTCCATTCCCACGGAGGAAACTCATTTAAAGATTTCAAGTTTGATAAGAGAAATTAACTCTGCCATGAATTACGTGTGATAGTATTTCATGGTGAGCTACATTCTACACTTATCAGAACCATTCTCTCTTCCTTTCCAGCTAAAATAGTAAATCTTAACAGTTTATAATCTCATCCCCAACAAAATTTTCATCCACTTGTAGGAAGTGTTGCAGAATTATAGGTGTTAGAGACTAAAATAAATAATGACCTACAAACAGCATCTTCTATGCAAGTTTCATTCTCCTCAGCTTTCAAGGAAAATTCAAGCTATAAACTTTAGCTCCTCTTGTAGCTCACAGCTAAATTACTTAAGCCAGCTACATGAATAAATCTAGTTATCAAAAACATGAGTTGGAGCTCTCCAGTCAGAGGCTACTGGAATTCTCTCTCCTCTACTTTCACCATCTTAGCAATTTTCTTTCATATTTTTGTTCAGAAACATACATGTGAATTTTGTCAATGCAAATCTGAATCAGCAGTTTCCCTAAGCCTAAAATACAAGGTTGGGCTCCTAAGTGAGGAAAAAAGTAAAAACCAAACAGTTTAAACTGCTGTGCCTTTCTTAAAAGCTTTAAAAGAGGAAATGTACCATTTTTAAGCAAAACAAATGCTAAGGTTTCAGATATTCACATTCATTCAAAATCTAGTTGCCTGCAGAAACTCTGAACCTTTTATGACTTCTGTCTACAAATGTTCTATACTGATTCACAAGCTGAGTTTCCCAATGCATGTATCTTTTTTGTTTTGATTTTAAACAGATGAGCAAAGGACATCATATGAAAAAAATTTTACAATAATATTATGCTACATGAACAATCTCTCTGTGCAGCACTGTGGAAACACAATACTGATGTTTTTCCATAGGCTTAAAAATAAAAAAAATTTAAAAATCACTTTACATAAAGCAATTCAGAATTAGCCATGTGGTACAAGATTCAGGGTCTTCAATAAGAACTTAAATGGCTCCAGGTTTCCACATTCAAAAATAATTTTAAATTATTGAGGTGCTTCCTGTTCTGGGCTGTCTAATCTTCCCAGTCATGCAAATATTGAGTTCATTACAAATACATTTATCATCCATTATGAGGCCAAAATAGTTGAAAAAACACATGTAACCTGTTAATTTTGTTATCAATAGTATCTTTTAACAGTTACTTACTTTTTACCCTTCCCAATTCTTTAAAAACATACCAGTTTTTAATTGTTTAAATCCCTTTTACACTCGTTCACACTTAAGTTCTGACCATCTGCCTGGCCTGTTGCTGAAACAAACCACGATAAATGGTTCAACACTATTTCAGCAGCACATGGAAACATATTTGGAAATATGGAAATATGTGCAGTTTGTGAACAAAATCCACCCCTCATACCCTGTGTGGCTGCTTCTAAATCCCCTGCTGACACTTTTTATTCTTTGAATAAGTTCAAAATGTTTTTGTAAAGGTGTTGGTTCAAGTCTGTCTACAGAGCACCAGACAAAACACATCTTGTGGCTTCACAGAGAAGAGCAGGAACACTTAAAGCTCCTGATTATTATTTTATTTTGTCATGACAACAGAAGGAATAAAAAAAATTAATAGTCAGAACTTGTCACTCCCCAGCAAATCTGTCAGTTCCTGGAGCAGACTTCTCAGGAAACACAAACCTGTTGGAAGGTCCACCAGCTGCAGCTCATTCCTGACCAGTCCCAGATTGTTGGGTGTTGATGTGGCAAAGGAAATGAAGCCAGTCAAGCTTATCCACTCAATTCCCCTGTGATCAGAAGGAAATGCATGGAGCATGTCAGGCAAAATATTTGAATTGCTAGAAGTCTGAACTGAAGCAATTTTTTACGTATATTCTTAAAAACCCAGCACAGATGTAATTTTCTACACTTTCTAGAAAGATCATATTTAAGCACAGAAGGAAGCTACACATTAACAACTACAGTGTGAATATAAAGTTACTGAATTAAATTTAAGAGCAGCTTTATTTTCAGACTGTATTAATTCTACTTTGGTTAAAATGAAAAATTCAGGTAGAAACACAGTTAACTTTTGCAAAAGGCCCTCACAGATACCCAGCACTAGAGTGCATTAAAAGCCCTGCTCTGATCAAATCAGTGGTTACTATCAAACAACTCCAATTTCCCAGCACACAGGAAAATACTCATGTGGGTGACAGTGTGGGTAGACTTCATCCTTTCAGTCCAGAGAGACCAGAAATAAAGATGATAAAAAAAGAGAGGCCTTGAAGAGATTTCACAAAACAACCAAAAACCTGGTCTTTTTTTTTTTTTTTCTCTTTTAGACTACACCAAAGCAGCTCCCAAGCAAATCACATTGCAGTGCTGCAAGGATGTAAAGTTCCAGTGCTCAGAACATACTGGCAGCACAGACGGAATCTCAGCCAATTCCTGAAATACACCACAGGGCAAAAGGGACAGAAAATGGCACTGGTTGGGACTGCTCCTGAACAAGATGCTTCTCCAGCCCCATTTCTCACACACACTTGGTGCCTGCAAAAATTGCTTTATCTGTAAAAAAAAATCAAGGAGCTCTTATATAGAAAATTGAGCTCTAATACACACATGTGCTCAACTTCATTTTAACACAGATCAAAGGATTTAAGGTTTCCTCAAAACCTTCAAACACAGATTACTTAAGAACTGTTCCCAGGACAAGTATTCTGTTACATCAATTGCATGCCTTGGAATATATGTGCAGTATGAGAAAGATAAATAACAGTAATTATGATTTACTGTCAGTAAATCCAACTACTGCATGAAGTAGAAGTTTCCTAAATACAGTGTACATGGGTGAAAGCAAAAAGCACTCCCATAATATTTTGCACATATTATTTACAGCCATATTTATATTATTTTAGTCCAAGCTTTAGAAACATGGCAAGCTTTATTCCTAAGTCCTCAAAAAAAGTTGAAAGTTTAAGGCTCAGTCCTTTTCCCAGCAGGACCTATGGAAGTTCAACCATCAATTTCAATCAAAATGAGAAGTATTCAATAATTACTTGAAACATCACAGGCATGACTGAATAGAAATGTACAACTGCAGTAATGGGTGACACTGCAAGTCTCCAAAGGGTCATAAATCCAGGGAGCTTTCTGAAATGGAAGAAATGTGAATTCTGACCCCTTTCCATTTATCTGCTACTCAGCTATGTTTTTTGGAAAAAGTCCACTCCTAATGCCTTGTTATTGCTGGTGGTTATTCACCATTCTACTGCAAAGACCTGAAGCATTTTCTACACTTCTTTCATCAGCTCAAATTTAAAAGGGCAAGCCTTTTTTCTCTGCTGCTGCCTGGCCATCTGTCAATACCAATGAAAATCTACAGAAACCTAAGACAAAATCAAAAGGAAACCTTAGCTCAGCTAACTGCTTGCACCTGAAACAACATAATTTTTGTCACTTTCATACATAGAAATTGAGAATCTGAAGACAGTGGTTCAGATTTTAATGATGGAAACAAGTAATGCCTTCCCTATTGAAAGAGCAACATTTCCTCACAAAAATCACCTTTGCTACCAGAATTAAGGGTTACATTCAGCTGCCAAGCACTTCTCAGACTGAATCCACTCTTTTAAAATGTAACATTTAGAGATTCTATACATTCAACTTGTCTCAGTTACTTCAGGAGTGAGACTCCATTTTTGATTAATGTTTCCAATGCAAACAAATCACAAAGTGCACTGAAGTGGATAAAACCACAAATTACATTTCTAGTGGGGAACAGATTGTTGTGACTTTGTGAACATGGCAGCTGCTACTTAAACTTAAGGATTTTAAGAAAAAGAGAAAGGCAAAATGGGAAATTAAACCATATGTGCTCCCAAAGTGGTGGTAGATAGCTTTCATTCTAATTTCTCTATTCAGGGAAAGTTTTCTTAAAGAGGTGATGAATGTTTGCAAAGCAGTTTCCCAAAGAGCAGTCAGCTGAAATTCAAATCCTAAAACAGCTTCAATTCAACTGCTAAAATTTGGATGTAATGTAGTAAATTTCAAGTCATGCCTGCAGGCCATAGACATTCTTGTTACAGTCAGTGAGATTTTAATTTTAAAAATAAAAGCTGTTGCAGCCTTGAACTTGCTGAGCTTCAGTGAAAAAGAATGAGCAGCACTGCTCCAGTCACAGCTATTTTGTTACCACAATAAGCAAAAGCAGCACTGAGAGCTGCAAATGTGCCACTGAACTGAAAGATGCACTGCAGGCATTTTATTTGCATGTCTCAAATATATTCTTCTCTGCACTGAAGATGTTTTATAAGCTTCTGTATTGCCTAGTGTCCACAGGTATCAGATTTGGTTCTTCCAGTTTCTCTTAGGAACAAGAATGGTTTGTACTTCTTTCTGTCCTGAAGGAATCCTGACCTGTTCTCAGTTTCTGCCAGGTCAAAATCCCCTTCTTGATTTTCGCCCTCACTTACACCCCTGGCAGTGGCCTGATTGATTTTCCATCTTTGTGTGCTTTAAGCATTTCTGCTGCTTCTTGCCTCAATCTTCTTATAAAATTAAACTCAACAGAAAAGTATTTACTTCATAATTCTAAACAAATAGTGAAAGTAATAATCATAAATAGAATAAATATTCAATGTTACCCACAAGTACAACCTATTTTAAAAGGAAGGACACAAAGGCAATTCTTCCCCCTTCTAGTCACAACACAGATTCAAAGTTTAAATACAAACAAAAAACCAACCAAAAAAAAAAAATCAGCATGTGACTACATACATAGAACACTTAAAAAAAATCGTAATTGTCAACATTCAAACTCAGTGGCCATTAGTTTAGAACACTTCATTTGTAAAGGAAAATTGCCTTATTTTTATTACATTCTCTTCCTAAATACAGAGCACTGAGAACTCTGCTGGCCTTGAGTTACAATTTCAGGGTGTTCTCAATTACATACTAAAATAATGATGGTCCCTGAAGGGGTTCTTTCAGATAAAATGGAAACAGAGGCATTATTCAATCCATCTGCACTTTAGAGGTAAAGTAAGAATTCCCAGTGAAAGAAAAATCTTTTGCACTCAACGAAAATCAATTAAAAAAAAGAAAATAATCTCCATGCCTTAATTTAAATTGCTTGAAGCATTCCCTTGAACTTGTAGAATTATATAGAAAGTCACTCACACAACTGAGGAAACTCTAGCAAATATTTAAAAGATTTATCCTGATAATAGCTTATGGCTAATTAGAATTCACAAGCATTTTATATGAATTAAAAATACTTGTTGAGGGCATTTGCTTGAAAGACAATATATTCTTAAAGTTTCTCAAAAGCTGCAAACCCTTTACAAAATTGAAAAACCCAAACTAACAATACTTCTAGTTATGCACAAAGCTTTTTTTCAAAATTGTGTTTATTTCCTCCTTGCTCTCTCCATCTTACTTTTTTTTTTTTGATATGTGAAATGGGAGTAGGGGTTTTAATTCTGAGTCCTATAGTCTCTGTAATAAAAAAGGACTCTCCCCTTGTGCTGCATAACAGAGAGTAAAATGAAAATAATTTTATGTGTAGTTAATGGTACAAAAACAAGAGATTCAAATGGTTTAGAAGAGAAAGGGGAACTATATTCTTACAGTGCCAAGTAACCACACCACAAACATTAAGAAAGTTAATTTTGGTGATAGATTCCAAGGTTTCCATGATGAACTCTCAGAGCTGCCTATTCTCAGTAACCTGTACTTAACTTTTTGCAGAATGCACAGTAAAATGCAGACCTTAACCAGATGAAGGCTTCAAGACACAATTCTGATAGAAATTTTTACTAATATTTGTACCAGAAATCACTATTTTATTGTCATGCTCAAATTTGCCTGGAAATATGTATCCAGCAAACACCATCTTGAATATCTGTGCCATCAGTTATCCAAAATGTTCTGCCACTGTGTGCACACAAACACACAGCACAAAAGCTTTAAAACTTACTCTGCTCCTTCTTAGGATGGATAAATACTGATTTCTATATTCAGTCTTTAAAAATTATCTTTACTTCCCTTAGAACTACAACTGTCTCAACAGCAATTTCAGTCCCAAGGCGGTAAAGTAAATAAACCTTGCCATACCAACCAGCATTATTTCAAAGGACTCAATCCCAATAGTTATAAAATAAATAAAGTTTATTGTCCTAAAAAGACTTCTTTGTCCTGCAGTGCACTGAAGAGACTGAAGTAGTTGATATGCATCCCAGATCAGCAGGCACAGATGCAGTTCCAATATTTCTTTCAATGTAATTTTCATGACAGTTTTGTCAGGGTGTTACAACTCTTACACAGCAAAGGCACTGTCAGGGTAGAGCACTCCACAGGCAATTTTCCTGATTCCATTAACAGCAAGGCAAGACACCCACACTGCTGGGTAACATCACTCAGGTGTTTCAGCATTTGTTTCCTAGAAGGATTATGGCAGGAATTAAAAAGAAAATCTTACTTGACTTCACAGGAATGGATGCTTAACTCTTTGTGGAGGAGTCCACTTGTGAGGTGAAACACCAGGACAGAGCCACTGCTTGTACCTATAAAAATTGATTAAAAAAATACGGGCACACATTTTATTCTTTTCTTCCATGCTTTAGTGAAAATGCAGGATTTGCAGCTATTTCTCTCTCTCTCTCTCTTATTTTTAGATACCTGTGACTATTATATTTTACAATTCTACAAAAACTATGTTAATTTCTAGCACTTAAATGCCAAATATTAAACTCTCTGCTGCCACTGATATCCACTTGGATGAAGACATTTTTCCAAACCTTTTTGTAGAGGTTGTAGAAAATCTGATTATTCTTCTTGCATTTCCACAACACACCCATCCAGCTGAAGAAGAAAGGAATGTTTCTTTCTGCTTTGATTACTGGAGATGAGTAAATTCCTCAAGGAAATGTTTAAACTGTTATCCCCCAATAATGCCAGGGGAGAATCCTGGATAGATTTCATGGAATCATTAAAGCAATTCTGCTTTCTCATCCTGAAATAATGGCTTCTTTCAAATTAAAAAGCAGTAACTTAGTAGCTTTGAGCTTCAACTACATCAAAAACCTTCTGAAATACTGAAACTTATAATTTTCCATTAGACGCTTCTTCATATTCATATCAACTTTATGAAATACAACAATGAGCCATTCAGGTATGTTAAGTTTAAAAAAACCTTGCTGCAAATGCACTCTACACCTATTTGTTTTCTAATCTTTATATTTCACCTTTTTTAACAGCTGCAGCTCATGGAAAACCACAAGTTACATTTTAGCAGCATCACATCATGTCATGATGGACTGCCAATGGTTTAGAGCACAGCTCTGAAAGAGGATCCCAGAAAAATCAGCTTTAAATAGGGAAAATTCCAAGTTAATAAATACATCAGGTGCTCACTGGCAACTATTCTAACAGCTAGATGAGTTTAACTACATTTGTGGTAAGAGAAAATAGATTCATCCAGAAAAAATAATGTGCTGCAAGTGTAATTTTATAAATTCCTATCAGAGCAAAAATAAAGTCTCTGTAAAGTTCATTTTTTCTAGGAATGCAGGGCTGCAGAAATCCCTATTTCCTGACATTAAGAATGACTGTAAAATGCTGAGTGTATCAGCAGACCAACATCACAGTAAATAACAGGATAAATAAAAACTTGCTACTATATTGCATTTTTCAGGTAGCATTGCTTAAACCCAAGGCAGGAAAAAAGAACCCAAAGACTCATAGAACCAAACAACTACAAGGGTCACTATCTGCAATAAATTACACAGGATCAACAGATAGATTTTCTTTTCTGTACCACCAACTATATTTGTATTTAATCCAGGATCTGTTCTTTTCAGAGCAATGATAACCTGCTCAAGGCACCCACCAACAGCAAGGATGGGCTCATACTGTTTGATGTTTTTGGTTGTGAGGGGCGGGCACATGCGGATGGCGAAGGGAGGCAGAGGCAGCCCCGACAGGAGTCCTGTCAGCAGGAATTTGAGGTGCACTTCCTGCAGAAACGAATTCCTTAACTCTTCTCCAGCGCTTGCACCTTGCCCTGCTTAAAAATGAAAGCACTTGTTAGCATGAAGTTTTAATTGGAGACGTTCTAGAAAGTTTTCAGACAGAAATTTATATAATAAAAAATTACAAAGAATGCATAAGACACATTTATTCCTCTTGAGCTTCGTATGATGAAACTTTTCTGAAGACTGGTTGCTGTCTAGATTTCATGAGGGGATATATCAGATAAATTGGCTTCTAAGGCTAGTAACAAAAAAAAATCAAAGCATTTTGTCCAAATTCCATTTTAAAATACTTTTCTTCCTCAAAGAAAATGAACTTGGAACATTGGTCCTCAACATAAAATCCTCAAGAGGATTCATTTGATAATTTCTTTAGCAAACAGGAATTCTTCTTTTTCAGAGTTCCTATTAGAAAATAATTCTAACAAATACCTTAAGTTCTTAAGGTAAGATGTACAATGATCCAAAACCACGAGAAATTAGTAGCAGTAGTATCAATTAAAGAAATATCTTACCAATCATGTTGTCTAATGAGAGGTCTGGAAGTTTATTCTGGAGTGCTCCTACAGGGATTCCACAGAAGGAGACTGGGGAATACAGAGGTGATGCACTTGAACTACTGCAAAAGAAATGGGAACAAATTCCTCATGCAAGGACAATCTCCATCCCCGAGGGATTCCAACAGCCCCTGCAGCCTTGGCAGCTGTGTCCTGCTGGCTGGGGCAGCTCTCTGTCATCAGCAAAGAGCAGACACCTACCTGGCTCCTATAGTATCACATTTTTCCTGACAAAAATCAATGTTTTAGAAATAACTCTTAAGAAGAGAAGAAGTAAAAATAAAGAATATTTGGATTCTAAACAGCTTTCCTCGATATGCAGCACAAGGAATCCACCTAGCACTACTTTTGGGAACACTAAGAATAAAAATACTAAATCTCTGATGAGCAACAAGAGGATCTATGCTGAAAATCTGCTACTACTGACATTTAAAAGAGTTGTATTTCTTTTATTGCAGTAAGTTATTTATTTTATTCCATAGTACTTTAAAGGGTTATTGCAGCAGACCAACCTTAATACACTGACTGTTCAAAGCACTGTATCACCTCACACAGGATTTGGAGAGACTGCTCCATATCTAAAATTCTAAAAGCTCTGTATATAAAAACATTGTTTATACCACCATATTCCAGTCACCTGCTGTGCAACTCCTATTGCTCAGTGTCATATTCACACAAATCCAGCAGAAAGCCATTCCCCTACTGAAAGCGTAGCTCTTTACAGACCTATTTGGTCCTTACATAGGATTATAAGTGTGGGATCCATTCTTAAAGAAAATTGTATGGTCTGAAGAAAGCCAAATGAGAGGAAAATGCTCCCCCAAAATACAGTGAATAGTCATTCTATCTTTTGTTTACCTAGCCCAGACAGTCAGGATGGAACTGCCTTTATAAAAAAAGTGAATACATTTCCTGCACTTCCCCAAAGAAAGGGAACTGATCTATCTTGATGACATAGTTTGTTCCTCCTCCTTCACTCACACACGTGTGGAGCACATGAAACACTTCCACACACAGAGGGATCACTGCTGCCTTTAAAATACAATGAAATACTGAACACCACTTGGAAAAAAAGGAACTTTGGCAAGAAAAGTAAATCCCATTACCTGTTCCACACATTTCTGCCAGAAATGCTGGATTTTAATTCCCAGATCATCACCCTGCCATCACTGACTATGAGAGCTGCAGCATTCTCATTCACTGGGCAGCACACCATGCTGAAGGGTCGAACTGTTTTGGTCACCCTGATGGCATCACACTGACTTCTTAAATCATAAACCAGCTCCTGAACTGGCTCTGGATCTGGAACACCAAGAGCCCAAAGAACAAACAGAGTGAAAAACATGGCATGTGAACCAACAGAGGGAAATGTGAAGCATGGCTGAGCGCTTTGATTGAAATCCATGTGCTTCCTGTGCAATCAACAACAACACACTCTTGATCTTGACACAATAAAGCTCTGGAAAGTTCTCCAAAATGTAACTTTGCCTTTATAATACATTATTCCATATGAATCTTGCAAAACCTAAACCAGTAACTGTTTCATAGCTGGGCAGAACCTGAATCTGCTCTCCACAATCCAAAACTCCAGGTTTATTGGTAAACTTGGAAGCCAGTAATGTAGCTCACTAGAAATTAGCAAGCTGCCCAAACCAAAATGAACAAACAAAATTCACTATGTTTTCCCTTTTTTCCAGCCTCCACCACTAGATTTAAAAGACAATTTTTAGTAACATTTCATGAGACAAAAGTTTAATAATTCAGATTTTAATCTAAATTTAAGCCCACATCTTAGGTCTAAATTGACCAAATTACTAAAATCTTGTGTTTGCCTAACAAATGTTTTTTTCTTAAAGATAAAAGGAACACACTAATATTTAAAACATTATTGTATATGTGACTGTTAAGCCACTTACAAATTTAAGTCTTATTTAGCAATAAAAGTGTATTCAGGATATTCATTTAATCTATTTCACACTTAATATCAGGGAATTCAAAAACTTTTTTGAATTTGTTTTGGGAAAACACAGCATAAATTTAAATTTAAATTCAACATATAAGAGACAAAACAATAGAAGGGCACAAGATTCACCATCTTGTATGAGGCATGGTGGTCATTATCGGTGTTAAATTATTAATTAAAATGCATCAAAGTTCATTTCTGGACATCTTTGATGCCAAACTCACCTGGCTCCTCATTTGGAGTTGCAGTGATGCTGCAGTTGGATCTGCGAACCCTTAATGTGATACAACCATTTTCATGTAGGCAAAACAACCCATCCCTCTGAAAACAAGGGATTACCTGGGCAGAGAGAAGGCTGTTAGACTGCACATTCAAAATCTTACCCTTTGCAAAGGACACGTGCAAGAGAGCCTACAATTCCTGATGTTTAAATATTCATTAAAAATGTTATCATTAAGGCAACACTTCCATGAATTTCTACAGCTATAAGATTTGTGACTAAGGAAGTCAATTAATTTGTAAAAATAACTGAAAAGTTTTGATTGAATTGTTTGCTGTTACAATGATAAAACCCAATCAAATCTTCCTCACCTGTATGAAAGGCACCCCTGTCCTTTCAATGGCAATCACACCCACTGTCTGATTCACTTCCAAGTCAAGAATCAGAATTTCCCTGGGATACAGTAAGAGCATGTAGTTTCTTTTGGAAGGCAAATATGACAACTGAAGACAGTCATTGAGTGTTACAGATTCAGCACTGTAAAATCAGACATGAACTTTTATTAGGTTGTGCCAATGTTTAAATAAGTTAAGTTGAAAATAAAATTCAGTTTCATTTTTCCTGCAACTGCATTTTTTCAAGTAACCTCTATTTTCATCACAAGGCAACTGCAGATTTCCATTTATCTGTCAGAGCAGTGCAAACCATCACTGACTTCCAAAAACACGTTCTGTTGAATTTTGTCTGAATAAGATTACAGACTAATTTTAAAAATTGCACTTCATTCAAATGGAACAAGTGCAATTCTTGCACATCTCAAATCCAAAGCAATTCACTTAGGAACAGTGCTGGCTGCCCTGACATTTACTGGCATTCATGGGAAATTACCCTTAGACACACTGCTTGCTTCAATTTTTATACTGGTGTGTATATTACCTTACAGGCTTTAACTTAAGTACTTTGATAAAATCAGCTATACAAAGCATTATCTGAAAAGAAATATTTTCAACCTACCTTGGCTTTTCATTACTGATTAGGATTTTTACTTTATCAAGGGCCTTTTTGGCCCCTGTAGCAGCAGCCAGCTTGTTGTGAGAAGGACTGGAATGGGGACTGGAGATGTAAACTTTCTTCCCTGAGCTGGCAGGAGCTTTGGAAGGGGAGAAGTCAGAGATGAACACGATTCCTTCACTGGTGAGCACTGGACCAAGAAAGAGAAATAGCACAACTCAGTCTGCAATTTGATTGTGGCATTCCATTTTCATGACATTTTGGTGAGGAGAAATGCTAATAACTTTGATAGTACTGTACCAGATAGAAAACTCCTAATTCTAGAAAACCCAAAGAGCAGCAGATGGTCCATTAAAATCAATTAATACCCAAAAAAACTCAACTTTTCAAAACTAAGTTTATATTAAAAACTACTGTATTACTGGCAGCAGCTCACTTATTCTCTCTCACCATTTTTCTTTAAGATTCACAATGCAAATAGAAGACAGGACTTATCACCATTTTTTGTTCTCATGCAGAGCATTGCTCAAATAATCATTAATTCATATTATTTATGTTGCAGCACAAAGCTCAGCTGTACAGCTAAAGTGTACATAGAAGGTTGAATGATATGGCAGATAAAATAATCCCCAAACTACAAAGGCTGGCAAGTGCACTGTCTCATTACAGATCAGGAGTGATGAAGCTAAATTCAAGAATAAAATGGTGACTCTCCTATTTCTCTCAGTTTCTTTCTGCTAAAATTAATAAATCTGCACTACATCCCCCTTGACATTTGAATCACTTCTGGTACTGATCTCACACTGATTCCTCTAAAATTCCTTCTGTTGAAAATAACATTTATTCTTGGTCTTCTTATCTCACTGGCTTCTCCCTCAGCACCCATCCCTTTATAGCCCTTTACATTTCACAGGGCTCTCTATCCTTGGCTTTCTCCAGTTCCCTCTACACACTCCACACTTCCTTTTGTAAAGTTTCAAATATTTCTTCTCAGATCTCTACATTTCTAACTTCTCCACTCGTGCCTGCTATCCCCCTTCCCACACAACAGCACCTTCTGAAATAAGATTCCAAACTGGCCAAAGGCTCCCTGTCTTTGCTTTCTGATTTCTTATTAGCATTTCTGACATTATTCTCTCCAATCCATTACTTTTAATTTCAACATTTACACTCCAGTTTAACAATTTTCCTGGTCACACATACCCAGGCCCCACTGCTTTACACATATAAACTTACAAGCTAAATGTGAGGGATCAAAGGGGTCAAATGAAAAAGACAGGATATTTTCAGCATAACTTTTCTTCCAAAGTTTGGTGCCCGTGTCAGCATTCCACAGTACAATATAATTTGGTGGATGAACTGCAAGCAGTAAATCTCTGGAAGCATCTTGATTCCACAGCCACTGCATGTCTGTCAAAAGAAATAGGGAAGAAAATTAATATTTGGGATGGTATCAGTTTGGATCTGGACACAAATGTCTTCTCTACTCTGAAACCTTTTAATCAGTCTTAAGCTTAAGAGTAAAATGAAACTGAGTGTAACGCTTGGCTCTTTCAGAGCCGGTAAGAGCTTTCCCCAGTTTTACAGAAAATAAAAGGCTTCATTTGGTCTGAAAAACTGTGGAAATCTTCAAATAGCATGGTCAGAACTTCTTCAAATCTTCAGTGAATCAGTGTCAAAAGTAAATAAAACCCAATTTATAATGCACACACAAACAAAAAGAAATAAAACTAAAATAAACTGTAGTCAATAAACAAATTATCTATGGCCCAGTAACAGATTTTAAATGTTGCATTTTCTTTCACAGGATTTATAAAACAGAATAATAACAAAAACCAACAACCTAATTTCATAAAAGGACTTTTATATAATAGATTTTAAAAGCCCACCAGGTATAACATAAGCATCATCACAAATTTTTAAAATAGCTGAAATGCCCCAAAAAACCTCAACTCCAGCTGAAGAGCAGGAAGATGTACTTGACATAGTAAATGTTATTATTTCGATCAATAACATTCATAAAAATAGATTCTACCTTTTTGTCACAGGAAAACATCACCATAATGAATTAAATCTCACAGCATTCCTCTGGGGGACAGTAAATCTTACATTTACTCATAAAATGAGCAAGCAAACATACAGAGGGCTGGTAATCTCAACAGGAAAATTCCCTGTCAGAACTGAGCACAGTTTTATAAAAGGCAGGTGATGGATTTGTACACAATGCTCCATAAAATAACTTCCATATAAACATCAGGCACTGTCATTACCTTGGATGGGCTTTGAATGCTCCTGTATTTCACAGCGAGCTGCTCCTGTTGCCACATCCCACACAATGATTTTCCCTGTGGCATCAGCAGAAGCCAAACGTAAGGAATATGGAGAGCCAATATTGTGGTGGTAATTTTCCTTAGCCCATTTAACCTGACAATACAGATGGGAATTGGTTAAAGGAGACAAATATATGGCACAGACACCATAGTTCATATTTTTCAGATAATGAACTCAATAAAAAGCACAGTAATAGTTAATGCAAACAGCACCTATAACATACCTCTAAACCACCATCACTGTGTAAATTTAAGGCAGGTCAGCACTGTGCTGCATGACTGCATGGCTGATATTCGCAATTACATAAATCTATAACCCTTGTTCCTGAAGGTAACTACAAGAATATACACCATGCATATAGAGAATTCATTTAAATATTTAAAGGAAATCAAATGGCAATGTTTAAGGTTCTGTGGGCACCCACAAACCTAAACCCACTGACTTCCAAACAAATGAAAGCTGAAAAATCATCATTCCATTTTTATACACATCCTAAAACATGTAATTTTCCTAATCCAACAAATATATAGTGGTATTGGTGAGAAAGGAAGGTTAGTCTTTAATTTATGTGTTGTCTCATAATAAAACAAAAACAAGTTATTGCTGACATTTGCTACCTTTTTGGTTATTTTCAACACATTGCCATTACTGATTTCCAGGTACCACTTTCCAGTTTGGGATTTCAAGCTGCACAGTCTTTTAAATTGGTAATACTTATGGGAAATATTTGTCTTGAAATCTGAAACACTCTGTCTACAACTCCCAGATTACAAGGGGATGGATAACACTGACTTCTTCCTTATCTATCCCACATGGAGCTTTTTTTGCTATCTGCTTTAAGGTGAACTTCTGCCCCAGGAGAGACTGCAGAATACAGCAACATTATTGCTAAACTAATGGGAATTCATTTCCTACAAAAATTCCACCCTGTGTGCTGTCACTGCCTGTCACAGAAGCAAACACAGGACTTTGTGCAGATACTGAAAAAGTGACATTTAAAAACTGAGACAGGATTATCATTAGGCACCACTGACTTTGCACCACGAATCAGATTTACAGCAGCATTCAGAGCCCTGCTGACACCTTTGTGCTGCTCCTCTCAGAGGTGTGAGCAGGATGTGTCTCACAAAGCAGCTGAATAAATTAAACAAATGTGACACATGCACAGCACACAATCTTTAGCTATAAACTCAAAGCATGTTTCTACCAGAATCACAAAGAATTCTTGAGAGACTCTTCTCTACCTACAAATTTTATTTTTGCAATTCCTGCTTCCCCGCTGTTCAAGAAAGAATCACCCCTGAGGATATCTGCAGGTGGCTGTGTAACTGTAAAAACCTACAAAGCTATTTAGTTCTCAGTTAAATGTATATTACTCCAAAGCAAATTCCAAGTCAGGAAAATATCCTTTCTCAAGAGAGGAGTTGTCACCAAGTTCAAAACAACAAAAAAGGAGATTTTTACATGACCAACCCTAACCAGAGCCCATGTGGTGGCCCCACACCATGAACCTCTTTCCTCTCTGCAGTCCTACTGTTCCAAGAAGTCCCCACACAGGATCTGATCTTCTGTTAAAATATATTATTTTGTAACAGTATTAGTCACTGTCTACTTGACTTCAAAACACAACATCAGTCAGAAACAGGAACCAGAGGTGACCTTTTTTAATTTTTACAATCCATACCACCTCATTCAAAAAGCCTTATTATCACTGTTTATTAATGCATCAAAAATGACACAAAGGTCATTTCAATCCTCTCATTCTTGAGATGGATCAAAAAACTTCTCTTGTAATTAGATGTTCTTCCATAAAAGCATGCTTTCAATACTCTTTGTAAAGGTAAAATCAGATATAATCCACTCCATACAAAGCCATCAGTCCCCCACAAATATCTTTTGGACAGATGGACAACTAAGATGGATCCATTTTCAGGGAAGCTATTGTCTATTCCAGACACAGTTACAACAGCCAAAGGGGAGGACGTATTTAAAGGAAAATAGCAAAACGGACTGCAAAAGGATTATGAAACAATTGCTTTTTTTGTAACAGATGTGGTGTGTTTTGGAAGTTTCCTCAACTGAGGTACAGGTTTTTGGGGAGAAGATCTGCAGTGGACTGACTTTGCTGGTGTGAGCCCCTACTACAAGGAGTTTGTCAGACTTACACAACCACTCCAGCTTATTTATGCTCTTAGCATTTACAAAGTCTTTAAAAAAACTAATCTAAGAATTTAAGAAAATTTCTTAAGAGAGGTAAAGATCTGCAATGATCATGGCATCAGAACAATTTATTATATAATGCCTATTTCTTAACATACAAGGGATTTTTTTTTTCCTTCTTCTACCTCATAAATCAGCCATTTTCTTATAATCTACTTCTGTTCATAAAACTTCAGGTAGTGGCTTTGAAAAATTATCTTATAAATTACTGGACGTCAGCACTTGGTTTTCTATTGAATGTAACCAAAACTCATTAAAATGCTATCACTGCATAGATCAAAAACTAATTTTGCTACAATTTGTTACCTAAACTAAGTGAAAATGTTAAAGCAGAAGGCACATTCAACCTTCTTCTTCTGCTACAAAAAGATCCCACCAAAACTCCCCTACTTAAGACCCTATTATTCTTCATAAATTATTGACTGCCTTCTAATAAATACAGTACTTGTGCCAAGGACCATCAAACAGATCTGCCAGCCAAACAATCCTTAAATCCCCTAAGTGAATCTGTCATAGTCCACAATCTAAGAAATGATGAATCAAAGAAATACATCCTGTTCCACCCTCCACCCAAAGTCAAACTCTGCAATTTCAAGACAAGAACCTTCAAAGGAAAGCACAGGTACCCTACACTTAAACTAAAATTTTAGCCATTTTATATCACAAAATACATGTTCACTTTTGTCTGCCATTGTTCCTTTTCTATAGGTAAGAAAAGACGGAAAAGCTTAAAACTAACTTCCTAGACAAATGGTGCACTTCTCAAAACAGGGAGGATCAGAAAGGGCAGCAGCAAAGAGCTTCATTTGATATTTTGTAACATTCATTTGAAATCCTCTTATGTTAACAGCTTTCCTACAAACATATCTATGTTCTGTAACAGTAACAAATGTTTCCAGATATTCTTTTACATTCTGTATTTTCTAGAAAGATATACCATCAACCTCAACTCAAATTTCAGCATGCATGATGTGACTTAGCTGCAAAAGAGGTCACATAAAACACATGTATTTTACATCAGGTTTCATGTTAAAATCAAGTGGAACATCATGTCAAGTATTTACATTGATTTAGAAAGATAACATAAACCCCAGAAGCAAGTAATATACCATAAACCAGGTACATCTCACCTTGACAACACTGGCTTTGTGTCTTTCCAAAACCTGCAAGGTCTGAGCAGAAGTGGCATCCACCACGAGCACAAGGGAATGGCATCCATAGGCAATCAAACCCTGCCAGCCCCTGGAAGACCACAGAGCATCATCAACAAGCAAAACAGAACAAAAGTTCTTCACATCAGCAATGAGGGGTTTTTTTGGTAAGTCGAATATATGCCACTAGACACTGTATTTGAGTTTATCAGATGGTAAATACTTAATAACATAAAAGCATTATAAAATAATATTGCACTGTCTGCTGGAACCCTAAGCCACCACAAAGCATCTCTTTGTGTCCACCTCAGAATCTTCTGTAAGTTTAAAACATCACACAGGAATTCATGAAGAGCGTTCCCAAATTTTAGATGTAAGAACACAGGTAAGAAATATGTTTGCAATGATATAATAAATTGCATCTCTTTTTTTATTCAATAGTTTACTTATTTATAGACAAAAAAGGAGCATGTTAACAATTGCTACAGTAACAGCAAAAATCTGCTGAGGCCTGTCTGACTTCAGGAGAATTTAACCACAGAATCATAGAATGGTTTGGGTTGGAAGGGAGCTTAAAGCCCATCCAGTGCCGCCCCTGCCTGGGCAGGGACACCTTCCACTGTCCCAAGCTGCTCCAGCCTGGCCTTGGACCCTTCCAGGGATCCAGGGACAGCCACAGCTTCTCTGGACACCCTGAGCCAGAGCCTGCCCACCCTTCCAGGGAACAATTCCTTCCTAGTATCTAATCTCAACCAGCTTCAATGGGCACCCGTATGTCACTGCCGGGAGGGGCTGGGCCACGCTAGCCCCTGGGCTCGGCTCAGTCCCTGCCCCGAGCAGCAGCAGCTCCCGGGCTCTCCAGGGGCCGGATCCAGCGCTGTCCCAGCCCCGATTCCCGGCGCTGCTCGGGGGCTCTAGGGACGGCGGAGGCAGCGCCGGGGCAGAGCCAAGCCGGACCCGTGGGACCCCCCGCCCGCTGGCCCGCGGCCCGGCCCTCACCAATCCGCCGCGCCCCGGTTGGGCGCGCTCAGGGCGCCCGTCAGGGTCCGCGCCGGCAGCTTGATGTTGACGGTGAAGCGCTGCATGGCGAGCCCAGCTCGGGAGCGGAGCCCGTCGGGGAGCGGANCCTGCCCTGCCTTGCCTTGCCCTGCCTTGTCCTGCCCAGCCCTGCCCGGCCTGGCAGGGGTGTGCGGTGTATGGGGCCATATGCAGATCTCAGAATGGTCCGAGGGGTCAGGGAGCTCTGGAGATCATCCACGGCAGGGTCACCGGGGCAGGTGGGCAGGAAACCAAACCCAGGTGGGTTGGGAATGTCTGCAGAGAGGGAGATTCCACACCGTCCCTGTTCAGCTGTCCAGTGCTCTGCCACCTTCAGTGTGAAATTCTTCCTCACGCTGAGGTGGAATTCTTGTATTTTAGTTTGTGGCCGTTGTTCCTTATCCTGTCACTACCACTGAAGAGTCTGGCACTATCCTCTGTCACCTCTTAGAGATATTTGTATGCCTTGGTGAGATCCACTCTCAGCCTGCTGTAGCCCAAACACTCCCTCAGTCTCTCCTCATCGGAGATGCTCCAGACCTCTCATCATCTCTGTGGTCCTATGACCATTTCAGCAGCTTCGTGGCTTGCACTGAGGAACCCAGGACTTGGCACAGAAGGGACCCCCAGAGCTGCCCCCCGTGGCAGGGACACAGTGCTGCTGTGTTGTTTGTCCATCCATGGGTGGCAAGGATAAAGATGCTGCTGTGTTGTTTGTCCATCCATGGGTGGCAAGGATAAAGATGCTGCTGTGTTGTTTGTCCATCCATGGGTGGCAGGGATAAAGATGCTGCTGTGTTGGTTGTACATCCATGGCTGGGAGCTGGAAGGAGCCATGGGATGCCAGACTCCAGCTCCAGGGATGCTTGTTCTTCTTGTCAGGCTGCAACACCTCACTGGGAAAAGGGCTCCCTGTGACATCTCCAGCTCTTGGATGCAGCCAGAACATTATTTTTTCACCACAGTGATTTCTGCTCCAAAGTACTTCTTCAGTGACAAAACACACTGTTAGAACCCTAAAGCCTAGGAGTTTTAAACTCTCTGTGTTTTCTAACACTGACCCTCAAAAGAACACTGCTTTTGACTTGAGGACTTAGAAATGGCTTCCAAAATTAAATAATAAAATGAAAATCACTAGTGTGTAGTTTAAATAAAAGTATGTAATTTCACATAGTAAAGAATTTAAGATTTAAAGTTTTAAAATATAATAATTAGTATAAAAAAAAATAAATATTCTATTCATCATCTTTTTCTTCCTTCTTGTTCCTTCTTCTTCTTAGTTTTAAGTAATAAAACTTAGCTGAATAAAAAGTACCACACTGTAAGTCACGAGTGTTTGGTCATTAAGTCAAAAATATAAATAATATAAATGTTAATTTTTAATTAAATATTTAAGCCTTAAAAAACCTTGTAACTAACAAAATACACCAACGTTTTCTTACTTTTAACTTGTTAACTAAAAATACTATAAAGCTCACTGTCNCTTGTTCCTTCTTCTTCTTAGTTTTAAGTAATAAAACTTAGCTGAATAAAAAGTACCACACTGTAAGTCACGAGTGTTTGGTCATTAAGTCAAAAATATAAATAATATAAATGTTAATTTTTAATTAAATATTTAAGCCTTAAAAAACCTTGTAACTAACAAAATACACCAACGTTTTCTTACTTTTAACTTGTTAACTAAAAATACTATAAAGCTCACTGTCTATAAATAAAAATTGATAAACAGCTAAGTCCAAGCACAAAAATCCAAGCTGTCACTCACACTAGGAAAAGCCATCTGGGGCGACACATCCCTGTGCAGGAGCACTGGACGTTTGCACTGGAGCACACCAGCATTAATAAGATAACAAGAATCATGTACTTGCAAGCTCATTATTTAACATACAATGGCTGTTGGGGTGTTTGTTTCTCTCTTAAATAATAATAGTAATTGTTTATTTGTTATATTTTGTGGAGAAAAAGATGCCACTAGATGGCCAGAGATGGCAAGAATGTAATGCCAACTACGAGCCCTTACACTGCTGCAGTGTCACTTTGTCACAGAAGATGCAATAATGCTGATCCTCTTTTTCCCTCTTTTCATTCTAATCACAACTGAATTTGTGCAAGTGGGAACTGCAGCTGATGCCTTTTCCAACTTCTAAAGAAATCTGCTCTTGAAGCACTGTATATCACTCACTGCCACTTGCAGGTCACCGTAACATTGGAACTTATTTCTTGAAACTGTCTCATCCCAAAAGATCTGTCTCTACTCTTGAAATGAAAAAATACCTGTTTGGAGAAGTAAAGAGATTTTTTTGTTCCCTTTTCTTTGTCATTAGTTGAGGTCTATATGATCTGCACCTCTGAAGATAGATTTTGTAATAGCCTGAGCAGCTGCTGGCTCCATTAACTTTAGTTATTTTTGCTAATGGTGTGGTTTTACTCTGTCCTTGGGCAACGTGCTGCTGCTCATGTTTTTGGAGGAATTTGGTTATTTTCTTGCTTTGTTGGATTTGGGCTTTGTGAGAAGGGTCCTTTGAAACTTGTATTGCACAATAGAAACAGAAGCTCTTCTTGACAGTTTTCCATCCATTTTTTTGATGTCAGAAAACCAAGCAATAAATGAAATGCCTAAAGGAAATAGATACTTTAAGGTAGTTGAAGATAAGGACAGATACCAGAAAAAAGGAGGCAAAAGAGGAAATGAGGACTGTGCCACCAATTGGTTGGAAAAAAAAAAAAAAAAGAATTGGAGTGGTTTTCAGGGTCAGATAGGGTGAAAATCATGGTGCATGACCCGGGTGAATACATACTGAAGATTCATCAGAGGGATAGGGAGGAGATGAGGAAAAGGTTCTTGAACAATGATAAGGATCATTGGAAGAGCTGAAGGGAATAGAAATGTGAGCTGTCAGAGGGAAAGTAGAGTGTGCACTGGATGAATTCCACTTCTGATCCACAGCTACTCACCAGCACTGAGTACTCAAGACTGATGCACAGCAAATGGATGTGAACTAAAGATCTTCAGAGATGTTAATTTTTTTTTGGGGTGGTTAACTGGATGTCCTCTTTCCCATCTTATTGTGAATTTAAACCACTGTCAAGCAAGAATGCAAAACACATCAAGGCACTTTGTTCTCTCACTCTTCTGTAAACATAATGATACACTTTGGGCTGCTATAGGAAAATGTTTCAGCTGTTTAACTGCATAATCAGTAGTGCCATTAAACCCACCAAAACCTCTCAAGTATCCAAGATGTGATACCCAGTGGAAGAGACTTCATTCCAGACAGCTCCAATAGTCCTCACTAAGGACATATGGAGAATAAAGTTCTGGGTGATCATAAAAAAACATTTTAATAAATTAATGATTAAATAAATAATGAGAAGTATGATTCTACATAGCTTTTGGCACATGACTGTACGTGATTTTTCTGTGAGTTTGAACAAGAGAAAGTGGGACCGAAGTAGAGACATGTGCAGTCTCCCTTTTAGGTTTCTCCTTTCCGTAGTAATTATTGCAGAAATATTCCTGTGAAAGCTTCTGGGACCTCTTTGATTTCCATGGCCTTAAGTTAGAGCTGCAGGAGCTCCTGGGATCCACTGGTGAAATTTGGATCCACTTTGCATTCCTTTATACAAACCCCAGTTTGAGATGGGGGTGTGTAACCAACCCACACATGCTATGGGGCGGGGTTCTACTTGCATTACAAATTATCATTTCTGCTCCGTGCATTTAAAGGTCCTTGAGTTTTCTGTTGGTTAATTGTCCCTGGTTGAAAGAGGGCTGACTAAAAACTGATGCCATCCTCTCTTTTTTTGCACAGAGCAAGAGACTTGCACAGTTGAGTTCTGCCTCCGTTTTTCCTTTTTTTGTTTGTTTGTTTGTTTGTTTTTGTGGGTTTTTTGTTTTTTTGGTTTTTTTGCAAAAGGAATATATCTAAAGTCAAGATTCATTTAATCACAGTCTAACTTCATAATCCCAGTAGGGATCTTTTTATTTCATGTCGTATTTTCAGAAAAAGATTAAGTAAAAAGTATTGATGAAGGAGATTCTATTTCTGGGGCTTCAGAGTTCCACTAAATTTAACACAAAAATAAAACCAGTGTATGAATTTCAGAGTGTGGAATATTTAGCTTCTAGAACTCTATCAGACTGATGCAAAACCAGATGGCTTTAATCAAAGACTCAAACACTTGGCTCCCTTTCCAAATGCTTTCAACTGAAAAAGTTTACAATTATCCAGAAACTTCCCTCCAAGTGAGCATGGTCTAATCCAGTTCCTGAACCTGCTGGAAATGTAAACGTAAATTCTCAAAGGTTGGGAAGTGAACTAAGAAGAGACTCTAATGACTGCTTGCAGCCTTATTTTGTTTTGACCAAGTTTCACCAAAGGAAAAATTTCTAAAATGCTGCTGTGTTTTTTTTTTTCTGAAAATATTTTCCTTCCCCTTATATATTTCTCTTTTTCTAAGGGTCCAAAAAGATGATGAAGCGTAGAATTATTTAATTCACATATTAAACTGTGTGAATTAAATAATGGTGCCAGTTTTGTGCCATTTCTTTCTAATTTCATCCTAGCCACAAGTATCCATGACTGCTGTAGCACAATCACTGAGGAGCCATGACCTTCCCATTTCTTTCTGGTCCTTTCTTTGAATATTCCTGCAGATGAGCATTTACCCACCTCCCTGAAATACATTAAATCAGTGAAAAGTCTCTGGAGAAATAGCAAAGAACAAAACAAGACAGAGGTTTGAAAAATGTGTGATCCTTCACGGACACAAAGAGGGAACCAGAATGCCAATCCCAGGTATCAGCACCCAGGACCAATTTGATTGATTTGGACCTCAAAAATTGGGGTTTTTCCTAAAAAGAGGAATCAGAATTTCCAGTAGCAGAACCCTAAGGTTTTTTAGTGGTGAGTATTCCTGGAGTTCAGACTTTCCTTTAGGAAAGCATGGAGGGGTGCCAGGCACTGTGATCCAACAAATGGGTTAAAGGGGAGAAGCTTGACGTATTTCAGGGCTTTGGAAACATCCTAGCAACCTGAGAGAGCATTTGTTTATTGTTATTTAATTAGGTACCAATAGAAGACTTTTTTTTTTTTTTTTAAGCTAATAAGTAATTTATCACCATCAGTGCATTATGCTGTAAGATACAGGATGAGAGCAACAGTGGTGTGAAGCTGGGATTTGAAATCTGTGTGAAACAATGCAGGATACTCAACACTGATGAATCAATGTGTTCTTGACAACATGAGGTTCCATGACATAAATTTTTAAAGAGGAAGAAGTCTCTAAGAAGACAGGCTTCCTGAAAAAATAATGGAAAATGAAGTGAAAACTGATTTTAAGAGCCATCAGCAACTTCACGACTACAACTAATGAAAATGTGAATACAGTAATTTACTGAGTTTGATAAAGTGTATATTGAGAAATGGAAGTGTCCTAATGTATATTGCATAATAAACGGATAGAAAAGGTTTTAATCCATGTTATTAATGTTTTGGGTTGTGCAGGGTTTTATAAACTAAATTTAAAAATTCAAATAACCAGAAACCATGGTAACTATGTATATCCAGTAAAGTGTTATTAATTTCTGCATGTTATGTAACCTACATATTAATATTTAAGGTTGGATCCAACCTAGAAATAATTCTTATGAGAGCATAAACTTAATTGTTTCATGATGTATGATATTTTCGTTAAATGGTTTTTATATTCTTTGGCAAAATCCATATTAGGACTTCTTTGTATCCAATATCCAATGGAGTTTGGGAATCAAAGTGTGGCCCTGCTTCAAGGCTCTGGATGGAAGACACACATGGAAAAGAAATGTGTAGAATTCAGTGTGTACCAATACAAACTGCCTGTGGGAAGTAAAAAGCCAGCCTGGCACATCAGCCTCTTGAACCACAACAATTCCTCCACAAAAAGGGGTGGGAATTCTGGGCTCTTATGTTTTATGATGCAGTGAAACTTTGAGTCTCTTGCAAGCTCAAGGGACACTGAAGATACTTAAATCCTGTTTGATAAAACAATATAAAGCATCAAATAAAATGCTGGGATGACCTGTGAAAGACAAAATCCCTCTGTAAATCCAAGGAGCATTAGCAGGCTGACAGTGACATTAAAGCAAGGTTTTGTTCACCACGTTTCTGTGGGCTGTCAGTCACTCCTGTGGCTGCCCAGGTGATGGATGTATTCCCACAGTCCCTCTGAGAGGCAGCAACTGCTTCAAGTAGTTTTTTCTGAGAAGTCATCACATATTCAGTGTTTAAAGAAGCTTTATAATCCCCTTTTTCCCTAATAAAATACATTTTAAGAGCGTTATGCAATGTTTTTGTTATAGGATTTGGGTTCTTTGGTGAATTTTACTGCTCATTTATGTAATGTGTCCTGAAAAATGCTCTGATCTCTTTGATATACTTAAATATATTTGGTGGAGGGGCCTGAGTCTAGCAGGTAAACAGGAGCAAAAAATAGAAGTTCCAGGAAAATTCCATAATTATGGTGCATAAAGCTTGCTTTCCATCTCAGCACAGTGAGGACCTGTGACTTCCCTCTACCTGTGCATGATTTCTTTTCCTCTGGACTAATTATAAATTGATCAGAGGCAGGAAGAAAAAATGAACTTTTTGGAACACAAGGTTTAAGTGCACCACAATTCCCAGACAATTTGATTTGGGATTTTCCACTTTTCCAGCTTAAATAAAAGAAAAAGTGATCACCGAGGAGTCCTTAAGAAGCAGAATACCATGCAGCAGTCTGACAGAACAAAATTTTCATCTATTGCAAACTGTATGGTGGCAGCAGAAAAAAATACACAGATTTGTGTCAGAGGGCAATTCCACACAGCTGCTGGAATCAAAATATTAAACAAAATTATTGTAAAAATCAGCTTCTGGAGCTGGTTCACTGATGATGTTTCAAAGGTTAAATTTGAAATTAAAGCAATTAGGGTCTGGGAACCACAGGAAAGAGAAAAATCTGTGGTCAGTGCACTGAAAGTAGAACACAGGAGCTTCTTCTTCGAGGTTGCTTCCTGCCAGTGCTTCTTTCCACACTTTAAACTCTTTCTCAGGGGCCATTGAGTTACAGAAAGGAACCAAATGGGTCTTAATACTTTTTCAGATTTCAGGTTTTAAAGAGCTTATGTAAATATTTCCCATAAGTACAATAAATATTTGATCTGACTTTGAAATAGTGCTGAAAAAGTAAGTTTTAGTATCACTGATAAAGGCAATGTAGAGGTAAAAATCCTCATAAGGCCCATCACTTTTGACATATTAAGTGTCCTGTCCTGAAAAGTGTCTGCAGGGTAGGAAATGACTTGGCTGAAATACTGAATCTATTAAGAGACAAATACAATGTAACCATATATGTGAAAATCATCCTCAGAAGAGTCCCTTAAAAAAAAGAAATAGATCTAGTAAAGGTCAGAACCCTGCCTCAACAACCATGAATAAAATGTATTTCTTTACAGCATTCTTCGAGCTGTAAATGTTGGTTTATGTTCTGTGGCATTAGCAGTATCCATCTGTTTTTCCCTCTAGTGAAAGCAGTGAAGAGAGAGGTTATGGGTTTGCTTTACTGGTGATTTTCTGCAATGTTCACATCCTCTTCTTTAAAGATGATTCCTTAAAATGTGAAATTGCTCTTCCAGCATGCAGTGAATGCCAGAAAAATCATAATATCTGCTGTTTTAGTTTATTCTTATATATGCAAAAGAGATTTTGACTGGCCTCAGTCGTGATAAATTGACTTTAAGGCCCTCCACAGTTGTGGCAATGTTCTCATACTCAATTTTATGTATTTTTATTTATCTTTCCAGTTCTGACTTTTCTCTCTTCAGCACAAGAAAAACAAAGGCAATTAAAAAAAAAAATCACCAAAACCCACTCACAGACACTTGTACAAATCCCACCAAAACCTAAACAGGCTTTCAGGAGTTGGCATGAAAGTCTTTTTAGGAATTTGAGCAGTAAAAGACATCTCATGCCTGAGAGGTGTGAGTTCAAGTGGGAATTATGATGAAATGCAGCAAACTAAAGCATCCCTGAAATGCAGGATTTCTACAGCGTTTTTCTAAACCTCACTAAGATTGCCTAAAATGAGCCAATCACTGCTGAAAAACATCAGAAACAATAAAGAGTTTGTCTTTTTATAGCTTTGCTCATTGTGGGGTCATAGAGCAGAGCTGTAAGAAATGCATCTGTGAACTTAAACTTACAACAGGGCAGTTTATACAGGAATGCACAAATGTGTCGTGGTTTTTTCACACAAATAATATTTGGAAGTATCTGGCAACAGCTTTGTCACAACAAAGTTACATGGAAATAACCTTTTAAAGCACCACTGTATAAGGTAATTTAAGAAATCAGATTTTTCCAGAGTGCAATTTGGCAGGAGAATTTTAAATCTATATTAGATTTTCTTACACAAGGAAATGTACCTCTGTCTCTTTCTTTCAGAACATTTTCAGGTTGTTGCCTTGAAGCTCAGCCCTAAGGGAGTGGCTGTATTCCTGTGCTGCAAATACTGGGGATGGTTTCAGTATTTCATTTTTTCTGCTCTCCAGAACAAGACTCCTGGGAGAGCAGGAAGGATGAAATATATTCAGTTGGAAGCCAGTTCACTCAGGATGTATTTAAAATAATATACTCATGACTGGCATTCCTAATGGGACATAAATTGTGAGAATACTTCCAAATATTGTCATATCTAACCATGTCCCATTTCTTTTCCTATAAAACAAATTTCAGTCTAAGCCAGATCTTCAATTCTGATAAAAATGCTTATCTCCATCAAACTACAGCTGAACTTTTGCCTCTGAGTTGATGATTTCTGTACCTCTATCCCAAAGGAAATGCTCTTTGTGCTGCACGCTTGGGCTGAGCTCTCTGCCTCTGAATCCTGCCCGTCCAAGCTTGTTTTCCTAAATTATCACCATGCTGACAGCATGTTGAATAAAAACCAAACCTGTTTATCTTCTTCTGTGGAGCAAGGGGACGTTTTCTCTGCTTCAACAAATGCAAAGTTCCCTTTGTGATGAGTTTGTCTGCAAACTTTACCAGACCAGCCAAGGTCAGACGTTATATTTCTGTTCTTCATTATGCTAAAAGCCCCCAGGTCCCTGATGATAGGATTTCCACAATATCTCCTGTAATGGGGAGCAAGGATATTCTCTTACTGGGGACATGACGTAAATTCATCTTCTCTTGAGAATGAATTAACTGAAAAAAATTTCTACTCTAAAATTTGTATGATTTGAGGACTATTTATTCCTTAATTCTTAATGGGTATAATTCAGTAAGTGTCTGTATTGATGACCGTGTGGTTTCAGTATACTTAAGGCTTTCAGAATTGGAGAAAACACTTTCCTAGGACTGTCAATGCTTTTGATGGATGCTGGGAGAAGAATATTTCTTGAACTGTCTTTGGGAAAAGAAGAGTGGTTTTCAAGGTTTATATATCAGTATTAAAATGACAGGATCTGCTGTCACCAAAGTCCCTGTCTTCAAAACTCCAGCAGGTGAAAGCAGGTGGCTGCATCTGGTAGCAATGGAGAGAAATTGGAGGTGAAGGAGCACAAGCCAACAATGGAGGTCCCCATGAACCTGATGAACACAGCTCAGAGCTCAGCTGCTGCCAACCAGAGCAAATAATCTGAGATAAACACAATTTTCACAGGCTAAGTGTTCAGCTATTCTTTAAAGGCATCCTTTCTTTTATTTCCCATTCCCCTGCAAACTGTTTCCTCCAGCAAGTCTGGAAGTTTTGCTATGAGAAGGAGCTGCTACTCAGTTTTAACACAAATTAAACAGCCATTTTTTGACTGACAAGGGCAACAGATCTAAAATGGTGAGCCCAAAGCACCTTTCCCCTGCTTATCAATTCTGTTCCATCTTCACCCTTATATTTTCATGTTCCTTCTCTTTGTCTCTCTTTGCTGCATTTTGCTCATAGTGGGGAATAGAGATGCTTTTCATGTAGTGGATTACTGTAGATGAGTTTTCCATAATAAAAGAGTTCTCAAGCTCACTATTCTCCACAGAATTTTAAATAAAATATCCCTGATTTGAAGACAGAATGATCAATCCGAATCAGATCCCAGACATGAAAGCTGCAGAGCAGCAAACATTAAAAACTAATTAAATATTTAGCATGAGTTATACAATATTAAAAGCAAAGGAGACTCAGAGTCAGAGGAATGATATTTACAAAGCATTCTTGATTTTAACACAAGAAAAATGTTTAACCTATTAGCAAAAACATTCCAAATAAAACCACAAGTTCCTAGACCTAACTTCCCAACTTTCTGTAAATGTAGCTTTAAAATATTAATACATACTACTGAAAACTTCTGACTTGTATTTTTAATAATAAAACTTTTTTTAAACCAAGTAAAACGTGTGACAGCCCTTTCAGGGCTGTTTTCACCCCAGTGGGAGCCCCAGTCCTCCTGCCCCCAGAAATTTCATTCCCTTTGCAGGAAAGGAGGAGAAACCTTCCAGAAACAGAGAATGCAGGACTTCAAAATCCTCCCCTTATTTGGCCTGAATATAAGAAACTTTTTCACACCCTACAAATGTAAAATTGTTGAGTGCACAAAGTGAGTTGTAGAAATTAGACATAAATCCATAAGGTTTTCTGTTTGGCAAAATTGTTTTCCAGAGGATTTTAAGTCCCCTAAATTTCCAGGGATTAGAAATTCTGATTAGCCTGCAAAAGTTAACAAATTGGATAGATGCAGGTGATTACCTGGCCAGCAGTCATTATTTCTTGCATATTTTTAAGGTAAAAAGTTCTGGAATGTAAACTTGTTGTTCATAATATATTGTAGTCCTTTGTAAAGTAATTTGAACACAATCTCAAGGGCTTGTTTTTTGCAGGATATTGACAAACGTGACGAATCCATTGTGCCACAGTTTACTGAGGGGTAAGTGCTCCTTTACGGAGATTAAACAAAAAAACAAACAAACGCAAAACAACAACAAACAATTAGTACTTTTTCCCCTTTAAAAGATATCACCTTTCTTCAGTTTTTGTTTTATTCTCCATGTTTCAAAACTTTTGAAGGACTAGTTATGTGACTTTCAGGGAAGTATTTTTGCAACAGGCAAGACTATGTTGGCACTGTGAATATTTGCACTGTTCTAGCCATCTTTATATTCTTATTTATGCATTGATTGTTGGGCAGTAATTTAAAAATTATTGTAGCAAGATTAGAAGTTACAGGAGGAAATTGGCAGAGAGGAATGAGAAGAGACACAAATAGAAACCTGATTACTTCAGGTATTACTATAGGGATCATATAATTAAGTGCATTCCTCATTTCATTACTAAATTCAATGAGAAGTATGACTGCATTATTTTTCAGTCAGCAACCTTTTTTTTTTATTTTATTTTTTTTTATTCCAATTTCCATATTGATCTCCTCAGTCCTCAGAAGGGTTTTGGGGCAAAATGAGTTCCTGCATCTTTGATTAGGTTGAAAACAATCTGATTTGTGATTTTTCCGTATTTCTTCAGTTCAGTGAGTCAGTGGGTGAGACGCCTTCGTGCACAGCAAGGCTCAGCAGTGGGCAGCACTGTGGGGCTGCAGGCAGATCACAAACTCCTGGTAAATCTCTAGGGGTGGGAAATGATGGGTTTGCTCATAAGCAGTCCTGAAGTAGGAATAGATAAACTGTGCTACCCAAACATTTCGCTTTTCACTTACATAAAGAAAGCCTTGACTGGCCCAAACCCCGTGGCACCCTCAATACCAAGAAGTTTTTCCTCTGGTTAATGGAGATTGCTCACAAGGTATGACTGCAGTGGTAATTAATCCTGTTAAGTGTTTGCTGCTGATACCCATCAGCATTAATGGTCTGGCAAAGGCATTCACAGCAAGGGATCAACCACAGAGAGCTCCTTTGGAAAGCGAAAGTTTATCTTGTTATAACTAAAATAACAATGCTTATGTGTTTTAGGGCACTGAATATTCCTCACCGTGCAACTTCTCAAAGAAAAAATGACCACATGCTTATTTTGCTGTAGAAAAAACTGTCACAGGTAGATGAAGAAGCTCATCCAGGTCACCCAAGAAACTGGTGGCACAGCTAGGAAAAATGTTTGTTATGTCCCAGTCTGATGCCCTGTGATCCTCAAAGAAAAGGATTCACAAACAGCAGCAGGCTTCATAGCAAAACCTCCTCATTAACTGATACGTTGTGGATCTCACATCAACCCTTCTTTAAAAATCTCTGGTTTGCTGCAAGTAACCAGTGTTTCCCATGAAAGTGCTTGTAACACTGAAACCACTGACAGCTATGGGATACAAAGCACATCTGTCAGAAGAAAATCCTCACTAATAAAGGATGAGAATTCTGGCTCTTCTACAAAGCCTTAATGTGGCACCAAACCCTTCTTGCTGCTTGTGATAATTTTGCCTTTGAGAAGAATGAAGATTTCTCACATGGGCTCACATGAGTGCAGTTACTACATGGGGGAATTTGGTCCTGCCTTTTCCCTCTTACCAGCAGTGAGGAAAACAGGTGCAGTGAGAAGAAGCAGTGGCAAAAGACCCATGAAAGCAGACCAGCTGTTCCAGGTCTGCTGGTGTTTGCACATCTGGTGGAAGAGGCTCTGATGCTCTGCACACACTGGGATGTGGATGCTCTGGTGCATCCCTCTCTCAGTGAAAAGGATGGTTCCTGGAAGCAGCATTTGATTTATTTGCTCCTGGCTCACCAAAACACAGCCTACATGTTAATATTTATCATGTTAATTAATGTCAGATACTCGGCTACAAAAGTAAAACAGCAGCAGATCAATTATTTCAGTGAAAAATTGTTGCCTTTTCAAACAAAGCTTCCAAATTTTCACAACAGCCACTGGTGTAAAACTTGAGGCATTTGCATTTTTAATTTCCCCTTGCCATGACTAATTTTAATTAACAAAAATTACAAGTGGCAATGATTGGCACAGATAGATGCTAAAACTAATTACTGAGATGACATGAGTTAAGATTTAAAATGTAGATTTAATTTTGGAAAAGAACTAACTAAATAAAAATCAGCTCTAGAGCCCTTACAAAGATTACAGATGGCACCAGTGAGCTGACCTGCCTCTTACAGGGAAGGGGATTTTGTCAGCATATCTGCATGCAGTGCTCTGCCATATTTACTGAAGCCTTTCCCAAAGGCAGCTTCTCATACACTTGTTATTCCTCTCCATCTCTTTGATTAAACAATTGAGCCCCCATGTAGCTTTTCTATTTTTACATATTTTGATCCATTTGGTCACTGTAGGGATATGTTTTCAAAGCTGTCTCAAAGCACACAAAGACTTTGGATTGTACCTCCTGCAGTCCTCAAAGGCAATGACATCTCATAATTAACAAACAGCTCTGAGTATATTAAAAATGTACTCCCACAATTTCATGGTTGAGGAAAAAAAAGATTTAGAAATTAGCTTGACTTGGGTTTTGTTATGTTTTATTGCTCTTGGGTTTTTTATGGTAGGTCTTCTAAAAGTCACAGAGTAATGAAAGAAATATCAGAAACTGGGAACAGAGCAGAATTGGAAAGAAAAAGAAGAAAGGACTAGAGAATGGAATTTCAGGCCCATCCAGTAGTGATAAATCAAAGATTTCTAAAAACCTAGCATGAATATTTCTGTTATGTCTGTTGTTTTACCTTGCTCTATTTTACACTTCAAGTCAGCAAGTGGTAGACCATTTTTCTGTGTAATTGGTGGAAATTATTTGGGTAAAAAATATCCTGGTTTTTGGACTACAAAATGTGTAGTTACACAAATGTATAACTGTTAATATCTTAGAGTTGAATCTTCTGGTTACTTAAAGTCTCTCCCTTTTGTTAAGTTTCAGTCCATGTTCTGCTTCTGTGTTTCACAATACATGCTTCACATATTAATTTTATATTAATAAGTTTTAATCAGTTTTCTTTGTTCTGTAGGTAACTTTTTTGGTAAAATTCCTTTTCATTTAGGCTTTAAAATAGGTGCTTTTTTAAGAGGCAAGCAGCAGTTTCACAGAATTGCTCCTGTTCCTCCCACAGGTTTGAAGCCCAAGAGGGATGATGGGATCTGCTCTGTCTCCTTCTCAAGTCACAGGGATTCAGTTCCTTCAGGCTGGAGATCAAATAGGCTCAAGACAGAAAAATGGAGACTCCAGATTTCATTTTGAATGCAAACTAAACATCTCTCAGCAAATCAGAAGAGAGTTTTCTTTGAAATTATGGAAGAATAGCCAGCAAGGGCTTCAGGGCATGAACTATCTCAGGCAGTCTCATTCTAATATTGTCCTAAGCACCTAACTCTACAGATCCTAAAATGTGCAAGAAATAAAATTGTAGGAGGAAAGGCATGTCCTCTCACCCAAATGATCAGGCAGAGGAAGAAAACAGCAGCTCACTGTAAGAGTACCCTGCAAGATCTTTATTAACATTACTCTTGTAATAATAATGCACATAATGGCTGTTTGCAGCCAGAGAGGATTTGATGAGCTGATGCTTACATCGTGGAAAATGATGCTGCTCTACTGAAGTGAATACAGCTCTGCTGAGTCATGTGAGGTACAAATTAGCTGATTGTTGTGAAAGTGGAGAACAGAAACCATGGTGGCATTTCAGCACACAGAATTTGCTCAGATTTTAGGGATGCCAGGTTGAAGATTCCAGGATGGGCAAAAACTGAAACCCAGCCTTTCCTGACCACAGCCCTCTGTGGACTTGACTGATGTCTCCCACTTGGCAAACCCCATTAAACCATTCCCTTGGAGCAGGAAGCAGAGAAAGCCCCAGACTCCAATACTCTTTACAGTGGATTTCCTCAGCACATTTTCATTTCAGGAAGGGGCAGTAAATGCCTCACTTTGCCAGGCAAACAGCACTTTTGGGATGGAGACAGTCTTTAAGTAAGGGTGTTTTAGCCTTCTCAGTTACTCTAGTTAGGCACCACTGGAGAACTGCAAGAAATCCCGAGCTTCCTAAGTTTGTCTATCATTAAAAACACAAATCTTTTTACCTGGAAAGCAAACCCCGTTCAAGGGCATTTGCTCAACAAGACATTTTCTCCCCTACATCCTCTCCCCTGCAGGCAGAGCTCAAGGTGCCACTGAAGATTACAGCCAACCCTCCAACCTCCTTTAAATGAAAACCTGAATTTCACAGTGTTGTGAGACACAGCAGAGACTTGTACCATTCTGCCCTTGACTGGACAAGAATAAAAACTCGCCTTTTGTTTTCCAAGTGTTCCCAAACATCCTAATTTCCATAGAAGAATCCCCTGAGCACTCATGCTTGTCTTGTCATTTCTTAAGCACCTCCAGTGAGGACAGATATCAGCTGGATTATGTTTTTAGATAAGCCTCACTTAAACCCTGATGTTTTCTCTAAATTACAGTTTAATTCGCTGAATTTTCCTTCCTTTCTGGCTTTCTTAGGGATACAGGTGTGCTCACCAGTGCAAACACTGCCCTTACCTTCACTCACATTGTGGAAAAGGTTTTAAATTTCACCACAGAGCTGGAAATTGTGTCTGTCTGGCAAATATAGTTGAAACATCCCAGTTTTCTTCCAAGAACCTGGTTCTCTCCTCGGATTGCTGAAATTAGTTTACACTGAGGAATAAATTATAGAAGGTGCTAAGAACTGTGAACAGCCAGTACCAAAATCTCACAAGACTCTTACGGATGGTCTTAAACTCCTCCAAAACAATAAATAAAACCAGAATTCTCACTGCAGATTTTTAAACATCTTGGAAAACTGACTCAGTTTCAAGATTCTAAGAGAAGTTTTGCACTGCATTTCCATTTATTACTATACCTGAGGAGTAGTTGCTCCCAAGTTGCCCTCAGTAGAAATCCACTCAGACACATTGTTGGTAGAATACAAAATTTTGGTTAAGCAGCTAAGTTGACCTTAATTTCAGTACATTGCTGTATAGCTCACTGAGGTTGTTTTAATATGCCAATAGAAATTCAGCTGGTGCACAATGCTCTTGTTGTGATTTTCGAACAAATCCAGGCATAAAGTTTATAACAGCATATTAATTTCTAGTCCATGTAATTTTCTGAACTCAAAAACGGGAGGATGGAAATATTCAGAGCTGCTGCTTTTCATTCCAACACAGGTCTCCTGCAGGACCATGACCTTGTCCAGCTCAGGGCTGTCAGCCCAAGCAGGGATTTCAGCCTAAGCAAACCTTGCAGGTGAGGCTGACCACAATCCCACTGATGCTGGTGCTGGCACAGGGTGCACCCAGGTGAGTGAGTTTGTTCCTCTGTTATCTTTTCCTCCACCCTTTGCTGCCAATTCAGAGCAGCTGTCTAAGTGCTGGAATCCACACCTGATTCCCCAGTTCAAATGACCTCTTTTTCCCTCCAATTAGAAGATGCTGATTTGCTTAATGCCTTTGGGAAACAGACTGTCCTGTCTAAATACACACACTGGGTATTTATAGGTCTTCAATACACAAGCCTGAAAAACATTGGCTTCCTTCCTTGGCTGAAAGCTGAGTTAATAAGGAGAAACATCTGCCAGTCTGGAGATTCAGTGGTCCTGGCTATGTGGCCAGGCATCTCAACAAAGTAATAAAATCCAACAACTTAAATTAGGAAGAACAGTAGGAATAAAAGTTATTTCCTTATAACAATACTGTCAAGAGACATCCTCTGTTTTTATTTCTGACATTTTTATTTATTTTTATTGCTGCTAAAAGTCTCAGGACATGATTTGTCTCCTGCACTGAGGACAAGAGGCAATGGTCCAGGGAGCAGTGACTGCACACAATCCCTTACTGAAGGCCTGTGCAAACAGGGAACAGAAGAGGGAGATGATGCTGATGAATTATTCATTAATAATAATGCACACTCTACACAGGGATGGGTATATGAAGCCCTCACCTCCATTTCCTCTCCTGCAAACAGCTCAAGGAGCAGCTCTCTCAGCTGACAACTCCAAAACTCCAGCATTTTGTTCTATATGAGATGAACAACAATGTCCAAACAGATTTTTAAGTTCTCTAGAAATGCTTCATAACCTCCACGAAAAGAACAGTTGTACCTACCCAAGCAGCACACAGTTCTTTATTAAATTGCTTGGTTGAAGTTTTTTTTGCAGTCTATTCCTTCTGAAAGATGCTTCTCTGACAATCTGGCAGTGGCCTTAGAGCTGCTCTGCTCTGTCCAGTCACAGATTTGTGCTGGAAGCACTGCTAGAGATGGGAGAAAATTCTGTTTGATCTCAGGCTAAGGACAGCACATACTCAGAGTGTCAGTCTTTTGCTAAACAATTATCAAGGATTCAGTTTTAAATGGTGACTCAGATTATTTACATATAGGGAGTAGGAATTTAAAACCTTTGATTTCATTCCATGGTGTCCAGTAGGTCCTAAATGAAAGTCCAGGCAACTTATGTCCTGAAAACTTTTGCAAATGCTTTTGAAAGGTAGGCTCTCTTCTATGTAGGACATTATCCAAAAATATGAATCCAGAATCATGAACTCCTTTGCAGAAGGGATATCAGAAAAAAGACTAACAGATGAAAATATAATTCAAAACATTGGCAAAAGCCCATGAGTTACACACAGTGTCTTGAGTTTGTATCTATTGTAATTTCATCTCAATTTGAATATTCAAGAGAAGTCTATTTTGAAAATGAAACAGCAGATCCTGATTTCTGAAACAATTCAAACTGAGTTGAAACTTTTTTAAATGCTTATTTTATTTTATTCTGTTGGCTAGGCAGAAATTCATGGGGAAGGCTGGGAAGTGGGGGGGATTTGTTACAGCTGACATTGCTTTATAAAATCTGCCTCAGGGCTCTTTGTGGTGCCTGAAATGGTATCAGACATGCAGGAGCTGCTCTAATGCTCAGTGTTTCCCAGGGATGCTGCACCAGTTCCACTCTGTGTTATTAACAACTGGAGCAAACATTAACCAGTTCATTGGGAGTACCCTCTCTTTAAATAGTGAAAAGAACTCTTATATCCACTGAAACAATCCCAAGGAGTGAGTAATTCATTTGTACATTTTCTACTATGAATCATAACCTCCCTATAATAAAATGTAATAGGATTGAACTTAGTTCTTTGATAAAAATGTACAGTATTGTTAGAAAGATGCTAAATCTTCAGTTTGCAGAATTGGTTAGGAGTTTTGGGGTTTTTTAAATCTGATACAGCTGCTGTTGAAACAAATTGTAGCCCCAAGGGGTTTCAAAGTGAAAAAAAAAAATTAAAAATTTGCATAATAATTTCACTAGAGGGCTATCATAGCTTGGATGTTTATTCCTTTTCTATTTAATTTCCTCCTTATCAGGGACATGATTCACACACCTTCCTGAAATATGGAAAGACAAAGGTGTCATATTGCAAGAACTGTAAATCATTTATGGCAGGAAGTTTACTATCTTGATCTATGAGCAAAATTAGGGATAGTGGGAAACAAACCCCCATGTGGATAAAATTAAAACTATTTTCCACCACCACAAAGACATTTACAAAGCTTTGTCACAAGGATGATGTCTTTGGCAGCATTTTAATTGCATCTGTTGTCTGTGGGCGTGGACAGCCCAGTGAAACTCATCTGAGACATTCAGGGATGTGTCTTCCTTAACTGATGACATTAAGCTAATGATAAAATAATGATCTGTGCAGGACTAATGTTTTTACTGTAATGTAATGACCCATGAAGTGTATTTTGGATTGCTTTGGTATTTCCTTTAAATAATTCCTAAAACTGATTTTTACGAGGCTGTTCCTTAATGCTTATTCTCTGCCAAAGCTTTTCTGATTTTCCTAATCCAACAGCCCCCTATCCCTTCCTTGTCCAACTACACAAAATGTTCTGTCACTGTACTCCCTTCCATCATTTTCTCACCCCACTTAACAGACCAGTCTGGCCCAGGATGAATCTTTTCACGCACCCAAGGCTGACTTGCTGCAGGCTCAGCTCATTGCAGGGTAATTTTCTATAAAATACTTCATTTACTAACTTGGGTAGAGCTCCTTCCCTTGGATGCCCTGACTGTGAGATGTAGAAAAGGGTTAATTATTAGAGCTGGACAAAATAAAACAAATAAAATGTTTTCTGTGATTGAAAGCACACAAAATAGTCAATTGTTCATAGACTCACAACACACTGCACTCAGCAAATAATTAAAAACACTTAAATGCAGTTGCTGCATTTTTAGGTAGCCTAAGTCCTTTGCATGAATTCACTGCTTGAGAAGAGTCCTTGATTACATGAATTAACCCCCATTTTAAAAAGTAACGGAGGGATTCAGACATGAAAATTCTGGGGTGGTTCAACAAGGCAACAAACAAATGCCTAAAACTCAGAGGCATTCAAGCAATACAAGGCTGTTCTAGCCCTGACTCAGGTTCTGTTGCCTCAGTGTGCTCAGTGAGCCAGAGGATGCTCTCAGCTGCCACATGGCAACGTTTTTAGACCCTACACTTCCAGCAAAATACACCAGGTTGTAGCCATCCACTCCTAAGAGTAGTTTCTCTAATTACATGCCAGAGGAAATATAATAATGACACAGAATTTATTCACAGCAGGTATTTATTCCTGTTCCATAGCTTGTAGGAAATCTAAGTTCAGCAGGAAGAATTTCCATACAGTAATGGGTTCCATATTGGTATTTTCATATGCTTGTTATCTAAGCACACTGTTTGCAAAGATGATTTATTGCAGGCCAGCATTTCCTTATTCTTATTATTTGTGGTGTCATTTGTTATTACCCACATTTTATTTAAGTGAAACATTTGCTCACACAACTCTGCTACATCTCTTACAGAAACAATAACTTTTCCAGGCATAGCCAGAGCATATTAGAAGTGGAATCTCATTCCCTTTGCTTCAATTCACAGGGGTGATGAGGAACATGAACTATTTTACATTTTGTCTCAACAGAGTTATAAGTAATGAATCCTCTAGCACAGGGTCAATGAATGTCACTATTTCAGTTTTCACCTATAGGATGATGGCAAACCCCAATTTTTTGTCCTATATATTTTTCTATCTCTTTCTCTCTCTCTCACGCCACGATCAGAAATTCAGTTTTTGCCTTAATAATTGCAATCATCCTTCCACATATAATTCTGCTTTTCTCACAAAGTTTTTCTCCATGGTTTGATTGTGACAGACTGGGTATTCAGGGCCTTTTTCCTTAAGAATCTTTGTTAATCCCTAAAGGCATTTTCTAGTTTCCTTTCATCTTCTACCACTTCTTTGATGTTGGGGGCTCTTTTCTTTATCTCTTGAAGCTTCCAGGCCAAATTTTCAGAATTAAAGCTGAAACTGCAAAGGGCAGAATGGAATAAAGATATATATTGTTAACTTGGACTGTTCTGGAGCATAAAATAAAATATAGCATCTCAGCCAAGCAAAAGTGCACTGCAGAACAGGAGAACAGAAAATAGCCCAAGCAGCTGAAATCAGACATTGCTCTGAACATTTGAGTTTTCTTGTCATGAGCCTTAGTGTAATACAGCAAAAGGAAAGTTATACACTCCTTGTTATTGATCAGAAGCCATAAAAGAAAAAAAAGTCAGGAACAGAGGTGTGGAAGAAATGAAGTTCCACAAGTAAAAGACATACAGTAGAGGTGCAGAAAAGCCTGGAGAACTCCCTGGAGCAGCAGCAGCTGTAGGAGGCACCTCCTGTTTGCCCTTCACTCCCCATGTTTTTAAATGTTCCCAAAAAGTCTCCATTTCATACAGTCTGGAAACCTGTATTTATAGCTGTTCTCAGAGAAGCTGATTACTTCTCAGACCCCATGATGAATTGCCTCAGTTAATATCTTTTTTCACAAGAATTACAGTCTTCAATTTAATAGAGTTTTAAAAGCATAACTTGAACTCTACTGATTTCATTGTATAGCAGGGAGATTTGGGAAGATTTAATAACTGATAATCTGCTTGGCACAAAGGATGGAAGTGTTCTTCAGATGTGTATTTCTGAGCATGCATGGGCTGTACAACAGTATTATAAAAACGTTGAAAAGAATGATAAACTAGACAAAGACAATGAAAAATATAGGTTATGGGATTTTGATAAGCACAGTATTATATTCTGTAATATGATGATCATCCTAAAATGAGATGCTATAATAAAATCAATGCTCACTGCTCTGTTTGCAAGGGTTTAATAGGGAGAAGTAAAACCTGTGAAGATCCTGACCAGCCATTAGCAACATCCCTGTGACTGTAATAAATTACATAAAGGCATTCAGGCAGTAAATTACCTGGAGATTGTTACAGATCCAGCTTCTCCAGAGTGTCTCCTGCATTAACATGTGACCTCACAGAGGGATATCTCTAAAAGAAGGCACTGGACTGGGAGTTTTGCCTTCCTAGGTCTGACTTTCTCAAGGCCTGGCTTTATTTTCTGCAGTTTTACAGGACTAGCACCAGCACAATTCTTTGTATCCAGACTGATCTCTTTCCTCTCTCAGGCCAATTATTCAAATCATTAATTGTTAGCACTTAATGAAATGTTTTGGTTCCAAATACGTCAAAAGTCAATATTGTCTGTCAGCCAGGTGAGCACTCAATGCATTTTCCAATTAACAAACTCTGTTAATGGCACTGATTCCTCTGCTGCAATTCTGCTTTTAGTTCAAGCTCAGCCTGTGAGTGTTTACAGACATTATTTTGTACAGAAAAATGTGTTGTTCAATAAACAGCTTTCACTAGAAACTGCTCTTTGCATGTGTGTCCATGCAGCCCAACAAACTGAGTTGTTCCACAAGCTCACTCCTCCTGAACTGAAATGATGATATTGACCTGCATGTAAAAAACTGAGCAGACACCATAGAAAGTTTTCTTTTTTCTAGGGGACATTCTTCCACTCTTATTAATTTTCTGGACTATTTACTCTACATCAACATCTCTGAAATGGGAAATGTTGATGCATTGCAGTCTAAGTCAGGGAGAATTGGTTTAACAAAAGGTCAGGCTCAAAGGGTACCTGTCAGCTTTCAGTGAGTGATACCATTAGTGGCCTTTTTCAGAGAGGCTAAATGGCATTAGTGATGCTGCCAGTTTGTAATTTTAACAGAACAATCTAAATTCACCTGTAGGGATTCTTTTGATTTTTTATTTCTTGATTTTTTAAGTGCCTCCCCACCCCCATATGCTCACTTGCTTCCTGACCTTGGGGAAATTGGCACTGACTGTATCTTTATTTTCTCTCCTTTTAAGAATGTGGTAGTACTTATCTAAATGCTGCCTTAATTTTCAGACAAAAGCCCTGATGATCATAAAGACAGGAATATTAAAAAATAGCCACAAAGCAATACAGAAGTTACATTTTCACCACTGACACAGAAGATTAAGTACCAAATATGCTGAAATAGTTGCTAGAGAGCAACAGAATAATAATCCTAGAAGAAATTGCTCTTCAGAAGAGTTTCACAGAACTGATTAGCATGGAGGACTTTCAGCTCTCACTACATTTCATTGTCAGAACCAGCCAAAATTCCTGCAAGGTAAACCCCCAGATGTTGTGTTTGAAGATGTTTTCAGTAATTTTCATTGAAGTTGACAAGGAGGAGAAAAAAAAAAAAGGCACCATAGATCTTCTTCATGTTTACCTGACTGTAAATGGACTTTTTGTGCAATTTCAGCCCTGTTGCATTCAATAGAACACTGAACCTCCCAGTGGGATGCACAAATCTGCATTTTTCCATCCTGACTAAAATCAGAAATCTTGGGCACCAACTATACAGTGATGAGAACTATCAGATTTGCTCTCCTGTACACAACAAGAGTGGCTTAATTTGAACAAGCAATGCAGGGGGTGTCAAGGGGATTGAGGACAGAGATTTTCAGGCAGCCACAAGCTCAGGTCCACCAGCCTCTGCCAGTTTTAGAACTGGGCTCAGCTGTGGGCTAAGCAGAGAATTCCTGTGGCAGTTGGTCCAACATGAAAATCTGGCCACATCAGTAAAGATACAACCATGTCACAGTTTAAATAACTGAGAAGGATGGGCTGAGTGATGCCCCAGTGACATCAAATAAAGAGAAAAGCCACTCCACCTTGTTCTTTCTCAACACATAGAAATATTCACATCGATTAACTAAGGAAAGCTGATCACCAGAACTATTGCACAACCTGAATTGTTATTTATGTAGATGTAGAGCACTCTAAAGGAGGAATCTCATCATGAAATTTCAAGGGAAAAAAAAGGAAATAAATTAACCAACCAGTATCAGAACTTTTATCAGATTTCAATATATTGAACAGAAGCCAAAATAATAATGTAATCACTTCTTAGAGATCAAACCTGTTTCTTTGATTTTAGGGTATCAAATCTGCATCTGGATCATTAATTCCCTTTGTTACACATCAAACCACCCTTATTTATCAGCCTGATTTTACAGCAGCCAGGAGAAACCTGGATTTAGCTTCAAGACCCACTGTTCTTTTCATAATGAAGACCAACACACTGAATGATTTCTTCTCCTGCACTCTGCACTTGCAATGTTTTGCTCCAGGCTGTTGGCTCACAGATCCTCACTGATTTACAAAACACAGGACAACTGTCATTTTGCCCACAATTCCCACACTTTGTTTCTCCCTTATTTTTTCCTCCCCCCAGGATAATTTAGAGCCTTAATCTCAGGAATGACCTAAACCAGATGTCACACAGGTGTCTCCCTTTGATTGTCCCAGCTTCGAGGTGAAGCTTTAGATTCTGAGGATGCCAAAGGAACCTTTAGATAGGAAATACTCATTCCTTGTTAGGAAGCATAAACAGAAGAACAGAAGGTTGGAAAAGGAGGTGGAATTCAAAAAAATCTTTAGGAATCTTTTAGTTATTGAATGCAGTTTCCATCTTAGATTACCATGATGCATAATGAAACAACATTGGAATTGCCCAAGTGCATTTGAAGGAGATAAGTTAGACAAAAAAAAAATTAATCACATGGGGAAAAAAAAAAAAGGACAAAGGGGCATCCTAGCATAAGAAGGTGAGAGAAATAAAAGCTACATGGACAAAAACGTCCTTACTAGAGTGCAGAGAATAAAAAGGGAAGGAATCTAGACACAAAACAAAAGTTCTCATTAAAGAATGAGAAGGAAATACCTGGAAAGAAAAATGGCTGTGGAAAGAAGATCAAAACCACAGGAGAAATCATGTACTTGAAAGATTGTGAAGAAATGATGAAATAACAAAGTGTACACAAGAATAAAAATGCCCTGAGGGGGAAATGAGACCCAAAAAGAGAATTGGAAAGTAAATCAACAAGAAGTACTCAAGCAGAGGAAAGAATATAAAAAACTTGGATTGGGAGGACAGAGTGTGTTGCACTATATTTTATAGAAGGATGGAGCTTATTTACCACTTTGACTCTCTTCAGACTAAGAACTTGGGAAACCTTGAAATTAAACTCAATAGGAGAATTTTCCTGAAGCCTGATGATGGACTCTGGTTTTACAAAGACATAATTTCTCCTATTTTATTTCTATTTTCACACATTGCCCCTCTCCATTACCTTAAACTCAACCCTCTGATAATCCCAGTTAGCAAAACTTGCATTCCTTGCCTGCCTCCCAGCACCCCTTGCTCTGGCTGTCATTTCACTGCCTGCAATAAAATGTATGCATGATCTTATTTTCAAATTAATGTGTGGAGTCGCTGTAATTAAGCAATAAATTAAAGAATAAATAAAAAGCAAAACAAATCTCATCTTTCACTGGTGCTAATAAGAAACAAGGTACTACAGTGGTGTTATTCCAAAATCAGATAGTGTTGAGAGCAAAAGTCCCATGCAATTGGTTGTGAGCACCACACACACTGCCAAGGACATAAAATAATATGCCTTCAGCTTAAAAAGGTATTTCATTAATTTCAGTATATTTAACTACTATGCTTATTTAAACTATACTTTTGCTATAGTCATTTCTATTCTTCAAGAAAACAAGCTTAAAAAATGCAAGCAGTCTGTTCTTTCACAAAGCAGTCACATACAGAGTTATTAAACCTGAAGTAAAGAGCTACAGAAGTACCAAGACAAGGAGGAAGCTGCGTTTTAATTAACAGTCATTGATCATTAGCAGCTAATTCCTGTCACAGGGAAGATTTTCAGGATACCTTGAATTTAAACATGCTGGTGTCTGATGGAAGCCAAAATTGACACGAGCAGGTATAGACATGCTCTGCTGAGGGTTTTTACAATAAGGTGCACACAGATTCAGAACCGTAAATATAATTATTTGATGGCTTATTTACTTGTTAAAATTAATAGCAAAAAGAATGCAGGAGTTGCTTTATGGCTGCAACATCCAATGCATTTAAAAAGAGGCATGAAGCAGAGCCATATTTCATGTCCATGCTTGCATAGCAGCCTGTCAGAAGGTTTTTGTCACCTTCACAGCTCTCACACACACACACCCCTCTGCAAGGAGAGGTTTTCAACAATTAAATAATGGGAGTGATAAGCAACACACCCAAAAATAACCCACAGATGGTTGTAGACTCGTTATGAATAAGGTTTCTGGGTTTAGGTTTATTATATATATATATTTATTATGGTTTTTTTACTTAGTTTAAATCCTTCAAAGCAACTAAACTGATGGATTTGTCTAAAGTATTGTTCATAGGCAATATAAGTTAATTGACTGTTTATCAGGAGAATCTAAATAAGAGAGGGGCAGTCATGGGAGAATTTAATGCCAGGGTTAAAGCTTCCAATCTCTCCTGAATTTCTGAATCTCCTGCAGGCATCTGTTTAAAAAAATAAAGAAGATAATCCATTAAGATGCATAATTAGTGTTTTGGTATATTTATTTTCTAGGTGTCACAGATTTTCCTGTGATGGCTCATTTCCTCCAGGAGAATTCTCCTCTGTACTTGAGAAATTCCAGCTCATCTCCAGCCCAATGTCCAGAGCTCACGTGGGATGGAGCAGGAGTTCAGCTATAAAGAGAATTTAGCAGTGCATGGTTCTGTAATCCCAATACTTCCACTACGGAAACTGGATAAGAAGCAGTGTTTCTTCTGTACTGTAATCCCAATCTTCCAGGGTGGCAGAGTGGATTAATAAATTACCTCTCCCTGAATTTTGGGCATCAGCACCCCATGGAGATTTTGGGAGGTGGGGGCACAAGGATTGCCTCTGGCCTTCCCTTCCTTCCCAGGTAACCCCATGAGAAGGATCCCATTACAGACATGTTTCAGAATTCCCAGAAAATTCCTTTCTCCGATTCAGCTCCAGGGTCTTCCCAGCCTGCACTCTGTCCCTGCTCAGCTCCAGCCAGCCCCAGTTCACACACAGCACAGTAAAATGCAATCATTTCCCATCACTGCTGTCCCTCAGTTCCCTGGCTCTGGAAAGTTATCAGCTCATCCCGAGCTAGCTTTGATATTTTAATTGCATTTGGAAGATTTCCCTTCCAGTGAGCTGACTATGGCAGTGAAGCCATTCCAATGGCCAATTAATGCATTTACTTGCCCCCTTGTCATTGTGCAGTAAAATATGCTTTTCAGAAGAAGTCACATTTGTCTGGATGTCTGAGAGTCACTGACAAAGAGCTTTTCCCTTTCTGAACAGCACCGAACAAGCCAAATCCAGTGTTTTTCATACACAGTGCTCATAACCACCCCTGAGATTTTCAGAATATTATTTGTCATTGTATTTCTACAGCTCATTTTCTCCCAGATGCAGCTTTTGTTAATGACAACGAGCTTTCACTTTAAAGAGAGAGCTTCAGCTCTCAGGTACAGATGTGATTCATTACAGAAAGCAAGCGCTGGGGCTGTGCCTGGATGGAATCCAGGAGCACACACCTCCCTACAGCAAAAGAAAAATTCGTGAGACAAAGCCCCATCTCATCATATCAGTCTGTGTTTGAATAGCCACCCACAAATCACTGCCTGGGGCTCTAGCACCATCATTTTGTAACCCTCTGACAGGACCATTTGGACTTTTAATGCCTTCCCTATGGAAAGTAATTAGGGTGGGTGAAAAACTTTTGTGCTGCAGTGATTCATGGCTTTTCTCTTCCCGCTAATTGTTTTGATTGGAAAGGGAACCTTTGCTGCAGTTCCAAGGACAGTCAGGTACTTTATAACCCTTTCTCCAGGGCTGCTGTGAGCATTGCTGGCTGCTGCAGAGACTCCCAGAGCTGAGGATTGGGAGCATTTCCATTTCCATGGCACTGGGAGCAGCACTGCAGCAGGGAAGGAAAGCTGCCCTGACATCCTCTCCTCCTGTCCTGCCCATAATCTCCTACCACACTCTTGGCTATCTTAGGCAATGTTATGAGAAAAGTTAATACAAGGAGCCTTTTGACCAGTTGAAGAGGTCAGGAGCCAGAACAGAACAATCTTTTGTTGTTTTTAATACATCACAGCACTTTCCATTCACCTGGCTGTCCTAAAGTACATTAATATGTGCATATTACATTTTCTAATCGGGGTCTTTCTGTACAGATATTAGGATGTTGTTTCCATCCAGCAGCCAATTCAAACCAGTTGTCTGGCAAAAAATGAAGAGCTTTCCAGAAGGTACTAGAAGGAAACAATTAACAGATGATCTGCCGTGACTGCTCTTGACAACATTGTACACTTCATTATTGTTTGTCATCTCTTGTCCTCAGCACAAAAGCAGACAAAGATTTTCCCCGGGGTAAATCTTTGTCAATATGTGCTGCTACACTGACAGGTTCAAATTAGTGGTTGATGGGAATTACCATAAAACTTGGCATCTTTCCTCTTTGTCACTGAAAATGAAATTTAATTGATGAAAGCAGCAGCAGGTGGAATTAGAGCTTGTCTGTTTAACACTCTAGTGATAGATAGCAGAGATTTAGGAAATTAATCCTGAGTCTAGGGAGTAGCTGGTGTGAAAGAACGGATCAGAGCAGCAACTGAGGAACTTGGGTAGCAGAAAGGTCCAGTGTGTTAACTAAAGAGATGGGTATGAGACAGCAGACTGGGAGGTAAAAAAGAGATTGTGGCATGAGAAAAAAAATGGAAAAGAAAATTTGACGTTCAAATGGAGAAGTACAAGGAAGGGAAAGATGGTTCAATAGAAATGAATGGTTTTTTATCCAAACTATTCATATCCTTTTGGTTTACGACCAGACGTTTGTCAATGTCTTTCACTGGCTAGTTTTTTATTTCACAAATAAAAATTTCCTGTGTCCTGAAAGCAGGAGGGAAAGTGCTTGGAAATCTGTGCTCATTTCCCTGCTCTGCTGAGAGGTTTTTCTGTGCCCTTCAGCCAGCCACTTGTGCCAACATTTTCAAATGCATTTGTCCTACCTAGACCATGATATAGAGGGTCTGTTGAGCACCCAACATCTACAGCAATAGAAACACTTGTAGCAAGAAAAATAAAGCTCATTAAACCTGGAAAACCACAGAAGAAATCTACTTTTCTGAGCTATCTGTTAATAAAGATTAGATGTAGAACTGTAAAGGAACAAACCTGAATCTTTCGTTTATGAGGATTCTTTACTTTCTGTAGTTGTTAAAACCCTGAAGTTTTCCTGAACTTATGCTTATGAACTGAACAATAAAACTTCAAAAGGAGTTTAAATAGGATTACCTAGGCTAAATCTCAGGCTTTAATACTCAGCTCTTTCTTGATCCACATAGAACAGTGCCTGTTGATAATGCAGGGCAGACGGTGTACAAACCCCCAGCCTCCAAAAAAATCATGTTAGCACAGCTTCATTTAAGAGGCTGGAAGTGTTTGGTCTGCATTTTAATACCTTAAAACTTAATCTGTTTAACATGGCTGGGAGAACAATATTTTCCACTCTGCATTCAGAGTAACTTTCCATGACAAACACTGGGGAAAAGGTTTAAACAAATCGTGAAGAATTGGTCTTTTCTTTCCCCTCTAATTTCTTGCATTTTCCTATTCCACCAGGAACCTCTGCTACTGCATTCCCTGGTTCATCCAGGCAAATCATACACACATTTTCACCATCCACTGCTTATTTTGTTGGTTCTCAGCTTGGGAACAAGATTGGCATCACTTGCTTTGTGCAAGGGATTCCTGGAGGATTTGTGGGAATCTGAGCCACAACCAGCTCTTAAACCTGATCTATTGACAAGTGCAGCAAAAAGAATATGTAACAATAAAGTTTTTCTGTTTATTTCTTCTAAAGGTATCAAATTATCATGCAGTGAATGTACTTATTCTCTTCTCTGCATAATTCTGTCAATTCAATAAACAGCCTGGTTTCTTTCTTTCTTTTTCGTTCTCACACATACTTCAGACACTGAGCTGTAACATCCCATTGCTATGGCTCTTCAGTTTGGCTGAGGATTTTTTCCAGCAAAGTCTCTCATCCTTCTCACAGGACAACAGAAACACTCTGCCCTAAATCAGGTCTTTCCCCTTAACACAAAACATAAACCACTTTGGTTTGCTCTTATTTTTTTGTTTTTTATTAAGGAGCAACACAGGCCAGTATTTATGAAGATGTCAAAGTGCAACTTTTCATAGGATTTCAGTTTATTATGCTTAGAAATAGCGTAACAAAGTAGTCACATTACCTGCACTTTCCACCATTGCAGTAGGGTTGTTAGATAACAGTCAGAAAGGCAGAAACTTCCCAGTGGGAAAGGAAATGGAAATTTCTGGCAGGACAATACTGGAAATCAGCACTAGAATCCTGCTGAATTAGCAGGCAGGTTCAAAAGCAGCCAGAGGGAAGCAGGTACATGAGGGCATAGAGCACCATTTTCTGCCATTTTCCATCTTTCATCCCAGTATTTTATTTAAACTGACCTACTTGGCATTACAAAGATTTCAGATGCTTCTGTTGCTAAAATACCTGAGTAACTCACAATAAAAAGCTCTGGGCAACAGCCAGTGTTAGCTTTACATTTATAAACCACCTTCTAAAAAATTACTTTTTCAGACCCAGCATGTCAAGTTTGGCAAGTTTCACCCTTCCAAAAGGGCATGCCAAATGAAAACAGAATGGATATCTCTTTTTACCTGCACTGTGGGATTATTTTTTAACTTCCAAGCAATGGCCAATCCACCATTATCTGCTACCTTGCAGGTGTGGAGCTGCCCAGCTGTCCCCTGCCGGTGGCTCTGGTCAGACCATTAACAGCAGAAATTATTTTAATGTTACTCTGATACTTGGCCTCACACCAGAGGAATTCATATGCCCAATCATGTGTAACACTCATAATATTAGACAGATTTAACTTAATTTTGCTTCTAATAAAATGTGTTAACCATTAAATCCAGTGATGGAAGCCAACTCTTCTCTCAGCCCACTATTTCTCCATTTTTTTCATTTAATCTGTTATCTGTGCTAATATTTTGGTTAGAGCCAAAACAAGTATGTAATAGCTATTATTACACATTCTACTATAATTATTCCTGGCTGCCACATCCAGGATTCAGGATTTTGGTGCCCAAGATGCTGTGTGCTCTACAGAGAATAATTTCTGTGCAAACCCCTGAAACTAGAGCTTCATGTGAGGTAAAAGACACACAGAAGAGCTTGGATCATCCAATAGGGTGTGAAATCAGGGGGTCAGTTTCGAAAATCCTGGGGAAAAAAGGTCCAGAAAGGGTGGGGAAACAAAAGGAAGAAAATGCAAAGCAAATTGAAACAATTAATGTGCTGCTTTCTGACCAGGCTGAGCTGGCTGATGGCTCAGGGGCTGTGCAGGAGGTTGGGATCTCTGCCATGGCACTGTTCAGACACAGAATTATTCTTCAATCCAAACCAAGAGCAGCTCTAAACCCACACATTTCCACCAAAGTGAGCAGAGCAGTGCTTTGAACCTGCCCAGTGTCCCCATGGCTTCACCTGCACTTTAACCCAGAGCTTGACTTGTTTGTAAATCAAATAGTGCTGCCCCCATTAAGCTGGATGGTTTCAATTTCAGTATAATGGTTTTATTTTACTTTCAGATTTCCCCCATTTAGGACAATTTTACAGACGTAGCTTTCATTTATTTTCAGTCCCTGAACATTTTCCTTTGCCTAGTGAGTGGAAATTATCTCAGCATCCTCTAATGCCTGTTTTCTTCCAGCAACACTCATTTGGAGGGTACACAAACACTTTCATGTGTTGATATTTTGAAATCTGGAACTAATTACATTAATTTCTATTCAAACAGCCTTATCAAGAGTAAAGCCAGAGGAGGCTGGATTTCCTGATAGCACCTGAAGGTGAGTGTTAAAGACAGAAGGCAACAACTTTTTAATTGTTACTTCCCTCTTCAGATATCCTCTGAATACTAAAACAAGCAGGTTGTAGAGAAATGAGATAAGTTTTATGAAACTAACTGATGTAATGCAAAAATAAACTGATATATCCAGAAGAAACATTCTTAGACTCAAAACACTGAGTGCAATGGCAAGGGAGTTGCAGAAAACAGGTTTAGGAGTAAAAAGCCATAGAATTAAACCACAAAACCCCATCACCAAAACCAAGCAGAGTATTTCCTGGTTCTATTTAATCTCAGACAAATCTGTCACCCACTTGAGCTTCACAAGTGACCAACATCCTCACTGTACTCAGCAAAAACTAAGATTTTAAGCACACATTAAATAGTCACAGTTACACAGTTACTGCACCTCCAGAACTTGAAACATCCACACACATAAGCAAAAAAGTTAAGGTTCAGTTTACCCAAATCTTTGAACCCTGGAGGTGTGAAGCATCTGTAACCACACATTAAATTTGCTCCAAGGAAAAAATATGCAGATAAACAAAGATAATTTCAAATTATGCTTAACTAGGGTTGGTTTTCCAAGGAGAAAATGAAATCTGCCTTTGCTTTCCATTCCACAGGATTCTTAGAAGAGCTCCATTCCCCACTGAGGAAGCTCATGTTTTCATTTTAGTTTTTCCCTGGTTTTCCCCACAGCTTCTGATCTTATCAAACTCCACCATGTTCAGCATCTGCTGAATTGGTTGCTCAGTATGATCTAACAAGCAACCCAAAACTTCAAGGATAAAGCAGAATTTCTTGATTTGAAGAAAATAGAGAAAAGGGGCATGAGGGATAGAACTGTTGGGGAAAAGCAGAGTGTGTTTATTTCTTCACAGAAAGGAAATATACAACAAAAGAAAGGAAGAAGGAAAGAAAATATTTCTTTTTTTTCTGTTTGGTTCTTACATGACTCACAAGTATAACATTTAAAAATTAATAACCAGCTTAAAAAATTTAATTCCCTTTGCCCCAACAGAACTTTTCTTGCCCCCAGAAAATTCACAAGATTCTATAAAAGGAGTTGCAAAAAGGGAGTTGGCATCAACATATACAGCATTAAAACCACTGAGATTTATTTTTCTTTCTTAGCATATGAAGGAAAAGTTATTTTTTCACACATGTAGAGCTCAGTAGAAAGACAAATCCCATGCCTGTTGCTTTCAGATCATGTATATATGGAATTAAAATGAACTTACATTTTTCTACTGCTGCTTCAAAGTTGTATTGTTTGACATAGCCTCCAAGGAAGCAGGAGGGTGAACTATTGTGCTGGTCTCAAAATAAGCAACAGTACTAAGCCCATTCAAAAGAACATAATTAAAAATAAAATAAAAGTGACCCAAATCTAAAATGTTCTAATTAAAGGGAAAAAAGCATGCACAAAAAGCCCCCTCCACACACAAAAACCACCCAAACAAAGCATAAAACAGAAAAATAAATAAAGCTAAGAACTTCTCCTGTGTGAGCCATGTCCCTGAAGATCTCCAGGTGCTCTTTGGCTTCAGCTGCCCAATGTTTGGAGCAGGTGTTCCCTGCACTCCACATCACAAATGTGCCTCTGCTCTGGGGGTTTGGGTGCCCAGACTGAAATTCTGCTCCGGCTGCAGCAGGGAACACTCACACTCCCTGTGCATGCATTAAGAGAAAAGAGAGTTCTAGAAATTCTAGCAAAGCTTTAGATGTGTCACCACAGGTTCACTTGATACTGAGACTAGGTTTAATTTGGTAAATATTTGTAGTCCAGGGTAGTGTAAATGTGTAGTGGTCTTCCAACAGCCTTAGTGGCTATTTAATGGCACACTGTGACTGGGGGTGTTTACTGGTGGAAATGTGCTGCTCAGTGCACCACTCTAGAAAGAAACAAGTCTGGGATCAGCTGGAATTAACCTCGAGGTGGATTTTCCAGAAGGCCTTCCACTGAATTTTATAGTCACTAAATAGTCAAATTTTCACTTCCATTAAAAAAAAAAAATCACTGTCTGGTTGTCCCATGTCCATGTCATGTGCTTAACCCATGGATGGCTGCTCCTCCAGGGCACAGGCAGCATCTCCAGCAGGCTTTTGTGTTCAACAGATATCCCTCCCCCAGCCACTGCTATCTGATCCAATTCTCCTCTGACTCTCTGTGAATGCTGAGTTTTCCAGGATGTGGTTTTGTCTCTGAGCACGCTGCCCCTCCTCACAGAGAGCTCCAATCCACACCTCTGAGTGCAATAAACCTTCAGGGCTGCCGAGGAAAGGCACACAGCTCCCTGTGACATTTCATTTCATCAGCTCTGCCAGATCTTCAAATACCCGGAGTACTTAGCACATATTCATGAAGTCCCTGCAGCTCATTAAGGGTCTGTGGTTCCCTTGGAACCCAGAAGAAGGAAGAGATGTTTTGGAATATCCACTTTCCCTCTTCTCTGACAGAATAGTTTCCAGCAGTTTTCTCAGCTTTCCATGCAATTCCCCTGCTCTGTCAGAGGCAAATATTGCTGCAAGCTGTGGCTCTAGGCTAAGAGAGCCTCCTCTCACTTCCACCATAAACAGGTATTTTTATATCAGTGGTAGTTTGAAAAAGATTAATCGGAGGAAAAAATGTCTTTTGAAAGGATTGTGTTGCCATCATATTTATTTGTTTCCCATGTCTTTTGTAGCCTGTCTGAGATGAAAGTCCCCTGCTGGCAGTACACTTCTGTTGTTAATGCTTGTTTTGTTACTGCTTCTCACAACACTTTCAGAATATTCAGGTTTTTCCCCTGATGAAGTTCTCTGGTTCTCTGGCAGACTGGTCTCCATCAGCCACCTCACCAGCAGATCTTAAACCACGTCAGCAATTCTTTCATATCTATTTGTTCCTGCTTTTGCCCTCAGCAGGTACCTCCAGACTTGTACCATTTTGCTTCTTTTGAGTTAAATGACTCTCCTAAGTCCTTGTGGCAAATCCAAGAAAACACTGTGCTGCATTTTCCTCTGGCTTGCAGGAGGCAAGGAATTAAACAACTTCTCATCATCACTCATTTATTCTTAGAGCAGTGACAAATTAACACTGATTGCACCAGTGCAACTCCTGATCTTTTGGAGTTTGAAGCCAGTGAATCTCCATCCCCTCTGAGATAAAAACAGATGCCTGAGGAATACATTCAGGGCTGTCCTGTCTGGGTTCCTGCAGAGATAAACCTTTGGCAGGTGCTCCTGTGGAAGCCACATTGCTCCAGCGTCCCTGAGGTGAGATTTGGCTTTGCAGACATTTCACACAGCCCCAGATTGCCACCAGAAAACTCTTCCACTGGCAGGGATAATGAATTATTTCCATCTGGAACAGAAAAGCAGTGAGAAGTTGGGTTTGGGAGATCTGTGTCCTAACACCAGGTGTGCTGGGGTGGCAGTGAATTACTCAGCAACCACTGGTGTTTCAGATCTGGTGGCTCAGATGTGGCTCCAACCTGAGCTGAGCCTGGAGATTTCAAACAGGAATTGTAGGTCAAGAAAATGAAACAATTCCACGTCTAAGCACATGTTGAAGTTAAACGTTTGTCTCAAAATCCAGTGCAGCTATTGCATTGCTCTCCTATCCAGTAGAACCATGACCTGAAGCCACATCTATTTGAAAAACTCAGGAGTAATAAATGATCCCCACAAACACATCACTTGTTTGACAACAATTTTATTTAAATAGAAACAATTCAAAGACAAAACATGGTCCACATTAAAATTTTGGATATAATTATTTCAATAGTCCAGGTTTTTGAGAGGTCTCAAGAAAAAAAAAAAAAGGAAGTATTTTAAAATTTCCCACCTGACATAAAGTATTTAAAAAAAAAAATACTTTGTTTGGGCATGAAAGTGGAGAAAAACTACCCTAAAAAATTTGGAGGGATTTACACTGCCGTTGGCAGCACAGGAAAAACTGTATTTTCATAATAGACCTTGAAATGGGAAAGCTGAGAGCTAACTCATTTAATTCCAGCCCACATTTATTTCATCACACTTGTCAGAATGGGGAGTTAATTTTTCATTTGGTGGTTGAGAAAACATCCCAGGTAATCAGCAAATGAGAGAGCTCTGTCAGGGACAAACCCTGAGCTCCTCATGTTAAACCAGACCAGGCATTTCTGAAGCCCAAGAGCAACATAGACTGAACACTTGGAAAGCAGAATTCGCTGTTTGGAATTGACTTGTCAATGGTAAGGGGGATGTAATTTTGAAAGAAAATCGGTGCAGAGAGATGGCAGTGGAGCTGAACAGTAAACAGTTGGTAAATGAACGCCTGTATGGTCTGAGCCCAAAACCTCCTTGGTAATTTTTTTCCTAGGAAATCAGACTGCATTTATTTTTAATTTGAACCCTGATTTCCTCAGGTCCCACTCACCCCCGAATAAAAAATCTAGCCTGAAAGCAAAACTACCAACACATGTTAGAGACAGTCAATCTGACTGGCAGTTTTCTCACTAGGTTCTTACATTTTTATGCCAAGGAATTTTCATTGTAATGTTTTATTATACAGTAAGCTAAATTATAGAAGCGTTGCCGTGTGCATTCAAGAGAAGTTATTAAAAATATTGTGGTTTTTTGTAAAGTCTCACAAATTATGCATCACTTCTGAGAAGATTAAAAACACTGCTGATGCAGGAACCTGGTAGCAGTTAAATTAATGTGGAGACGAAAGGAAAACGTGAGGCATGAAGGAGGGCAGAGAAAAGAAATAGAAAAAAAAAATCACCAAACCTTCCTTGCAAACTTCAGCAGAGAGAGCTGGTTAAAATCCTTCAGTGCCAAATTCAAATCAAGGGTGTGAGCCAAAAGCCTCCCTTGGCTTGTGGCAGCCCCGGTGCCTTGCCAAGCCATAATTAACAATTCTGTTTGCAGCCTGCACAAACCACAGCAGCTCCCAGTCCCTCGTGTCCAGCACGGCTCCAGGAGCTCCTGCTGGGCTCTCCTGGCAGCCCTGAGCTGTTCCAGGGGCTGCTCACAAGCACAGCGGCACAAACATGTCCATGGAACAGCTCCAAGAGCAGATGGTTGTGGTTGTTGTTGGGCTGTTTTCCTTTGGGCAGTGCTGGGGTATTGTCATTGTCTTTCTTCCTCCCTGTTGGTGATGCTGAAGCAAAGTCCAGAACATTTCATTAATTATAAAGTTGTGATATTATCATTTGCTGCAGAACTGCCCAGACTGAACAGGTTTTCTGAAACAGACAAAATAGAGGGTAGAAAACATTTCAATGCAGAGAGTAAGGAAAAAAAGGGACATTTCCTGGAGGAGGTGGTTTGATGCAGGGGCTTTAATCCCGTATTTTACATACTTCATCTATTCTACTTCCCTCATACAGTGTCACAGACCAATCTGTGCACTGAGTTCAAGAGTTGCTTGAGGGAATCAGAGTCTGCCTTTCAGAACATCTACCTTGCTGCCTTGCAAGTTGTTTTTTTTTTTTTTTTGCTGCATGAAGGCAGCATATATGTATCCAAGTATGTAATAATGGAGCAGATTAGAAAAAGTAGGCAGTGAATGTTTCATGTGTGTTTTGCAGCTGTGGAACTCATCCAACTTGTTGACTTTTGAGATCAGACCTATATATCCTGATCCAAGGATGGGATCCCTAGGGTTTAGCACAGTACATAATCAATATTCATACTAATATGAGATGTTCTTTAGCTGCCCATTCAGCTTCTCCTCCCTGTGAGGCAGCCTAGAACCTGGACACAACCTTATGATTGGTAATAATTAGCTCTGAATTTCATGAAAAATGTCAGTGGCTGAAAGGAGGACCATTGGGAACCTCCATATCCTGAGCCAGAAGGATGCATTTTGGCATTTTATTAAGGAATGTTATTCAGCTGAAAGATTCCAGCTTTATGGCTTTACATTTCTTCTCTCAGTGGAAGATATTCAACTTTGAATGACTCCAGAATATTCAATCACTTGGTTTTATGCTTATAAAGCCCAACATCATGAGACCATGGCACCCTGATATATTATTGTAGGCTCAGTAAAAGAATTGGCATGTGGAGAGCTTCTTGTTGTACAAATCCATAAAATGGACACACAGTGGGATAGACAAAGCAATGATCTGATATTGCTGTGATGATTAAAAAGAAAACCCCAAAGCCAAAGATTTAGATGACTGCTTTTATTATGAGAGATAAAAGTAAATTCCTCAAAGAAATTCATTAATGTAGGGAAGTTACTATGGCTCTTTGAGCAATGAGAGACCCTCATGTTTGGCACAATTTTATATAATTTCACATTTCAAATAATGATTTTGTGATTCTATTATAAAGAGGGGAAAAATATGTTCTTTTAAAAATATTTTATGTTTCATGTTAATTTCATTCTGTAGTCAGCAGGGTTGGAGCTACATTTAAATGTTTGCTATCAGATAAAGTTCACAGAAGGATAATATTTTGGGAGGTTGTGGAATTGCTCAACTAAACTCTGTTTGAGCTCAAAATGGTGTTTCCCAGCTGAGTCCTGTTTGAAAACAAAGTAAATTTTCAGATATAATCATTTTGTCATGTCACAGACAGCAAGATGGTCCTATTTAGGCTTTCATAGATAGTGTTTAATTTGCACCTTTATTTATTTTTACCTTTTATTTATTATTCGTATTTATTAGTAGTATTTATTATTAACCTTTCCCATTAAAATATAGATCCTGTTTCCAGAATAAACAGTCTGCCTTACTTCGTTTTTATTACTGATCATAACTGTTGACACCACAGTATATTAAGCCAATGACATTTTGCCCTTGTTCAGTTTTATTCTTGGCACAAGAATGAAAATGATGACAAAAACCATGGGAAAGAGCCCAGCCATGAGAATTCAAAAGAGCTCACTCTCATTTGAGTAAACAGCACAAAACCTACTCAGAGGAGGAAAATGAGAATATTTAAGGGTTAAATGATCACCTTTACTACAGGAAGTTGATATAGATCAGCCATACTGAATGCACTGTGCCACTCCATTATGAAACCTTTTAAAAAAAGGGAAATACAGATTGTTTTAGGGTTTTTTTAATTCCCCATTTAATAACCCAAAAGAAAGGTTGCAATAAAATCTTTGATGTTGAGCTCCTGCAGGTTGAATATGTATTGAGGTGGAAGCAGTCAAGAAGAGTTTCACCCTTAAACTTCATTCTCATAAAGCCCATTTGATCCTGATCTGTTGAAAGAGGTGAGGTGATAGTGGACACTGGCAGTAGAAACTCTAACAGTAATAAAATGGGTACTTTGACTTTTTTCATAGACTTTTGACTGCTACAAGATATTTGGGAAATAAAATGCAAAACTAGTTCAAACTGCTTAGAGTAGCTGGTAGCAGTGAAAGCTAAATAACTTTTTCTTGCATTTGTGTTTTCTCCTTTATTTTGGTCTGCTTTTCAGACAGGGGCATTTCAAAATAAGATTTTGTTACACAAGGGGTGAAAAAAGAGCATTACCATATTCAATTTCCCACAAATGTCTGTTGCAGCAGTAAAAGCAGATGGCACCAGAAACAAATGAACATCAACTCTTCTTGGAGTACGTCTAATGAGAACAGGTTGGCTTTGATGAAGATAATGACTTCTGAAAATTCATCAATTTTTATGCCACAAAAAGAAATTGCAGCAAACATTTCCCATAGTGTGTAATCCTTGCATCCAGGCAGAAAGTTAATTTAATGGTCTTTCAAGGGCTGATCTTGTAAAAGGTCTCAGAACTGAGCTCTTGATGAAGAAACTAAAGTCACTCAAAACTTTTTCAGGAGTCTGCTGGCAACACACACACCCAGCTGAAGGAGCTCAGTTTGGTCAAAGGCATTGCTGAAGTTCTGCAGTGCCAAGAGCTTCTTCTGAGCTCTAGTGGGCATTTATTGCTGATCTTTCTGAAAGATCTACCCGGGGTTAACTTCTGCCCTGGAACTGCTATATTTGTGCTGAAAATGCAGTACAGGGCTGTAGATGCTATGGCCAAGGATGCAAATGATTTCCAGCTATCTGAATTTCAACATATTTGTATTTACATCTCTCTTTTTGCCCTATGTGGAACTGAGACTTAACAGTCCATTACCCCGTGGTTCTGAAGGCATAAAGGGTTGGTAAGGCAGGGCAATAAAACATTTCCACACCTGCACCTTGTACGAAATAGCTGTGGAAAGTTTCTGCCTGGGAGTCTTGTAGTAATTTCCACAGGACTCTGATTAAATCATTCCTATTTGAAGAACACCTTGCTATGCCTATGATTTTTAAAGGTTTCACTTATCTTTTCTATTATTTTCCTACATTCAGCTCAAAGGGAGCTTGGGTTTTTCATGCTTGACATCTCTCTCTCTCTGCCCTGTTGTAAGTGCAGCCGCCTCCCTCTTTGCTTTTTGCTGTGAAATTCCGCGATAAAAACCATGAAGGCAGCCCCATACTCATCTCACTTTCATCATTTTGCCATTCTGTGGGTTTTCCAGTGCTTGCCCTTGCAACATCCTCCCTAAAGGCTCCAGGAATAAGTGGACATAAAAGCCATTGATAACAAATATAGACATTAAGACTTTTCCTACAAAATGGTATTCATGTTTCTTCTGCAAACATTAAAAACCAGACACCTGGAGAAAAGAGATAACACAAATATTCTCTGGAAGAGCTTTCTTCCTCCAAGCACTTCTGAGAATTTGCAATTCACATCAAAACTGAGCAGACAGCAAATTCCTTGTCTGTGGGCATGGGCACTAAAGCATGGGTGAATATGGACATTAGGAATTCATCTCAGGTTAATAAACCCACAGTCTCCAAAGAAAGCTGAAAGGTTTTTACACCACACTGCCTCCAAAATGGCCCAATAACGTTGAAGTGACAACATTTAATAGGATTTGGCAGTAAAGATGTAGAAACAGGCCCTGGGTATTCTGAGGAAGGTCCAGCTTCAGCTCCACAACCCCAAACAATAACTCATGGTAGGTTAGTTCTGAGTGTTTGTGCAATCAATGGAACTTTGTGAATTAAATCCAATACTCAGAGAGCAGAAAAATTAAGTACAAATCTAACTAACTGCAAATAAAATATTGACACTTTTTCACATATCTAAGAAGCCAAAATCTAAGAAGCATTTTGAAGGAGTTGGTCTCCATGCCTCACAAAACTATATAAATATTATTTACGACAGGAATGTTTAGATGCAACTCAAAATTTAGAACTCTTGTAATCTGAGATTTTGGGTTGAAACCAGTGAAGACAGATTTTTAAAATACTGCTCAAGATGACCTTTTAAATACCAAATAATTAATATATTTGCCAAAAGAATAAGCTCAATGAAAATAAGAGAATTTGTTTAAAAAATACTGAACGCTAACATAGGATTATTAGGATTAGAGCTGTTATTATAATGGTGAACCCAGACCTGATGTTCAGGAATGGAGTTTTGTCAATATGAATAGAAAAAGAGAGGAAAGAAAGAAGCTTGAAAAGATGGAGCCACTTGAGCATTGGTATGAATATATTAAAGAATGCCAATGAATTTTCTCTAGCTGAGGCATACTCATTTCCATATCACTAACTGGAGATGATTACTTGACATTTTAGTTAATATTCAATGTTAATTAGATAGACTGGAAGGAGAGACATGGCTCAACATCTCCTGCCTCTTCCCTCTCCTTTATTAAAGCAGCTTTGGCCTCAGGACAGCAAAGGATTTTGCTACTTAACATTAGTATTATTGAGTACATTAAGGATCATCTCAGCAAAGAGACTGTGAATCTTCAAGTGGTTTTCTGTTAAGTTTTCTCAGCTTTCTCTTCAGTAGTGTAAGTTATTCCATTATATTCAGAACGACTTTGCTGGGGAGAGGAGCATCCATCAAGTTGACATCCAAGATGCTAGAAAAATTCAGCCAGAAGAAGTTCTTTGATTTAGACATTTTGGCCCCCCTGCTTTGAATTTTTTCGTTCTTTCCTTGCTTACAAATCTTTGTGTAAGCCATAAAATACTCCACTGATCCCTAGGCTTACACAGGTCTGCTTCTTTTTCGTAATTTCTAACAGCTTCAACCTCGGCAGCACTGCTGGATTTAATTAACCTGACAAAAGAGACCTCTCCCTCCAGAAGAAGAGCTTTTATTCACCAAAGAGGACTCAAATATTAGTTCAGGCCTGTGAATCAGGAAGGCTGAAGTTTACTGGCAGATGTTCATATCCACAGACAACAAGGAAGGCACTTTATTTGCCTGGACCTGGAGTTTAAGCTCCTGTACAACGTGGTATAAGGATCTGAGTAAAAAAAAAGATGACTCCACTAGGCTGGGACAGGCTTGTCTGTAACCTAGCAGGGGTCATTGGAATATGATTTGATTGGCTGAGATTTCTCACTTTCAGAATTCTGGAATAGCCCACAACACTTCCACACACCTGGCTGGGAGCCTGTGGTAGGGACCCCCTGGATATTGCTGCTCCTTCTCTGGATACACTCAGTTTTCTTTCTCACTGAAGTAACATGGGAAAGCTAATTAGAATTTCCCAAAATTCTCTGATGAAAGGCTGTTCTGTGCAGACACCACTCTGCCACACAAGCATGGCTGTAACAGTACATACAGACGAGGTCTGGCTGAGGGTTTGTCTACTCCAGCCCCTGTCAGGGTAATTTTGATCAGTGAAGGCAATAAAACATATTAACAGGAGCAGGCATGTAGCAGTAAATGGAGTATGACAGCATCTCTCCTCTCACTGCAGAGTTCCCTTGATAATGATCCCTCTGATCCCTGTCTCTTCCCTCTTGTCTAACAAAAATCTGCAGCTGGAAGATTCAATGTGTTTATCACCAGCACTTCTAAACTTCAGCTCTCTGGACTTATAAATGAAAAAATCCTGACCAGCCCTCCAAATCCTGGTTCCAGGCTGCAGCCAGTGCCCCTCAGCAGTGTGGGTTCTGTCAGGAGGGAGCTGCCAAGCCCCACTGCAGAAGAAAGCTCCAGCAGCATCAGTCTGTGTGCCAGGCTCCCCCTCTGCCTGCCCAGCTCATGCTCCCTCCTGGCAGGGCTGCAGTGAAACATCAGCAGCTTTGCAGCCCTTCAGCTTCAGGCTGAATTGGAATGGAACATGGAATTTCCTACCTGTCCTTGTGCCCTGTGTTCAAATGCTGGTCCTTTGCTTTTGTCCTGCTTTAATCCTGCCTGGATATGCTCAGGGTGAGGAGCTGGCTTCCCTTGCAAAAATAACTTTGTTACGCTTAAAGGGAAGCTTTTTTAGACTTCTGCCATAAATCAAGCTTCCTATTCCTGCTCCTGTCCCAGCTCACATTTATCTTCCTGTGCCAGTTTTATGCAGGGACTGTGTGAAGTGACTCAGCTGAGCTGGGAGTGAAGGAAGCTCTGGATGGTGGAGAAAATCTGTCAGGGCAGGGCATTATACACAGGGGAACCTCATCTGACCTCCAAGGGAGTCACTTGAGTACCAGCAGGGACTGAGAGGATTTACAGTGATAGAAATTTATGATCCATCTTCTTCCATAAGTTAACATTGGATCTTTGCCAATGGATAACACATGCATTTATGAAGACATAGAAAATAGAAAAGGAGCTGTTTTGGAGCAATAATACAAGGAAATGCTTAGGAAAACAACAAAAAAACAAGATTTAAAAAACATTTTTTTCACCTGTGGTTTGGGGGTTTTTTTTTGCTTTTGGTTTTTGTTTTGGTTTGGTTTTTTGTTTGTTTTGGGGTTTTTTTTTGTTTTTTGGGTTGTTTTTTTTTATTTGTTTGGTTTGGTTTTTTGTTAGGTTTTTTTTTTGTTTGTTTTTTGGTTTTGGTGGGTTTTTTTGTTTGTTTTGGTTTTTGGTTTTTTGGGGTTTTTTTGGTTGGTTTGTTGGTTGTTTTTTTGTATTAAAAGTTCTGAGAGAAAAAAAGTTTGAAAAACCCATCTCCCAAAGTCATTCCCAACGATCACAGAAAAGCAGGAAATTTACCAAGAATAAAATGACTACTGATAGTTTAATTTAACACTGTCACATCCCACTATCCAGACTTTCCTTGCCAGGGTTCACCCATTTCCCAGCACAGACTTTACAAGCAGGGATGAATAAACACAGAATTTAAAAGCTGACGTTATTTAAGGCAGCCTTGAACCCTTTTTGTGTCTGAGCAGCAGCTGTGCTGCTCCTCTGCTGATGCAGATGTGGCCACAGGCTCCCTGTGCTGGGTGTGTAATGTCAGCTCAGCAGGCTCTCCATACCATGGGCTTTTCCATTTCCAGCTCAGCTGGCTCCCCACAGTAATTATGTGCTTGAAGTGGATTAGAGAATTTCTATAGTGAGGCTGCCAGTGGTAAATGCAAAAATCTGTAGGCACACCTACTTCAGTCACCTCATAAATGAGAAATGTCAATTGTTCCTTGCCCTGCTCTGAGAGATGGGGACTGTTATATGGCAAATATCAGAGAAAAACATGGTGCTTTGCTTTGTTTTAACCTTGGTTGGGTTGTGTTTTGTTTTTGTTTTTTTCTTTTTCCCTGTTGAATTTATTTCAGATTAAAACTGGAATTATTTTAACCTGAAAAGGATATTTCCATTTTCATCCTTTGCAGAAGGTGCTGTCTACACCAGAACTGAATTCACAACAAATGCCTGTCCCTCTTAAATCACATTCTCCAATAATAATCTGCTCATTAAAATGACTTTTCTGTGTGTTTTATTCAGTGCCTCAGGTCTTTCAGCCCTGTGTCAAAGGGAGAGGACACCATGAGGATACCAAGATCTGAACAGGATCTCAGTGAGAAATACAGCACAACCCCAGAGATTTCAGTGTTTTCTTGAGATGCAGCATCTCCCCTCCCCAGTCTGGATCTTTCCTGTGACACTCATGTTTGGATTTATCACCCTCCTGGTGAGCTGAGTACAGGCTCTTCCAACCTGGCACTCCATGGTCTGCACCACCTGCTTTGGGAGCAGGTTAAAAATAAGGTGTCCAGGTCTGGAGTCAGCTCCTAATTAGAAGCAATCTTCCTCCAGCAGCTGAAATCAGGGAGGACAGGGAGTACTGAATTAACTGTAAAAAAGTGTTTTTGAATCCAGTTTTTAAAACCTGTCTGCGCTGTGGTTTCTTCCTCTGGCTGCAATTGAGGTATTTTATATTCTACTAGTTAAAAATGTGGACTCCTGAGTCAAAAAGAAACTCAAAGTTCCTATCTGAGCACCATCTCAAGATCGAGTTCATGGCTAACAAAAACACAGTGAAGGTCTTGAGCTGGTTTGGAAAAAAATTGAGAAAGAAAATCAAGGTTCTGATGGGGCTTTTCACAAGGCAAGAGTGTGATCATGAAAAGCACAGTCAAGACATAAAATCACTCCAGATGTGCTGGTGTGAAAGATGTTTGGTAATGAAAACAGAGATTGCACACCTAATGGAAGCTCATCAGTCACAGAGGGAGAAGGGGCAGCCTAAATCCATATATTCAATGCTGTCCAGTGATGTCCAGAAATAATGCACACACCAGGGAGGATGGAGAGTAAAGGAGGGTATCTGTCACCCCCCACTTGTTTTCAGTGCTGGGAGAAGAGGTGACACACAGGGGAGCAGAGATGATGGGGTGAAGTGAAGAGGTGAGGAAGAGATGAGGAGAACGAGCTGAGGGCACACTTTGGTCTGGAAAATGTTCCATGAGGTGCCTCAGCCAAGCACAGCACGACCCCACTCACCTGCCAGCAGCAAACTGTCAGAGATGCCTTAAGTTGTAATGGAGAGGGTGTTCTGCACCACTTAATTAGTGGTTTGTCTGAAGGTTCTCTTCTGCCTTCACTCAGAGCCAGGATTTAAAAACACATGAAGAAAACAGATTTTCTTGTGCTTGGGTTTGGTTGTTTATTAAATCTTATCTAAAGTACAGAAAGTTCAGCAGCACTTCTAGCTACCTGCTAAAAGTGAACAAAATGGAGCTGAATCCAGCTGCTACAAGGTCCCTTAAAGCTGAACAGTCCAATAAAGAACTAACACCTGTATTACTTATACCTTTAACCCAATAATCAAATTCCTGTGACCTGCAGTGCAGCACAAACTGTCCAACCAGAAACCACTACCTGAAATCATGAAGAAGGAAGATGAACACTGAAAGAGACACCACCCAAAATCCTCCATCTTCTCCCATACCTATTACTATATTATAAAAACCTCAGCTTCATAACCCTTCACCATGTGAAAGCACACACCTCTATTTCGCTACACACCCATGATTTTAACTTCATCACTCAAATTTGGAAGCCTTCTCCAAGGCCTCAGGTCAAAAGCAGTGTTCTCCAGGGGGTGAGTGCCAGAAACCACAAAAAGCTCAGAAAACCCAGGTTTTTGGGATCCAACATCAAGTTTCAGCTTTTGTATTTTCCAGTTTCTGCACTGCATTAGTATATAACTCTGAACTTCATATAAACTGTTAGCAAGTTCTCCTCACAGCTCAGGCACACAGAACAATCCTTTTCCAGCCCCAGAACCAGGACAGCTGCAGCTTCAGCCCCAAAAAGTGCAAACAACAGCAAATAGAGGAGAGAATATGGGAGGATGGGACTGCAGAACCTGGAGCTGGAATTGGACAATTAACCCCGATATGTGAATGGACCAGAACTCATAAAAGTTCTGGTGAAAGTTTTCACAAGTGAAAGCTTGTGATCCATTGTCCATCTTGGGTGTAGCCTTGGCCAGGCTCTTGCACTGCCCAAGGTGAATCTTTTAAAGGCCTTTGAATAAATCTCTACTTTATTCATTTAACTCTGTCCAGCTTCTTTCCAGGCAGCCTCTTTAGACAAGAGCAGCAGCAAACACAGATAAAAGACAAGCATCTGCATAAGGGTGTAAAAACAAAATTCTCTACCATTCTAAAGCACTCCTTCACGAATAATCCTTTTGATTAAGAAAGCTACCACTATAGTGAGGAACTTTACCATTTTAGCAATTTATGCAGGGGTTTCCTAAGGTCAAAACGCACCATTTTCTGTTTGCCTTTTGTTTCTCATGCAAAAGAAATCTTTTTGGTGTTCCATTTCCTGGACTTCACTAACCTATTCCCATTATTTTACACTCATTGTTTTTCCTACCTTTGCTGGAGGCTTCACAATCACTTTGAAATCTACTTTGGCAGGCAAAAGTGCCGTGCACTGAATTTTTCTGGTTGAAAAATGTGCTGCATTTTGTGGAGAAGGGAAAGACACCCAAAAGCTGGGAGCAACATCTTGCTCCACGTGGCTCCGTGGATCTTGATCCATGAGATCAGGCCAGGCTGGATGGAGCCCTGAGCATCCTGACCTGGTAGGTGGCATCCCTGTCCATGGAGGAGGGTTGGAATGAAAGGATCCTTAAGGTCCCCTCTAAGCCAAGGCTTTCCAGGATTCTGTGATCCCATGACTGGCTCTTGGCCCCCGGCTATGGGCCATTCCAGCAGTGGGGATGTTTCACTGATGTCTGCCCAGAAGAGATGGACACTTGGAGACTCATCCTCACTTTTACCTTCCCAATAACTGTTCCAGTGTCTTGCAAATACTGTGATTAATTTTAGTTTTTAAATCAATGGTGATACCAAACTTACCACAAAATACCTTAAGGGTATGGAAATGGCTCAAAAAAAGGTTCAGATTATGTTTTTCTGTTCTTGATCTAAACAGAAACAGATTAAGAGTTGTATACTGAAAAATGCTTTATTATACTTGTCACTAAAACTTTTTTGTGCTTCCAGAAGAACTTTAGTTTTTAAGTGCTTCAGTAAAGCACAAAAGGGAAGAAAAGTGATGATCTTACTTACAGGGTAATTCCTGCTCAGCTTTTTCCCCACTCTCAGAAATGGGGTGGTTTTATTTTTTCCCAGGTGAAATAGAACCAAAGCAGGATTGCCAATACATTTTCCAGACAACATAGGCTTTTGTTTATTATTTGGTAATTAAAACCACCTCCCTCTTGCAGCACAGGGATGATTTTTAAGAAATTAGCTGCAGAGGAAAGCTGACAGGCAGCATTCTTCATCCATCACTAGACAGCACCACTGCTGGGAAGTAGCAAATTTCATACTCAGCTTGCCTGTCAGCCTTGAGGGCTTCACAGGACAGGGATTTTTTGTTTAGTTTTCCAAGATGTAAAGCAGAAACGAGGACTCAGAGCATCCTGGACCAGTTCATTGTCAGGCTGCATCTGCAGTGAGGTGATAGCACAGAGGAGAAAGCAAAACCCCATCTCGTTGTGGGGAGAGCAATGGCCTGGCCAGCTGCAGGAAGGGATAATAATGGGAGCAGAGTGTCCTTTCAAATCAGAGAATGGTTTTACTCAATGTTAACCAGCTGAGGAAAAAATTCTGCATGATAATGTTGTAAAACTCCAGATCCTGGCCTTGCAACTTGTTTTGTTTGCTGGTATCTGCTAGGACCCACATTGGTTTTACTAGAGGAGTGTAGGGGATTCACAGATGAACAAATCTCTGCATGCAAAGGAGTGGGGGGTTTATTTTATTTATTTCATCTTTAGATGAACACCTCAGCTGTAAAATTATATCTCATAATAGTTGCTTGATTTTTGAAAGCATGTAACAGCCACTATATAAAAATACTAAAAGCTATAAGTTATTATATAAGTTATAATATATTATAATATAATGATAAATTGTAAAAAAGCAGAGGGTGTTTTTTTAAATGCATTTCTTTGAAAGCTGGATTTCTTCCCTTTTAATGAAAAAAACTCTGCTTTTGGTGGCTTTTTCTCCTAATTGCCATCTCTGCAGACAGTATCATAGATGGTGCTAACTTTTTTTTAACCTATTATTCATCAAAGATTCTGTAACAAGATCTTAGTTCACACTCTTACTAAACTCTTTACACAGTAAAAAAGCAAACTTTGCATAAAAATTTGGGGTTTTCAAGGATAAAGTGCAGCAAGAACTTTTATCATGTTATATTAAACATGCAGCTGAGTGTTGAGACATTACTCTGAGTTGCATTTTTGGATATAAGACTATTAATTTAAACAAAAAGGGTTCACTTTTGCATAGTATTAATTCAGACTTCAAATTAGATTTATTTGTACTTATTGGATGTACGCAAGGTGTGTGGTATTTTGTCTGTGTGCAAAAACCAACCTTATGCTTACAATGAGAATAATGCTGCATTGTCTAAAAAAAAAATCATCACTAAGAACAAGCCCAAGTTCCCCAAGATAAATTAAATACTGCATCTGACTACTGAAAAAAAGATGTGATATTGACCTGAAATGACACCCAAGTCTGCCTCAGCTTGGAGCTGTGGTACATTTTTCTCCAGCTGAAACCTTTGGTGGGTTTAAAATTGCACTTGCTCAGGAAGTCTTGTCACCACTGCCTGCCTTCCTATCTATCCTGTAAATTATTGCTGATGTTAAGCACTTCTGCTTAATAAGATCAGGTTAGAAATACAGACTGCAGCCCATCAGGCCCACTGATAAGCACTGAAATGTCAAGAGGAGTGTTCAGGAGTGAGGGGGGAATGGAGTGAGGACACTGATTGATCAGAAATTATTTACCTGGGCTGCCTGTACCTACCCAGCTTGGATATTTCCTGAGAACTCCTATACAGACTTGCTTACTTTGTGAGCAGAGCAGCTCTGAGCTGCTCTCCTGGGCAGTCTGCCAGCTCACAGACCATACCTGAGGCTCTATTGCTGTGCTGAAGGAAAACAGGCTTGGGATTTTTCCTTTGCAAGGGTACTTTAGTGTATTGAATAGGTTAAATGCTCTAAAGAGCTTTTAAGAAAACATTAAGAGAAATAAAACCAATGGCTGGGCTACATCTTAATGAGTTTCCTAAAAGTCAGTGTCCAGCTGCCGAAAATAATTTTATCTTTCCCCTCAGGTTTGCAAAGATCTCAGGGATGGTTTGTTCTTCCCCTGCAGATGTGTTTCACAGCTGCAGAGTGAACTGGTGCTTTAATTTGGGATGTCTGATGTGCAAGGAACTCAGCTGAGGGGACATCAGGGACTTCCTCCAGCCTTCAGTTCCATGGTATGCCAAAGGCGAGGGATAAAATCCATCACCTGGGATGGCAAGTGGTGAGAATAAAAACAGACAAAATAAATGAAGGCAGGAGCTGTGCTGTTGAAAGTCAGTCCAAGAAGATGAATCAAAAAATTATGCAGGTAGTTTAGAGGGAAGAAGACAGAAAGGTAAACTGGAAGATCCCTTAGGATCCCTTCTATCTGATTTTTAGTGATGCCTCAGCACACCAAACACAAGCTAAGATCACAACAGGAGTTCCCAATTCCCTCTGTGTGCTCCTCTGCACAGCTGTCACAGACTCCAAACTGTGCATTGCTGGTCAGAGGAGCACTTCAAGATGTTGGTGGCCTTTTCTCTCCAGGATACGAAGAGCTACCACATGTCAAAAAATCAACTTCCTAAACAATATTCCTGGCAAATAGTTGATGGAGGTAAGAAGTTTGCCTGCTGATTAATTTCACAACTGAAAAAAAAAAGAAGAAAAAAAGAATTGAGAGGGGGATCTACCAAAATAGCTGAAAGTCAGGCTCCTCCTGATACCAGGTCTAGGGGTTTTTTCCTAGTTTATATGCATTCTGTAAGTTGTCACAAGTTTTTATACTGTTTGTCATCCAAGGGTTTCCCATACATTCATTATCATTATTAATATCATATTCAGCATCATTAGTCTGATGAAGAGGGCTGGCCAGACCCTAATTTCCTGTAATCTCAGGGTAGCTTTGGATTCTTAAGATTAAAAGAAATCTGGTGCTCCAAGCAGAGCTGTAAATAATATGAGCAATGTTACCAAAAGGTCAAAGCATTTTCTTAAATTTCCAATTAAAGCAAGCCAGAAGGAGGAAAAAGTCAAGTGTTCAAGTCCTATATTGGTCATCACTTTTCAGCACCAGTGCAGTGGATTTCTGATTAGTACATTGCACTAATTTCTTCAAATGCTATTTTAGTCACTGACATGTTGATCATTTATTAATATGATAATTGTTTAAAAGGCACTGACAAGAAAAATCAAGAAACATTAATCACACAGTCTATTTTTTAATACACACTGAGTCACAGGCTGGTTCTTATCTGGGTCAGTAGATATGGGGAGTGGAGCAGGAGGAGGGAGGAAGAGGAGGAAGAGGAGGAAGCAGGAGGAAGCACTGCAAATTTGCTCCTGGGGAAAGGGAGTCCATGGGAATCTTGATCTCTGTCCAAAGTGCAGACCTGCTCTACCATCAGCCCAGGGCTGCTTGTATTTCATATTTTAGCACAATTTCTTATTTGTTTTTTTAGCTTCCCCTGCAGGCCCTTTTGCTGATCTTTGTGTCTCTCTGTGGACCTGAGAGCATCATCCATCAGTGCTGGAGACACCTTTAGTGACCTAAACTCGTTGACATCTGCTGAAAGAACAGGTCAAATGAATCATTGCTCTCTGTGTCTAGTAAATATGCCTCCACATTTTTACCACCACCAGTGGCAGTGTTACCCTTTTATTCCAGGCTAACAGGCCATGCTGATAAATCATAGGATTGTTTAGGTTGGAAAAGCCCTTTTAAATAATGAAGTAAGTGTTCAAATTCACCCTGACCCACCTGGGGTTGAGTAATTTTCTTTCTCTGCCATTATCCTTTACCATTAAATAGATATGGTGCTATAAATCTGTTCCAAAATGCACAACCAGAAGCAAAAAGGTCCCCAGGCCAGTCCTCTAATCCTGGAAAAGCAATCCTGAAATGTTTGCTGAGAGGTCCTATGCTTGCCAGGGTGGCCTCTGGCAGAAATGGACTGGAGGAGATACAGAGGGCAAAGCTGGACTCCTGTTCCATGGACACCAAATCGTTATAAACACACCTAATTATCTTCTTAAATATTTTGTAAAATTCCCAGAAAATATTTTATATACAGATCTAGATAGGAACCTTTTTACTTGCTACTCTATTAAAACTACAGCTTCAGAATGTTCAGACTCTCCCCTAAATATGATTTTTTTCTTACCATAACATCATAACTGAGAAAAAAAACCCAAACCAATCTGGAAATGTCTTTGGCTTAAAGCATGCTTAGATAACAGGTCCTATAAATATAAAAGGTGGTGTGGTAATTGCACCTCAGGTAAGCAACAAGCATTCTGTATTTAGATCTTAATTAATCAAATTACAGAAAAATTCTTCTTCCTTTCAGAAATAGTAATTCAGCTATTTCAAAATCTCAAAATGCGGCTGTTCCTTTGAGATCTTTAACCTGAGCTGCCCACATGAAACAAGCAATTACTTTTTTTAGATAGCATTTCCTTTGACTACTATTCCCTGGCCTTCTTAGTCAGAATCTTTCAAGTATTTTTAATTAAACAAAAAAAACCCTTGGTAATGCTTGGCAAATTAAGGTCCTAGTGGTTTGTTTAATTTAGTCAGAGACTATTTGCTCATGATAAATAAAAATAGCAGAGATTATTAAAACACAGAAGGAGACATGAGGGAAAGCAACCAACAAAAAGGGATGTGCAGTGTCTCTGAACTTTAATAAGAAATATTTTGTTGATAAGGACACTGTACTAATCCAGGAGGAATAAAGGTCCTCTAGAAAAAAAAAAAATTCTGCTGCTTCTGAATGCTGACTTCTGCCTGTGCAAACTCTGCACAATGAGAGTGCTGGGTCAATCTGTGCCTGTGCATGTGATTTTAGGCACCAGGGGTAGGATGGGGAAAGAGGAATCATCCTCATGGACTGAGAAATTCGATTACAGGCTGGTCCCAGGTTTCACCAGCACAATGGACAAAGTATTCCATTTTCATACAGACCCTATTGCAATATAAACTGGGGAACTGACCTGTTCCTCTCCTCCCCAGTGGAAGCAAAATCAGAAAAGAATGTCCAGGTATTTCCCAGGAAGGGAAGGGAATCCTAATGGTCTATTTGATAATAAATAACCAGGTGTTGGAACCCTGAAGCCTGGGAGTTTTGAACTTTCTGTGCTTTCTGGTGCTGACCCCCAAAAGAACACTGCTTTGGACCACAGCCCTTGGAGAAGGCTTCCAAAATTGAGTGATAAAACCAGAATCACTGGTGTGTAGTTTAAATAAAAGTGTGTAATATCACATGGTGAAAAGTCTGGAATTTGAGGCTTTAGAATATAGTAATAAGTATAGGACCAGATGGAGGTTTTAAAGCAAAGGTTTTCTTTTCTTCCTTCTTGTCCCTCTTCTTAGATTAAGGTAGTACTTTTTAATTAGATGGAAAATGCCACACTGCAGGTCACAAATGTTTAGTTATTGAGTCAAAAATAATCTAGGTATTAACTTTTAACTGGACTGTTTAACCTTAAAAAAACCTTGTAACCCTGACAAAGTGGGGCAAGTCCATCCTTGCCAGCCTGGCTGCTGAGTACCAAGGAGTGCCTCAGGTGAGACCTGTGGGGGATGGAGAAGGAAGCCTGGAGGGAAATGGAGCAGTGAGGGTAAAAGGAGATCTGTGTAGGGGAACAGAGACAGATTGTTCTCAGGGATGGCTGCAGGCAATAGACACCTCTTACAGGAAGGAAAACTGCTCAGAGATTGGGGTAAAACTCCTCCCAGTGCAAGGGGTTTAACATGGACCAAAGCCCAGGGAGGCTGTGGAATCTGCAGCCTTTGAAATGCTGAAAGCTTGGCTAGAGGAGCAACTGGGCCACTGGACTGAGCTTCAAAATGGATCTGACTTCAAAGCTGGCTCTGTCCCAGGCTGGGGCACTGCAGCAGATGTCCCCATGATGGTCATTCCAACCTAAATTTTCCTGTGGTTCTGTGATACAGATCTGAGAGTGCTGCTCTGAAGCTGGGAGATTTGTCTCCATTTTTTGGCTGGGTACAAGAGCTGCCTAAGAACAAAGCCTGGATTACACAGAGATGAGAGCTGGAGAGGGAGGCAGCAGCTCCAAACCAGGATGAGTAAAACAAAGTTTTGCCCATAACATGGCAACTTTCCAGTGCTGAGCTCCATCAAACTCCAGAGGTGCTGCATTCAGAGCCCTAAATCCCCACTGGTTTAATTGATGGGAAAGTTCCCAGAGGGTTTCACAATAATGGGATAATGAAGATAATCAGAACAGTGGAATGAATTCCTCATGAACATCCACACAAAGCACTCCTTAAAAAAAGTGAAGTGCTATATGTGTTAAAATTATTCATACTGCACATGTCTGAATTTGCCTGTTATTTACTTTAAGGTGATGAAGTATTTTAAGAAAAAACCTTTATCAAAATAATTTCAATGATAGAAATACCTGTTCTCTCTGAGAATTATCAGAAGGAGCTGAGAAGAAAGTACAGCTGTGGGAAAAACTAAGTGCAGGCAATGCATCCATAATTTGGACCCAAGTATTGGTTTGGACTCTTTAGTTGAAGCCTATCCCCACCAGATGAGACACTTATAAATTAGTTGTAAATTTTCTGTGCATAGACTTCTGAAATGCTCCAAAAAAAAAAAGAAAAAAAAAAAGAAAAAAAAAAATCCTAAAATTTGGAGGATTTTTAGTTGATTTGTTTAAGTGGTGTGATGTGCAGAAAATTTTTACATTTTCTTATGGTACCTAGGTGGATTGACAACCATGGGGAGGAGGAGAAGAGGAGGAGAACAAAGCCAGAAAGATAATGAGCTGAGTGATTAAGTTGTATAAGGCTTCAGAGGGACTGTTTCTATAAATAGGTTTTTAGTAAAAGTCTAACCTTTCAAAATTTTATATTCATCAAAAGAAAAAAAAAGAAAATGTTACCAAAATCTAATTAGAAAGGGTTATAACCTGATATCTATGAAAACCAAAATAGAATAATGCCACAAGAGAAGGAACCTCCAGATATGTATTTTAAAGAGTTTCTCTCAGAAATGTTAAAAAGTAAAGTTAAAATGGAAGCTGAATAAAATGTTCATAGTGAAATTAAATGGCCAGCTAGAACTATTAAAAAAAAAAAAAAGTTAGGAAGGTGTTCACCCAGCTTAGGCACTGATTTCCAGACCAGGTTTTGTTTACTGATTCATCTTCCCTCATCATTGCATTAAAGGTGCACTCTGTAAAAAACATAACAAAGAACATCTTCCCCAATGCCAATATCTTGCCTAGATCTTCTCACTATCATCATTAGGAGTAAAATAAGAAAATGGAAGAAATTTGTATCCCAATGAATTTATTTTTCTGACCTTTAACACTTCAGCAATTTCCCTTTGTCAATATTAAGTTAAATGAAATCTGCAGTGGGTTAAGTAAGGATGTCAGTCTGTTTTGTTTTTGTTTGGTTTTTTTTTTCAGTTTTTCAGGAAAACAATCCTACAGTTTTGGGGTTTTTTTCCCCCAAATACACTTGTGCAAATATTTTCCCTTCTTAAAGAAATCCACCTTAGCCATATTTCTATAATAAGCACTTAGGAAAGAAAACCAACCCTGTGGAATTTCCACTGGTCTGATATTCTAATATTCTCAATTCTAATATTCTAATTCTCTATTCTAATATTCTCAACTGGGATGAAACTTTTGTGTCTCCCAGGGTCTCATTGTGTGGTTGCTCTTCAGATTTGCCTCTGCTGATGTTCCAGAGCTCTTGTGGCTTTTTTTACCCAGGCAGGAGATCTCACCACAACCTAGAAGCAAGTTGTCACCTGCCAGTGGTCTCCCCTCAAGGGAAAATACTGAATCCTGCAGCTTTTTCCAGCTATCAGTGAATATTATGAGAAACCAACAGATGGAATGAGTGTGTCACCTAATTTTAGTGTTAATATTATGCAGTGAATAATGCTGGTGTGCTGAGGAGCACAGTCACAGTCCAAAGACGTGATTGTTCAAAAAGCACAGCATGTGAAAGACAGCACAGTGTCACAGCTGATCCCACAGGGCTCCAAGAAATAAATAAACTGATAAATAAATCAGTAAACTGATTTATCAGTAGCTGATTACTTCAAATAAATGGGGGTTTTGTGACTGTTCTGCATGGTTCCTGCAGCATCTCAGTGTACATTGGATGCAGGGCTATTAAAAAGGCACAGGAACCCACACAGTGATCAAAGCTTGAGGCATGGGGTACTCAGACCCTGTCATGGCTGTGTTTGGCAGACAGGGAGCCTGGATTTCACTGCTCTCACAGGCATAACCTTTTGCTTCTCCCCAAGTGCTGGAAAAGAAAAATTGCAAAAGTAATTAAAAGAGAAAATTCACTTAAATATACTAAAACTGAGGGTCGAGCATCCTATATTCCCGCTCTTTTCCTCTCAAGAGCAGAATGACCAGGTGAGCAGTACAAGAATCATTTAGAAATGATCCTAGGAGCTATTCCCATGTAGAATAAGTTCCCAAAGTTCCCAGCTGCACTTTTGCCTTGCCATGTGCCTGAGCATGTTTATCCCCCTTTGAGCAGGTTCCCCTACCAGCTATTCTGCCCTCTATCTCCCAGTGCCTTTTGATGAGCTGCTCAGGACAGGCATTAGCACACTGCATCTGCTGGTCAGGAATTGCAAGGGATGCCCAGTGCCAAGTCTGAGCTCAACTACATCTTCTGCTGGAGCCCAGAGCCCAGCTGAGAGAGGAGCTGATTTATTGACACAGACCAGGCAATTCCCTTCCAATCTGGGCCATCTCAGCTGGGGTAAGCACACAGAGAAATGAAAATGTGCCTGACCAGATATCTCTAAATCCCAGGACCCGAAGGTCTGCCCCCAGTTCCTTTCTCTCTCCCAGAATCCAGGTGCTGAGGCAGAGGCAGCAGACACAGGGGTTTTTCAATGCCCTCTAGCATCACACCCTCACTGCTTGTGATCAAGCTTGGCCCAAGTATTCTGGGACAAGTTTTTATTTCCCTACATTACTGCATGTTCAAGGCAACCAAAACTGATGCACTTGGTCCCAAAGTCCTCTGATATCTCAGAAGAACATTGTCATTCAAGAAATACTGAAGTGGACTGCTTTTATTTCTATTTATATTGCTTTTCTTCAGAAAGAATGTTTCTCAGTTGCACACCAGATAATTTGGTTAGCCAGACATAGCCAGTCCGTTTGTAACTAAAGATCCATTAAACTTTAAAGCAGCCTCTCACTCTATTTGTCTTAGTAATACTATTTCAATAAAATACTTAAATGCAGGAATGGGTATAACATCCATCTGAACTTGTACTCAAATATATCAAAAGAGGGTGATGTACTACAGCATTCTGCCATCACTATTTCTATTGGTTTCTGGTATCTTGGATGCTAATTCTGCATTTTTCTCATGTTTTTACCAGTGTTTGTAGATCTGCAACTGAGATATTGTAGTGATTTCTCTTTCCTTCTGTGACACATGAGGGAAACAAAGGAGTCCTATAATTTTTAATCAGAAATTGGACCTCCAAAAATCAATTCATATTTTCTTCTACTTTCCAATTTACATTTCACTTTTAATGATGAAGGCTTACAGGTGAGTTGGTTTCACATCAGCATGCAGATATCTCCTGGACTAGGGAAAGGGTTCTGCTTTATCAATCATTCTGCCTGTATGCAAAAAAAAAACAACAAAAAAACAAAAACCAAACACGTGCCACCTTCTCATTGTTAAAGGCATTTAAGCACAAAAGAAACTAATTAAAAACTGAAAGAATGGCACTTTTTATACCCTTCAGAAGTATTTTCGTGAGCTGCACAGTGACTCATGTTTTACACCACTGGGTAGCTCGATATATGTATTTTTAATGATTTGGAAAGGGCTCATAAAGTAGTGTCCCCATCTTGCAATCGTTCATGACTGTGTGTAAAAGGAAGCAGAATCCATTATTTCCAAGGGACTGTAAAAAGAAATTGGCTTAGAAGTATCTGTCTTGTTGTCAGTGGAGTCAGAAACTTTTTATGATGATTCCAAGCCAGCTATATTATTGTGTGAGATATGTTGGGTTTTTTAATATTCCTGCTGCACAGAGACCCACAAGAGCATTTAATTCACCTCACACCTGATTTCTGTGGAGGTCTTGGTCACATGTAAGCAGCTGAAGTTTAATGAGTTCATAAATCAGCTGGGCTGTGGCAGATGACAGCTGAGTCACCATCACAGGCTACAAAACTCCACCCACACAGGTAACGAGTCTCAAATATGAGAGGTTTTAAACTCCAGTTCTTGACTCTTTATCTGAGTGTGGGGTTCCTGCAGTTGCTCCCCCAGGAGAGCCAGCAATGCCAGGGATGGAGAGCAGTGCTCCCAAGCACAGATGGACATTTCCAGGCTCCTGGCACTTGTCCCTGGCTCAGCTCCATGCCTGAGCCCACGTGAGGATCTGTCAAGGCTGGGTAAAACTCTTTTGTGCTGTTTATTTACCAGGCACACAAATGGAGCCTCTCTGATCGATTATCAGCCATTCTGAGCTGTGGCAAAGGAAATAAAAGTGTTTCCCCCACCTGGCTACAACCTCCCTCAGGTGGTTGTGGATTGTTTGCCAAACAGATGGGATAAAGGAGGAGCAAATTGCATCTCTCCTCAGGTGACAGGGAAAGCAGGAGGAAAACTGTTCCATGGATTCCCTTGACTTATTCCAGCCTGGAAACCTCAGACCCTGTGTCCCAGATGAGCACAAGCAAAGTTTAGTCCTAACAATCTCCTCTCTTCTGTAGTTTGTTCCAACTCCATCATTTTCCTCAAGGACTTAAAGCATCCAGACATTAAAACTATGTTATGATTTCATTAAAAAGAAATCACTAGACACTTTCAGAGGAACAGGAAAAATAATCTGTGTCCCATTTTTGAAGGTGTTTCAAGGAGGTATTAATGCATGATTCATTGATATATTGAATCACAGTATGAAACAGCAAAATAATTATGGATCAGAAAACGCTTCTGCTCAGATTAATCTCTTTTCACGCAATGTCTTCCAAGAAATATTAAGACCTTTGGAAATATTTGTACTTTGTTTAGACATAGCAGATCATTAGCTACTTTATTAGTCAACAGTGGGAAGAGGAACTGTAAGAAATATCACGTTGCTACCTAGAGAGACTGCAATCGAAAAGCATATCAAATTTGTTGAGATTATTTTCATACATTTTACCACTTATTTTGCATAACTTTAATCTTTTTACCTTTTCTATTCCTCAGATGTTAAGATAATGAATAAAAATGATAAGGTCTTCTCTAAGCCCAGCAAGGTTCCACAGATCCTTTTTTTCTTCCAAATCAGTTAAGACAGAAAATTGTGTCACTGAAGGGCAGCCAATGAAGGATTAGTTATTACTGGATTAAATCACAGGAAAGTTCATCTGTGTTGACTTATGTAAAACCAAGAAACACTTTGAAGCTCTTAAAGTCCAAAGAGAAAAATGGGGGAACACATTCACAGGCAGAGAAGGGGAATATATCCATTGTATAGCACAGAACTGAAAAAAACAGAGGGAGTAATAAATCAACCAAATCCTTCTTACAGACACTGAGAAACCACTAACAACACCAGTTTCTGCAATTTTGGACAGGATCTTACTATTCTGGAAAGAAAAGCCCAGATTTCTATGAAGAGTGACATTTTGTGCTCCACAGGAATCATTAATCCAAACATCACTGTAGTAAAAGAAAAAGAAAATCACAGAAAAAAAATAAAATAAAAACCAAAATGGGGGGGAAAAAAGAAAAGAAAGTACAAAAGTTTCTAAAAGTTCTCTGAGCAGCTTATCAGCTACATAAATGAGCTGTGCATTGAGCAAAACTTCCCCCAGCCTGCCTGTACTCATTTTCTTTAAAACCTCTAAAGATCAGCTTAATATTTTCCACCTCCTTTTCCCTTTGTGTCCCAGATCCCTGCAGAATCTATCGAGATCTTCAGCATTATTTTGCCATAGATCATTTTAACTCTGCTTTCCATGGCTTTCCCTGCTATCCAGGTTTAATATTCTGCATCCACTGCTACAGAATGAGTTTTCTTTATTCCTGTGCATTGCCTGTCTCAGAGTGAAGAACTGCCTGATTTCAGGGATTTCAGGGGTTTCTTTGCATTCTCTCCATCCTCTGGGTTTCATTTTCGCTGAAGTGCTGCCGCTGCCTCCTACACAGAGGGCTGCCTCCAACTCTGCATCCATATCCTGAGATTTCCACTCCATCTTTCAGAAATACAGCTGTAAGTAAAGGATAGCTGGTAAGGAAGTGAATGTTTTATTATTCCTACCAAAAATGGGCTTGCCACTAAGTAAAAGCTCATTTAGCTTTAATCTTTCAATGCCTCATTTTCTCCATCTCAAAGCAGGATTCAGGAAGAGCAATAACTCATGGTTCAGAAATAAACTAAGGTTAACACTAACCCATACCACCACTGTGTGAAATATTGTGCCCAAGTCTTAAATACAGAATTTTTCTTTCATATATAATGTTAATACCCAGCTCTTATGCAGTGTTTTCCACCAGCAGAGTTCAAAGAGATTTCTAGAAAAGCAAATAACAACTGAGGCTAACTTGGTTAGTTTGCCTAAAGGGAAGAAGTTGACATTAAAACGTAACAGTATGATATAAATTGAAACTTTGCCACCGAATTTCCACAATTTCCAGGCTCCTAGAAGTTTTATCAGTGTGACCAGGATTTGATGAAAGCTCCAGAACCAGCTTTCTGTGGCTAGAAAGGGCTTTACTAGCAGAGGAAACCATTTACAAGTGCACTTCTCACAAACACTTTTGTGAATTTGCCCTTCCAGCCCTGAAATTTATTGTCCCTCCACCCCAGGGGCAGCACGAGCCTGCTCATCTACCCCCGGCCTCCAGAGCAAGGGCAGGGAAGGGGAATTCTCCTACATCAGTGAGGTCAGACTCCTGAGAATCCACTGGAATCTCTTCAACTCCTTCTCCCTACTTATTTCCCTTTCTTTTTTCCTTTAACCCACAGATGTAAATTGCCATTTTTCCCTTGTTCAAAATAAGAGAAAGAATAAAGCAATTATTCTTTTATTCTTGCTGTTGAACAATATTCTTCATTTCTGTTGAGTATTCTGAGCTGAAGTCTTCAAGAAAGGCTCAATATAATTTTCAAATTTTCATGCAGTGAAACAAAGGCTTCCTTGAAGAAGCAATTGTCATGCACAAATCAATGGAGTCATATCCAAGGTGCAAAGAAATTCAACTAGAGTCCTGCCTGAAGTAGGATCTGATGTGTTTTCCTGTGGTCTTTGCCTTATTGTCCCAACATTTTCCTTTTGAAGCTTCTCTCTTATCTACATCTCTTTGGTATGGTTAAATGATTAGACTGTAAAACAACTTTTACCCTCTCATGCATTTACATCCCTCCTTTCACTTGTAAAATACTTTTTGCCCTTTCAGGTAGCATATTGGAAGTGTTTGTGTCCAGGTGTTCTGGGAGTTACCAGATAAGATATGAAAAAGCTAAAGAAAATATCTTTTTGGAAAGCACAAAAACACAGAAGGGAAATCAGACCCTTCACAGTAATGTCTTAACAAAAAAAAATGTATTTTGGCAGTAACCTCTGGAAATAGATTGTAGAACCATTTTTGTGCAGCCTAAATATACTTATTAATTAAAAACTGTTCACTGAGTAGCCTCAATGTCATTTTTTCTGTATACTTGCAGAAACTACCAAAATTTTATGGAGTCCACGCACATCCTGAAGTATTTGAGATCATGATTACCCATTTTTCCCCCATTTCCTTTTAGTTTTATCCCAAGTAAACATTTTTAGGCTAATCAGTATCTGTTAAATCAAAGGAGCAGTTCCCTCTCTCATCAGCTCATGCAAGCACTCCCTTTCAGCAGTTAACTGTGCTTATCAGAAGAACCACCTATATTTCATATAAGTTCAGGAATGTTTGTCATTTGAGGACAGAATGTGCCAAGAAACTTTTTATTTAAGCATGCATCATTTAGCAACAGGAGAGCAGAACAACCTCAAATCAAAATACATTCATTTCTTTTACTTTCTAGTTTTTCATCTAGAAACCTTTGCAATTAAAGAGGCTGCTGCTATAGTGTGTTTAAATAATGCCTGAAATTCAGAGATACAGAGATTTTATGGATAGAGTGATACAATTTTCATATACACAAGAAAAGTGCAGCCCTACAGCTATGAAAAAATGAATAAAAAAATAAATCACTGTTTGGAAGCTGATTTTTGAGGGCTTTGGGCACAGTTAAATTCCAGAAATAATGAAAAGTGTCAGAGAACTGGGCTCTTGAGGGGCTGTCAACCCCAACTAAGTGAGGAATCAAATAGAGCTGTGTGACAAGGAGAATTACAGATCTGCATCTCTTGGTTCCTCCTCTCCACACTTGGACATCTAAAGGTTTGTGCCAAAAAACCCACAGAAACTGATGTACATTTGCTCCTGCATGCTCTCTTGCAGCTGTTCAGTCTGAAAAGGCTCCCTGTAAAGCATTATGATATTTACATACAAATTATTCCAAGTTTCAGTGTTAACATGGCAATTTTTCACCCACACCTTCTCATGGTGCCATTAAATTGGTGGCAGCTCTGACTGGAGAGATCATGAGATGAGCAATAGTGTGAAGTCCTGTGATAAATCTCCAGGTTTTAGTGCTGAGCTGGTGGAATTAATACAGCAAATTTCAAGTGGTGGATGTAAATGATCCAAGGAATCCCAGCCTGGGGTAATTGCCTGTAAATTTGCTGAGTGCTCCTGCCTGGGGAGACTTTGCAGAGCACAGGGAGCTGTGGGCTGTAGCCACACTCCTGCCATGGCCCCAGGTGGGTCTGCTCACTCTCCTGTACCTAAATTTCAGTCTCCACCTGATATTATTAACAAAAATCATCTTACCAATCTAAATCAATGAAAGCCTTTCATATATTTGGTCTTCATTGCCATAAACATTTTAAAGAACTGTTTCCCATTCCCTGGTTAGCTTTGTGCTCCATACACTTGTTCTAATATTACCTTATTTGATATTTGTTTTTAAATTAATTTATTAAACTTGTTTAATATTGGGGGCTTCTTTCTTAGTCTGCTTAAAGACCAATATAATGGCACTATAAACAGAAACACTTTCAGACAAAATCAAAACCTGAATGCTTTCAATTTTCCCTTTCATTAACCTCCTATGATACAAAACTGCTGCTAATCCACTTGGTGTGATTTACTGCTGGGACAGAAATGCACCCTTCTCCAAAGAGATTATATCCATGCTGCCAGAAGTGTTTGAGAAGTGTTTGCTGCAGCAATTTCAGCCTGGCAGAAGGACCCTTCTCCCCTAGAAACATCACAGCCCCTGCAGGTTGGAAAAGCCAGAATGATGCTACCATTTCTGGGTTTACTGAAGTGTTTGAGTAAACTCACAATATCTTGTTTCATTTTAGGTGTGCTGGTGAATATATAATAATGAGAAAAAAATATATATATATGTATAAAGAATATAATAAATGGTGAATACCATTTATGCCACCAAGCTTAGCTTTGTAAGTTATCTTTTGTCCCTGTCACAGGTTTTAAATTTTTAATCAAATTACCTGATACAAAGCTATGGCTTATTTTGACAGAGGGATAGGTTGGTTCAGTCTTTCAACACAAATGAAGATCAAATCTGTATTTGCAACACAAATCCCAAATCCACTCAGCTATTCTGAGCCAGTCCAAATTTCCTATCAACTTCAGGAGTTCCAGGATTTGGCTGTACTGCATCACTTCCTTCAAAATAAAATATCTGGGTGCAGCTACCTTAGTCAGACCTTTAGTGAAAAAGTGGTTAAAAGTTTGAAAGCTCTGTAGAACACAGGGTATCAGCATAAAACCATAGAGACAAATTCTAGAAGCTGTTTAATACAGTTTACAGCCAATAACAGTAATTCACATCACACAACTGATGACATGAAAGACAAATATTTCCTAGGTAACAGATTTTTTTTTTTAAATTGCTACATTTAACTATACCTCTCCTAGATAATGATGAGAAAACAGAAGTTTCAAATTTCTGTATATACAAGACAGCAAAAGAATGAAAATGAAGATCTGAAATAAACAAGTTACTACATGAGAGTAAAACCTGGAGAAGTTGTTTTTGTTTTTTTAAATAACAAATTTCAAATAAACTATTAGAAATTGCTAATTCAAACATCTCTCAGATTGGAAAACTTTACCGAGGAAAAAAACACAGACTTTGTTCTGTTAGCATGATGGACAAAGTTAAATATTTAATGCAGGCCTTTTATAGAGTGTAATAAATTAGAGATGAAAGACTATTAATTAAGTTCAAATTTGCAATAGCCTGAAAATTGAAGGTTCATCTGTTTGTTTTGTACTGAAGCCCCTGTCTGCAAGCCCAAAAGAGCTGAGGAGGATTTAAGTCTCTGTTTGAATACAAATGTGTCATTAGAAGCAAAATTACCCATTTAGAACAGGTAGGCAGAGGGTTCCAGGGGCCTAAATCATGTACTCACAGAGCTCCAGGTGCATTTTTAAAGCTCCCTTGTGAAACTGGCTTTCAGCACTTTGCCAGTTCCCTTTTCTGATTTTAAATATGTTCCTGTAGATTATTAAAGATGTCTGTGTTTATTTTGGCCTAAGCTTTGAGATTTTCTTCAACTTGTTGGACAAATCATCACAGCTCACTTGACAGCACTTCTATGGCCTATGTTATGATGGTTCAGGGCTCTCCCTAAAACCATTTTCTCCATGCAACACTTCCCTGATTTTATGATAATATTCCTTAAGAATAACATCTCCTTACCCAGTGTATTTATAAAAGTATCAAGATCTTTATAATTAGCATTATTGGCAAGGGGAAAGGATTTCTTCTAATTAAGCCATAAAGCTAAGCTAATAAAACCAATCATCCTGTGCACTTATGTAAAATTTTAATTTCATGTTCATCAGTGTTTAGTTCCCTTATAAAGTCCCCAGTGAGCTAATAACCTTTTGTGTGCTTTTTCTTCTAGAGAAGAAAGAAACAGCCATCCTTCTTGGGGTTCCTTTTAAATCCTCACAATGAAAGCCCATATTTTCACATGGGCTGTTGCTTTATTGGGCTGTTCAGTGGCAACTCCTCATTGAGCCCTCCTGGCTCTGAAAACAGCAGCAAAAGCTGCTTTAAAGGAACCTGCCAAGTGCTGAAGGACCAGACCTTCTGCCCCTGAACCCAACACACTTCCCAGTGAGGTTTGTTCTCTCACTTCCTTGGCTGTGCCAGCACCTAGAGCCAAAATTGTGCATTTTATGTGAGCTCAAAGCAGCCTCAGGGCTTAAGCTGACTGAAGTCAGATGTTGCCTGGTGTCTGTTTGTCCCAAGGAGCATGTCCAGGCTTCACTTAGAGTCAAGGTCACTTCTCTGCCCTGACAAATGCTGTTTCTCCTCTAAAAAAGACAACACAAACAGTGATGAGAGGACAACTTCCCAGTGCTTGTGTGCCTTAAGATTTTCTCCTCCAAGTTCCATAATTATGAAGCAGAACAAACCCCATGCATTTGCTTTCTCACCCAGCACTTTATATTTTAGCGAGCTAAAACCACATGTGCAGTGTGGGATGCACAGCTGGCTGTGTTAGGTGGGCAATAATCAGAAATGATTTGCACACAGACTGTTAACCCGAGATAACTTTCCTGTGGGGTAGGTGCCTTCTTTCCCCATTTATTCCCCCTCAGAAACACTTGGCTGTGAAGTGCTGCCGTCTTCACACAGGGAGCACACGCCCTTGGCTTTGCAATGGGAATTTGTAACAGAATTTGGAATTTCCTCTGCCAGAATGGAGAGGAGTTGTCAGCTCAGTGTGTGCAGTTCTTCTGTTTGAGTTGATGCTTCAGCAAGCACAGTCAATAACACATTTTTAGAGGGCTTGTAGATAATTAGATTAATGACTTGACTCTCCTCGAACACACGATTTGCAGTAAGCCTTTCTGCTCATCTCTTTATTGACTGGCACAGTAATAATATCTATTGAACTTCACTCAACCATCACGTAATACAAACACATTTTTGCCCTTGGAGGCAGTCAGAAAGGCCAAGCACACTATCACTGCAGTACATATATTTTCTGAGATAATTAGCAACTCAAGGTAGTGTTAATCAGGAGAAAAGAGGGGCTAACTAAGTATTAAATTATCTCTTGCTACAACAGCATTCCCAAAGGGAAAATGACCATGTTAGAATTGTTTTGTAGGGATCCATCTAACTCTTTGTCTTTCTATTGTAATGCGATGTCAGTCAACCCTGCTCCTTCTGAAGAGCCAGATAAGCAACACAGAAATAGCAATTGTCTTTTTCAAAGCACCTTATTCACCTCATCCCAACCCCTCAGCTGGAATTCAGGATTTTAGCATGGAAACCTGTCAGTGTCCTTTGGTGGTTCTCAGTTAACAGCTAGAAGAAGCAAATCTCATTAACAAAAACACGGTGAGTAGAAAACTGTCAAAGTAGCAGAATGGTAGTTAAAGCCTTGGAAGAATGGAAGAAGAGGATGCAAATAACTCCATCTAAATTGAGCCAAAGAAGCACTGATGTTTTCTTCCATTTCACCAATCAAAGTGAGTGGAAAAAATTTACGACGTTGGCTGAGCAAGTCTTTCTGGGACCTTACTGTGATGAGAAACAAAAAATAAGCCCCACAGAAATGCAACTGGTCCAGAATTAGCCCCTAACAAGGCAATCAGCACCTGCAAAGCAAAGGGGACACAGTCTTCACAGACCAAGAACCATAAATGCAATAGGAAAATTAAAATTACTCAGTGAGGAGGTCTAAGCTGAACACATAGAGAAAAGTTCATTAATACAGCAGAAGGGAAAATGGACAAACAAACAAAGGCTGCACTGACAGCACTCTAAGGGCAGAAATCCAAGAACTTGACAAGAAATTCAGGCAAAGCACAAACCTCCAGGCAGAAAAACTGCAGCACAGTTGGCTACCAAAGGGGTTAATGACAACACTGCCTTCTTCCACCAGCTTTTGCAAAGCTGCAAGGCAAAAAACATCTGCTTCAATTGTGGAGGACAGGACTGGGGTTGGGGGCACTCATTTCTGAGGAAATCAATAAAACAAAGTGACTGCTCTGCAAAGAATGTGACACATTGGAGGAAAAGCAGCAAACATTCCTGCAGGTGATCATGGGTTCAAGAACAGCAGCCTGTCTGTCATGGTTTGGATGCTGGGGAATGTACCAGGGTGGTAGAGATGCCTCAGGCAATAGAAAACAAACAGCAGAGCACTGAGAGTGAGCTCTTGCTGAAACTTGGGAAATAAATGCTTATTGAAGTTTTGTAAAATATAGTGGCTGCCATGGGGAGGAAAAGGGTTCATTAGAACCCTTAGAGCTCATTAGAAAAGCAGGGGAATAAAACTTCCCATGCAGAGAGTAAGGATGGGTTCTGAGAGCAGGCAGAGATCAGAGCTGAAGAGATCTCTGTGGTCTCTGAACCCCTTAATTCCCCTGCTCATAAGGAAAAAGAACCTCATGCACACCCAGCTGGATCTGTTTGTCAGGAACAGAGGAACACATCGTGCTGCCTCCAAAGGCAAACATTCTGAGACACAATGAAAATATCTAAAAGCTGTATCTATAGCTTTAGATATATATACAATATCTAACACTATTGGGGTTATGGATGGTATCCCAAAAAATAATTTTTAAAAAGTGTCAAATTCATAGTAACTATTTTAAGCTATGCGTGGTGCCCCAGACACCCCAGAAAGCATCATGGCAAGTGGTGTAAGAACAGGCAGGAGACAAGTACTCCAGTAATGTAAAGCTGGGAAGAAAGCTTGGGAAAATGCCTGAGCTGTTAAGCTTCAGCAGCGATGGAAAATTCTCATGGCAGTTGTCAAAATGCTCTTAAGGCAGGGGTGACACCTTCCACTGTCCCAGGCTGCTCCAAGCCCCAATGTCCAACCTGGCCTTGGGCACTGCCAGGGATCCAGGGGCAGCCACAGCTGCTCTGGGCACCCTGTGCCAGGGCCTGCCCACCCTCACAGGAACAATTTCATCCGTGTATCCAGTCCAAACCTACCCGACACAGGACACTTCAAAGTTAGGCAGCTGTGCTCCTAAGTGGCAGCAGGAAAACTTATCCAAACTCTTCTGATACCCATATGAAACTGCTTCTCCTGACACATGTACAGGGTATTAGGTGAGGTCACCTGCAGTCCCCAAGGTGGCCACAGAAGATGCTAAATTGGGTTTTTCAGCAAGATCTGAGAGACACAAACTTCAGGAAGCAGGGACAGCTACAGTGCAGGTGTCACAGCCAAAGGAAAGGGAGTTTATCTCTGACTGCAGTGCTGCTGATACAGAACAGTCAAACAAGGGATATTAGTGAGGATTTGCAAGCACCAACTTTCTGTACTTCATGAATGCTGGGTTTTATGAAGGTTATTGATGTGTTTTGCCTGAAGAAGAAGATAAAGTGGAACTGCACCTCCTGAAAGGATTGAGCCCTGAGCCAGGTGAAGGATGGCTGGCATGTCCTGCAGGGATTCCTGCTGGCAAACAGCAATCACTGACAACAAGCACACTGCTTTAATGAGTGGCTGCTAATCAGCTTAAGAGACACCCAAAATTTAGGATGTCTGCACTGCCACAGAGCTGAGAGGATGAGGACACATCTCACGTTGAAAATGTAGTTTCTTGCCCTGTAAAACACATCTCATCTGTACCTCTGTTGAACAAACCTTCCTCCAGGTTTCCCAGGTATAGTTTAAGCTGGTTTTTAATTATTATTCATTATTTACCCAGATAAAACTTGTCATCTTGCTAATAGCAATAATGTTGTGTAGGGTATTACCTGTGTAAGGCTGAAAGTCTAAATCTATCCATGTCCATCACTGCTAGCCCTCATCTTCTATTTTTGTGGAGGTTTTGCCTAATTCTCCAACAACCCCAGGCATAAATATGACTGGAAGTGTAAGTAGGAGTATAAATACATGGCAGAATATGCAAGGCTTTAGGCATCTGGGGTGTGTGTATTAAAAGCTCTTCTGAAAGGCGAAGAAAAACCTCCTGCACAAATATCCATATGAGCACAGGAAATGGTGATAACCACTGTCCCTGTGGGAAGTGCTGAGCTATCAGAGCAGGGCATGAGTAACAACCCTGGCAGGGGCTCAGGATGCATCCTTACCAAAAAAAGGCACAATTTCCTATTTTTCCTATTTTTTTTAAGACTTTATAGGCATCGCTTAATCAAAAAATTATGGTAAGAACCATAATCATGCCAAGTGCTGCAGTATTTTTATTAGCATCAAATCTAAATTAATATAAATTTAGTAATCTTACTCAGTTTTGTTCCCCAGTTTGGAGATGGGCTCACAGATGTTATGGGAAAAAGTTACTTAGAATGTTAATTCTTCAGTGCATTGCATACATCTTGCTTAGTAGCTCATGAATCCAGAGCCAAAAGCCACTTAATTTCTTTTTTTCTGATTAAATTACTACATAGGATACATGCCTGTTTTCTTTTGTACATTACCAGGTTAATATTGATAAATTATAATGTAAAAGACCCACAGGAAAACACTCTCTCCTAGTAGATAAAAGTAGGTAGGAAAAAACTCAATAAGAATTCTTCCTGAGAGCTTTTGTACTCAATATTTAGACAATTAAACATGTATTTCTCAGTCATAAAAAAACTGTGGGGTGAGAAATCCAGCGTCCAAATCCTAAAGCCAGAGGTTGTCTCCTAGTTGACAGTTTAATCATCAACCTATCCAGAGTTATGGATTTTTGACATGAAAAAATATAATAATTTTTTTCTAGCTTGATTTCTCATCAGCTTGAGATTTAATTAGAGCATATATTTTAGAAAGACACACAGACCTGATGTCTTCAAATAGTGATGGTTTCACTTACAATAATAATAATTAACAATGAGAAAATATTAGGAATACATCTCTTCACGTTATTTCCAGTTCAATTATTTGAGTCAGAATTTCTACCAGGAGTTCTTGGTCCAAGTTTGATTTTTACTTTAGACATGCTTCAGTTTTGGTGTAATATCAGATTGTAGGACCTTCAGCCAGGTCCTACATATTAAGAGTTAAATATTAGGGGTTAAATATTAACCCCAAACACCTTTTTAAAATTTTTGATTTTTTTTTTAAAGCCTGTGGCCAGGTAAGTCTCTCTCTCCCAGCACTGAGGGAGGTATCAATGTGTGGTGTGCCAAACATGTTTGAAACATTTGTAAAAGATTTTCCTGCCAGCAATAACTGAGCTGAGATGCTGCTTAAGCTGCTCTGGAATGGAAGAGCTGCCCTATTACAGTGATTGCTCTGCCACTGGTCATTAAATTTCATCTGTAAATATTAATGTTGGCTATTTAGCCAACTTTCCAAGTAATTGATGCATATTCTTTCTCTGGTGTTTCCAGACTTACCACTCTGGGGACTTAATTTTCAGGATATAATTTATGCTGGATAATTCAGGACAAATTAATGTAGAGGAAATAAAAGCTGATTGTACTTTAACTGTTGGTAAAAACTCCAGAGGTACAGAAGCACCACTTAGGAAGCCAAAATTTAGAGCTCCTGCCAAAACCCACCTGGTGCTTTTGCTGCCAGGATGCAGAATCCTCTGGAACACAGGATGTCCAGGCAGTGCTGCTCCTCAGGGTCTTCACTTTTGCAAACCCTCCCTTCTCCTGAGACACAGGAACGATCTCTTTTCATAGCACCATTCAGGCTTTCTCTGAGTAGAACTTAGATAAGGAGGCTACAAAATGTGCTGCCATGAAAATGTCAGCCTTTGAGCAATTAATTTGGTTTTTATGAAGTAATATTCCCTTTAAAACACTCTGTTCTGATGGTCACATGAGAAATACTGATGTCACCTGCAAGGGCTGACCATAGAAATGGAACATGCTTGGTTCTATGAAATTTAATTTACAAGAAAAAAAATAAATTAGAGATGCCTCTTTTCTAGTGCAGAGGTACTCAGACAGGTAGTTCCATTCTGCATTGCCTCAGTTCCTGCTATTTTATTTTATTTTCTCTTCATTTCAGGCTTTGCCAGGTATTTTACAGGTTCAGGGGCAGATTTCCTGCTGCAGTCACATTGTATAACACTATTGCACTTTACACATTGCTCTGATTTTAATTTTGGCCAACAGCTAGAGAGAAAAGAGAAGCCAGCTTAACCATATCCTAAATGCCCTGGAGCTGGGAGCCAGGGAGTCACTACAGGACATCCATCCAGCCTGGGAGAGACAGATTCATTTGCAAATGAGCAACCCAAATTCAGTCTGCATGGTTTGAGGGATGGAAAAAGTTTTCAGGATAATTTATTAGTGTCACTGTCTGCAGCTTTCCAGATGCTCTTGTCCTGGAGCATACACAGAGGAGAAGTTCCCAAACACATCAATAAAATAGTTTAGAGATGTTTTCCTCCTAGGAGGCATGAAGCTGGAAAAATTAAAGGTGTTCTTCCAGAAGTGATTTAAATTAATGAATGACTTCAGATCAAGGCCAGAGGCAGGGGAAAATGTCAGCACAGTCCTTCCTGCTTGTATTGAGGTAGAGTAGTCTCTAACCACTGCTGCATGTAGGGGAATAATAGAGGCTTTCCCATGGGATGGGCAATACTTCCCTGAATGCCCAGAGAGCATCCAAGGAATAGTTCTGTAATGCTCAGCGCAAATAAATTGTCTCTAATTTATGTGAAATGCTGCCACACACCCAGCATGACACAAATATTTTCCTTAGAACACACCATGTGAAAGAGGAAGGCATTTTCACTGGATTATAATTTTTAAATTATCATTTAAACAAATAGTTGAACAAAGAATGAACCAAAAACCAGCTCCTGCCTATAGGAGCTTAATGCCAGAAGAGTGAAAGGAAAGATGAGAGCTACTTTCATCCCTCAAGCCCTTTTATGTCCTTTGGATGGTATCAGGAACCAATAAAAATCAGAAAAAAATAACCCTCATAGGTAAGAAAGGTGATGTTCAACCCAGATGAACATCCATCTGCATTTGAACATCAACCTGCATTTACTGGGTAGCAGGAAAGAGTGAAAACCTATCTTAGACCTTGAGTACCAGTTTGAATAATTGACATTAAGATTTGTTGAAATGGAACAATTTGACTGACCCACTTTTGGCGAGTTTATCTCATGTAAAGAACTGCTTTGAGTTTATGATGATGTTTTTAGGAGCTCTGTCATGCCTGCCAGTTCACCTTCCCACAAAGAAATTCACAGAAAACAATGCAGAGTATTAATGCTAGGATTCCCCAACTTGATTTGGCCTCCACTGATTTCAGCAGTGATCAAAGGAAGTTCTTTTTCCTAATGACCACATTAATTTTAATATAAATTTTCATTGTCAGGTCTGTAGGCAGGTATCTGCATTTGTCCTAATCAGGGATTCACTTGGAGCTGTAGGTTTAAAACTTCCTCTGGAGTAGTCTAAGTACAGAGTTATCTGTTGGCTGCAAAAAAGCCCAAAGCCCCTAAACCCCACTTAAGGGTCTGATGTTGATAGAAACCTGGCTCAGCCCCCACTCACATGAGCCAGCTCCAGCTCCTCTGGATAGAACCTGAACTGCTCAGCTGTGTGCCCTGCACTCTGAAAGCAAGAAAGAAACCATCATTAAACTGGAATAGTGAGGGCTTTGCAGGAGAATCTCGCTTTCTCAAATGATCACCTTAGGGGATCACTGTTTAACAGCAGAAAGCAATCCCTGCACACTATAGGTACTGAGAGACTGTTTTAAAAAGCCTCACACCTGAAAACTCAGCTTCTAGACTTTTTTCCTGTGTCATAGCCCTAGCTCACAAAAGTTGCTGGGGGCACTAATGCAAGAGTTTAGAAATGACCCAAAACACAAATACACAATTTGGCCTGAAGAAAAGCATGGTGTGTTTCCTAAAAGCACATCACTGGACCATAAAATATGAGTTGTGGTGCTACACTGAGGGCAGGAATAGAAGAGAGAAGTGTCTGTGACTCTCTCTCTACTTCCCTGAGCATTGTGTGATTAGCTGACCGCTTTGAATCTAACCTTTATTCCTTTAACAAACCCAGAGAGTCAATTACACCTCTTGCCTCCCTTTGAAACTAAGTGAAAATTCAGCAGGACAGGGAAGTGACAGAAAATCTTTTAGTCTACTTCAGCTGATAACAAAATGTATTTTTGTCCCACTCTTTGTCAGCAAAGCCATTGAAATTCATGTCATGGGATAGTTTTAGATCCTATTGCACCTGTTAGTTCTGGTGTTTAAACAAATTCTTCACAATGCTGATGTACCTGGGTGAATATCAGCAAAGACAGAGCAGAGGGATGCAAACTCACAGCCCCTCGTACAGGATTTACTTCCCCAGGTTAGGAAGGTGTGCAGATCATGTAAAAATTCTGAACAGTAATATTAATTATTGCACTGACTCTGGCTATTTAATTATTATCACTCTCCTGCTATGATTTACCTTGTAAGCACCTTCCTTCATAGCTGCATTTACTGCTTTATAAATGCTTCTTATTGCATAGCCATTACCAGTGCCATTAAACTCATTTAACCATGCTCTCACCACTGTAGTTTTACAGAAAGATGGCAGAAAAGGAAGTGTAACTTTTCCTCTTTATTTTTGCAAGGACAGCATTATGGCTAAGCAGATATTTACTTGCATAACAGTTCTCTGTAACTCCTGGGAAATGTAAGTATTAAACACTGTAAGCATTAAATAAATGTGTGTTCAAAAACCCAGTTGGCTTCTTCAGTATAATCACTCGATAAAAGTAAGGATGGAAGAGATTAATAATATTGACTGGTTATAAGCCAGTACACCTTGAGTTAAAAGCTAGCCCTTTTTTATTGACAGATAGAACACAAACACTGGTTTGAAGAAAAAAAAAAAGCTGAAGAATTTCTTAGGTGATAATTCTGCTTACCCCTGCTGCAGAAACCTCCAACAAAGTAAGGTCCATATAAAACAAGGTCAATATTTCTGCTTTATCCTCCTTTATCCACAGCACATAAGCTGCTCCACAGTTTCTCCACATTAAACCATGCAGTGCTTAAGCTTCCCAAACTCCCAGCTGGAATGCACTCACAACTGATTTATTTCCATTTACTTTGGGAAATCCCAAATACAGCAGGAGCTGCTTTCATCACTTCACGGAAAATGTAAATCCACTTACTGATAATGAATTCCTGTGGCACCTCTTCCTGCACCAGCCTCCCCTGCCAGCTCATTCTCAAAATGTTGCTGCAGGAGCTGAGCTTTCCTTGCTCCCCTTTAGCCTGAGATGAATCCTCAGATCAGCTGTGCTCATCCCTTCTGGGGTCAGTAGCACAGGAGTTTTCTTTCAGTATTTAAAAAGAGGAGACCCCAGCTGCTGCTGAAAATAAGCTGGTTAAAAATGAAAATGAAACTATTTCCCATCAGGACAATTCACAGAAGCAGAGGTGCTGCACTGAAATTCCAAGGGAGGTTCTTCAGACCAGAATGGAATTAGGAAAGGAGCAAATTAGGAAAGAACAATTCACCCACTCAAGAATAACCCTGTTACTCTGGGCTTTTCTTGACATGAGAAGGTTGGAAGCCTCCAAAGAGGAAAGGTAGAAATCATTCTCCCACAGGCTGGCAAAAGTCTTTATATACTGAGATGTAACAAGATATTATGTTTTTCCATTAGCATATTCTTAAAATTATGAGTTTTGTTAACACATGAAATTAAAAGTATTTCCCAACCTTTATGAAATGGAATTCCTGTTTCACAAACAAGCCTCAAAAATATGATCCCTATCCCTTTACTCCCTGCAATGATTTGTTTGAAGAAGCCAGCTCCAGTCTTTTCCACACTCAGTGATACAGAGGATGTTCAAGTTGCTTCATTTTTGTTGAACAATACTGCAGATATGAATTCCATCACATTCACTCCCTAGACAAGTTTACACCTCTTAGATTAGAGTGACATTGTGACATTGCTGTAATGTTCTTTTCCCCTTCCTTTTTTACAGTGTTATATTGGTTTCAGCAGGAAGCCACGTCTGAAACTTTCATTGTGGCTTCAATCTGTTGGACTGGGAATGAAGATGAAATGGGTTTTTGTATACACAAATGCTCTGTAGTGCTGATAAGGGGTGATGTGAACAGAATACAGACTGACACAACAGGATTGTGTATTCAGCCTGCCTGGTAAAGGAGATATTTTTCAACAGCCTGTTAAGTAGCAATAAATGATTTGTAGATATCACCCTCAATAGAATGGGGACTCCTTCCTCCTAATAACCCTGACACACACAAAAACAATTAATAAAAAGCTCAAGGAGATTTTTGACAATAATCTGACTCTTGGGAGCCTTCAGAGCCACCTACTCTGTGTGTCCAGCAAGGGACACTGGGCAAACCTGTTGGAACTAATAAATCAAACTTTCCCTGGCTTAGATCTCTTCCAGCAATTATGTGATGTCCTTGGATCTTAATTAGCAGCTCTTCTCTCTCAATCTGAATGGTGTCAGAAGGTCACTTTGAGAGTGATGCTAACTGGAATGTTTTGAACTGTTGTCTCCAAACCAGATGTGTGCCAGGGCACTCACCAGCCCCTCACAGCATCTCCCAAACCAGGTGTGAGTTTGCTCAGCCTATAACCTGAGAAATAGGAAGAACAGAAACCTTCTTTTGTTCCAGCTGAGATTCAGGGGGAGAATTCACTTGAATTGAAATTTTCCTTTACTGACTACTCTTCCTCACTGCATTCCTTAAAATGCCCTTTGGCTTAAAAAGTGGGAAGTTCTGTGTATTGGGCAATGGCAACCTGAGTCCTCCTGTTGGAGCTTGTCTGGATTCAGTTGGGCAATTCTGCAATGAGAGCTGGTCCATTTTAGAGCTGCACTCTGTTGTGGGTCAATGTTGCTTATATGTAAGTGAATTAATTAGACTTGGAAAGTCTAATTAAGATGAAAAGGAAGGAAGACACACACCATCCAGAAGAAGGTCTGTGCATGTCACTATCAATTCTCTTCCCTTTCTCAGCACCAGGAGAGAGGCTGCTCTGCAGATGGAAAGAGCCAGGGACCCAAAGGAGCTCAGAGAACACAGTGGTGTGGGTTGTAATTAAAAAGCACAATTACATCTGTGAACAAGAGGCCAAATAAAAGCAAGCCATGGATAATCACTGGAATAAAAACCAGAGAACCCTTGTGCCCAGCCCCATCTACTCCTAGAAATAAACATGTTTCAGACCACGTTTAAATCTACCAGCTTGGCAGAATAATGCATGGCTGCTGTAAATCTGCCAGTGAAATTAAGAGCTTTTTTGGCAAACTAACAAAGAGATTCAGTCCAAAGGTTTAAGGTTTATGGAGCTGCTTCAATGGTGTTTCATGCTTGACCTTCTGCAGTCCTCCTGAACTGGCTGAGTGCATCACTCTTGTTTTTACCAAGTCAAAGCACTGAGTGAGGATTTTCTATTTCACCCCCCATTCATACCTTGCTACTCAGACTACGTAACGTGGGTTATCCCAAATGCCTCTTGCTTTTCCCTTTGGAAAGGTTTTTTTCAGAAAATAACAGGCAGATCTTCACTTCTGTGACTTCAGCACACATATGTCACAGCTCAGATGTTTTTCTATTATAGTTATCTGGGTTGAAACAATGTCCAAAGTTTGGACCAGTCTGAATGCTGATTTTTTTTTTTTTTAATTTTTTTTTTTTTTTATTTCTGCAAGTTTAAGCAAAAATCTTGTAGCATCTGTAAAAAGAATCTCAGTTAATTCAGTGCATCAGGAGTTACCCACCCAGTCTTGTCATTTTAATTTTATACATGTTGAGCAAATTTTAATTTAATGGCAAAATGATAATGTTTTTTTCTCTGTTCAGAGCAAGTTCCTGAGCAGGGAGTAATTTGCACACCTGTAGAACAGGAGTTCTCTATATAATACACTGAATTAAACTAAGTGCATCCTGGTGGAAACTTCTAATTTAGTTTTAGCCTCTCAGGACAGCAATGAAGGCATTCTGCTTATCAGACAAGTATGGAGTGTACTCTGAGACAGCAGGTAAGACTATATATCTTGTAAAAATGGGTAAGGGTAGTAAGAAATTTGATTTCAGATAATGCTTGTGGGTGCTGCTTCTAACTGTCCAACAACATGGTCCTGCTTAGCAATTTTAAGACAAATTTAAAAATTTAAGACTTGAGCAAAACCCATGTGAAGGCTTTATTCCACCTACAGGATGTGATGTGCTCACTGATCCAGAGCATTTGTCCCAAAGTCATTAGAATTTTAGTACCACAAAACAAAAATACGGCTTTTTCATAGGTTTGGAGTGGGTTCCCCCCCCCCACCCCAATCCACAGCAAAGTAATTTTTGCCATGGATAGAAAGAAGGAAAATTAGGTTCTCTTTTCACATTAAATAGAAATAATTTGTTCTATGCACAGGGAAAAAAATAGAGGACCAAATTATAAAAAGCAACAAAATCTGAATGAATCAGCACGAATGCTCTATTCCTAACCCAGTGCCTGAGATTTGCATTCACCGTGGGGACATTTTGCTGGTTCCAGGTCTCGTGGTTTCAGGATATCCCTGCTGTGTTTGATTTGATATTCTTCTCCTGTTCTAGTCCAACCACATTTGTTATTCAAGATGGCACTTGCAGTGTTATTTGAGATATGGAAGGGACCAGGGAAAGGGACCTGTTTGGTTTAGCTGGGTAACAATTACAAAATTTCAGCCTTGCAGACTTACACTGTACCTTGGCCTGGAGGAAAGCAAGAGCATTATTTTGGTTAAAAGAGGGAGGCTATTCCATTTTAATAGCATCAGAAATGATTGTTTATCAGTAACACTGTTCCTTTAGGGCTTTTTTTGTGTGTGAGTGTGATGGTTTATTTTTATTAACGAAAAAAACTTGCTAAACAATATTATTCTCAAAAAAAATGATAACATGCAGATGTACAAACCCACATTCATGTGTTGTTTTATTGGTGCATTACAACATTACATTTCCTTCACATTGAGAAAGCATGAGATTAAAATACACTGATCCACAAAAATGCCTTCCCTATGCTGACTTTGCACTAGTGATTGTGGCACCTACAGATCCCTCCACAAGTTTCATTCCATTAAGTCTCTCATAATTTTAATTACATTTTAATCAAACCTTTTACATTGTCTACTTTATGACTCTCGATTTAATTATTCCCATTAAAATGTGTTATTCTTTACTGCTTTTCCGAGGTCACCAATTACTCTTGCAGTTTCAGTTTTTATGCTGTATTACACTTCATGTTCCAACCCTTTAACAGCCACTACTCACTTGAGGGCTGCATGAGCTTTTCCTCATCCCAAAGACAGCTTGCTTGTATCAAAAGCCATTAAAATACCAAGAATGTATACAGCACAATTAGAAGGCCCCACTCCATTTTGAGAATAAGCCAGATCTATATAAAAACATGCAAAATGCTCTATGCATCAGTATTAAACTCCTAATTTTGATTGAAGATTTTTTCGTTTTTAACTTTTGCATATAACCTGGAAGACTAGGGTTCCTGCTGAAAGAAAGAGCTAATGGCTAAGCCTTACCCTGACTCTGGGGCTTTCAGTAATCCTCCCACATGAAATAATAGAAAACTGTATTTGTTACAGAATTCTGTTGGATGGTTTAAAAACTTTGTAGGAAGATTAAACCTCCTTTGAACTCTGTGGATTTCTAGAATAAGATCTCAACCAAACCAGAGGAGTGTTCTGTCAAATCCAGTGCAAATGCCAAATAATTTTGCTTTGCTGATGCTGGTATTGTGAATTACTGTATATCCACCGGGAAAACCACAGCTAACTTCAAGTGTCCCTGTTGTAGAGCTCAGAATTCTGTAAGTGAAACATCCTCCCTCTGACAAGTTAAACTGTACCAGCTTTGCAAGGCTTGATTTCTACAGAACCTCCTGGGTTCAAGCCTATTACATTCTGTTCCTTAAAGTCACTTCCTATTTATAGTAATTTCCAAATATCAGATAAGTTTATACACAGCAAGGTTGCATCTTCTTGTACACAGTTATTAGGTTTATTTTTAAGGGGACCCTAATTTGCTTGCTTTTTATAAAAATTCAAGTGTTGCCAATCAGGAAGCAGCTCTTCTCAAAAAAAAAAAAACAAAAAAAAAACTACAAAGCTTAGCTTTGAGGAAAGTAAATGACAAGCCTTACATAAAGACATTGAGCTGTTTGAATCACAAAATGTCTACGAGGCTGATGCATATTCCAACAGGAACACAGAAATTATAATCGTGGCAGCAGTCTCCTCCAGTCTGAAGCACCGTAATTGTGGTCGTTGATAAACATTATCTTGATCGCTCCAAGAAATGTTCAAGTGCCAGGGTGTGGTCTGGAATATTTTGCCTGCATTTTTCACAGGAAACCTAAGGAGAGAAAACCTGGAATCTGACATTCTGCCATCCAAAGGTACATCATCTCACAGGAATGGGATGTATACTGCATAGTGCATATGTAACAAACAGAATCCTACTGATAGTAAATTAACTCAGGTCACACACTTGTCAACCTTCTCCATACCAACAGTGGTTTGATTCAGGTGAGTTCCAATTCAGGAACCATGCCAACCTTGGGAAGCACCATGCCCAAGAGCACAGTGAGCTGAAAATGTGGGGTGGGATTAGTGGAAAACTGTCTCCAGCCTTCCTCTGGACGTGTTACAGTGCTGGAAACCACCACAAGCATTCGTGGTTGTGCGCCCAAAGTCACAAATGAGAATCTTTGCATTTCCTCAGATCACCAATGCTGCAGTGAGTCACTACACAAGAATGAACATGGCACACTGAGATCCACAGAAAACTTTGTGTTTCTTTATCCTCCCAGTTTCAGGGGGTTTTAAACATCAGTTTGAAAGACTTCAGGTTGCTAAATGCAATGGGTGTTCTTTTCTTTCGATTTGTTCTGACGGTTAATACAGCAAGAGTTCTCAAAAATTGCTGATGATGCAATACCAAGTTTCTAATCCATCCTGTATGTTCTTAGTTGGTAATTTTAACAGCATGGAATTTCTTGAACGTGAGAATCACCCTGTGGAACTACTAATGCACAAGGCTTGCTTTACAAGCACTTCACCATCCACACCTTTCGCCTTCTTAGTCATTAGTAGCTCAGAATGACCTTGGCAAAACTTGACAATTAATACAAAGTCCCATCAGCACGTGGAGAGTTTTGTTAATGTCAGAAGGCAGCAAGATAAACATAAGGATGACGCCCTAAATTATCAAATTACAGATGTTGAACACCTGATGAAAAGCGCTCTGTGTACTCGCCACCCATCGAAATCAATGAGTGCTGAAGATGACCAGAACTTTGTAGAAGATACTCAGTATTCAGAAAATCTGTTTCCAGGTCTAGTATCTGCTCAACCACACCTCAAAATTACTCTCTTAATCATTCTCCACACGAGATTGTTTTTAATAATGTTCTTTCCCCTTCCCTCGAGTAGTTCTACCTATTTGCAGTAGACTGAAAACAGATAATTCAGCAAGTCAGTATGAACTGAAAAATTAACTTTAAAAGTATGATGGTATCATGGCATTAAAAATAAAATATTTAAATTCCCTTTATAAAAAGGAAAGAAACTAAAGAGTAAGAACCACTGTTAAGAGACCAGTTTGGAGGAAATGTGAGAAGGCTAAAAGTTCATTCTGCACATTTCTCAAAGTCATACGGGACCTTCAGTTATTCCCTCCAGAGGCAGCCCAGTAGCATTGTCTGCTGTAGGTCTCTCTTCTTTCTTCACTGAGTTCTGATCCAGCAGGCTGACATAAGATTTGTGACAGGCTGTATTACCCAAAGGAGGGTAGTGCTGTCTGTAGCAAATATAAGCAAAAATGAGGCCGATGATCCCTCCAACAAAAGCATCTGGAAGAAAAAAGCAACAAAACCAGAAGTACGTTACCAGGGGAAGGGCAGCCAGGAGTGACAACTGCAAAAAAAAAAGACACTTGGTTGATATAAAAGTGTTTAACACAGAAAATGTGCATTTTAAATTTTCCTAAAGAATTTGGAACCAAATATCACAATCACACCGGACACATAAAATTAGTTATTGGGGACTTGTGTAACATTTTGAACACACAAATTGTAGATGGCTGGCTAAGTTGGGGGAGATGAACACTGGGAATAGAATGGTCTCCATGGGGTATCAAACACTCCTGATGACCATTTGTGGGTATGCAACCCATGGATCCTCTCCCACTAACAAAAGCAGAACAAGAATAATTGCCAAGAACAATTTCACGCTGGATGAATTCTTACCAAAGCCATCTGAAAGGTCCAAGACTAAGCATGCCTGTTAACTGATTTAACACCTTTTGAATATCTTTCTCTGATGTTTTTTACCATCCCATACCCCTATCAGAAAATAAAGTAAGATAAAATAAGGTTATTGGATATTTGCAGCTCTCACACACAGGCAATTTTAAATTTTCTATGGAGGATTCCTTCTGTTTCTGGTTCTGCCTCTTACTAGAATACTCACCTCATCTTGTGTTTCATTTACAATCAACAAAAGAAAATTTTCACTGCAAATACACACTCTGTGAAAGCCTCAGATTTAGCATGAAGAATAATGAAGTGAGGCAAAAGGCACTGGTTAAAATATGACCTGACAACACATTTTATTTTAACAAGACTGATTCAACACCACATCATCTGTGTATACCTGTGTTTCCATTATTTCAATTTCAAAAAACCTAAAGTGTAATAAAAATGGTGAATCATTGAGTTTACTGGCGAAGAAGGGTAAATCGATACAAATTACTTTTGTCTAAAGCCCTTAAATGCAGATTAAATACCCTGGTTTGTCAGTGTGATTTTTATTACAACAAAGACCATGGTTCAATTTTAAATGCGTAATCGATAGCTTGTAATCATCAGAGGAGTGAGATGCCTTTTATCAGGAATGGCTAGGGTAAGAAAACCTGAAAAATTTAATACTGAAGTGGATAAATTTAAGAAATGTGATTGCAAGTCACATTTGAAGAATAAGACTACATGGAATGACCCAGGAGACGCCTTCTAACCCTATGTTCTCTTCCTCCACACAAAAGGACATAATGAATCTATCACAAATTAATGTAGCAGGGGCTCAAACAAGAATTTAAAAGGTGATTGTGTGCAGACAGTAACATCCTACCCACACTGGCAGCTGACTGATTTCACCAGCCTGTGTCTACCAAGCTATAATGGTATTAAAGGTGCTGAGGGCAAGAATTTTCACTGTCCAGCATCAATCAACTTGTAAAAAAACTTAGTTATTGTGACAAGATTAATTTTCTATAAACCTGTGCTGGATGCAATTCTCAGATTGTCTGACTTTGACTGAATAGCGTTCCAGCTTCTTTTTTATTTTGCTTAACAATTAGGTCAAGCCTATGATTCCTATTTTCAATCATGGAGAAACACCAGATTCTTGCCAGTCGTCTTTAAGTTCCCTGGGATTTTAAGTCTTGCTGAAAACTTGCCCAGACAATTTCCTTCAAAACCTTTCAACAAATTATGCAACTCTGGGCTTCAGCTTGGGCACCACAATAATTCAAATTCACTACATGACTTACGCCAAAGGTTTCTGTCTTACTGACCTTGCTTAACTGGGTGCAATAAGCAAAAATACAGGCAGCTATTTTAACCTGTTTTTGAAAATAACAATTCTGTCTTTTCTTTGATTTCATGGTAGAAATAGCTTTCCTCTTTCTATTTTTTCCTTTTTTTTCCCTTTGTCCATAAAGGATAAAGAATATTCTTTCATTCTCAGTATTTAACTTTACTTTTTTCCATACAAAATTCTCCCTTATTCCACAAGTAAATTAACATTTTCAGAATTATAAGCCTACAGAGGGACTTGTGTATTGGGAATTTATATATTCAGAAATTCATGATCCACAGTGAAATATCCTAATATCCACTAATACCAACACCAAGGCCTTGAATATCATCTCTCCAGCCACACTGAAGGGAGCTCATAAAGTTCTCATAACTTTAATGTTGTAAGCACACTCAATGGATTTTTAAAACAGAGACACTCCACTCCATCTTTCACCTGCACTGTGCTAAGTCTTGGACTCAGAACTAATGGTCCTTTTTCATTTTCCACAGCATAGCTAAGGCTCCATCACAAAGACAGCATAAATAATTTACCACAATTAGCTGACTCTGCTGAGCACAAAAGCTGAGGCCTGAGGTTCTGTGCTGTGCCCAGAGTGGAGAAGTCTCTCCCATGGGGTTCTTTCAGGGAAAGCAGAGGTCACCTGCAGGATCATGTCTGCCAGCACTGCCCTTGGGAAGAGAGGAGTTGGCAGCTCCGTCTCCTTAAAATTCAAAGGCAGAGCAGGAGCAGCTGTGATGAAGCCACTCACAACCCCCTGGGTCAGTTCTCCTCCACCACGGACAAAGCACAGCATCACAACCTCACAGCACACCTTTCAGCCCAGAAATAATGCTGGCAAGAGACAGCACACCCTGCAAACTCCTGTTCCAAACTCCAGTAAACCTGTGCTCTCTACATTTCTTCACACTCCTTTTCTCTGTAGCAGAGAGCTCAAGTGTCAGGTGTTGTCTGTGCCTCATGCTCAGCTGTTTTGTGCTGGAGGCTCTCTCCAGCCCCAGTGTCACTGAGAAAAGGACATAAACTGGTCCTGAAACAAACCAAGGCTCTGCTGGAAAGCAGAGAACACGTCACTGGTAATGGCTGGTGATCAGGCAGCTGCAGGAGCACAGCAGGAGCACAGCAGGATAAGGGAAAGCAAGGCTGAGGTTGGTTCTGGTGCTCTGGCTGCTGGCTGAGACAAGAAGGTGCTCAAGGGGACAGAACAATGAAGCAATTAATTCAAAATTACATGAAGGAACCAACAGAATGCTGTGGTTTTGTAGCGGGGTTTGGAGGCAGGTTTTGGTAGCAGAGGGAGCTGCAGGGATGAGAATCTGCCAGAAGCTTCTCCACGTGCAACAGAGCCAGCACCAGCCAGCTCCAGGATGGATCAAGGCTGAGCACAGCAGGGATGTGGGAGCACCCCTGGGATAACAGATTTAAAAAACTGGAAAAAAAAAAAAATCTGGGCAACTGCAATGCAGCTGGAGAGAGGAGTGAGAGCATGTGAGAGCAAGAGCCCTGCTGACACCAAGTCAGGGAGGAAGGAGGGGCAGGAGCTGCTCCAGGCACTGTGACAGCAATGCTGAGTGATCTCTCCCTCAGCGTATCTCGAACCATGAACCTTTCACTGCATTTTCTCTCACCCTTCCAGCTGAGGAGGGGAGTGACAGACCTGGGGTCCAGCCAGGGTCAACCCACCACAGTGCTGGAAAACAGGAAACAGCATGTAACCGTATGAAATTGAAATTTCAGGTAATTGAAAGGAGCACTCAGGACCTTGAGGGGAGTTCAATTTGTGAGGCCAGCAGTACAGTTCTAGCAATACCACAGAAAGCCAAGACGACCTACATAACAGCATCAGAAATACCATGCATGCTATTTCTTATAGGAATATAGGGACAAATAGGGAAAAAAGTAGTTACAGGCTGATTTACTTAGCAGAATACATGAGTAAAGCAAGGAAGCTATAAAGGTGGTCATAAAGAGGGTCGAGAAATGGTAAAAGAAATAATTGATGGCAAGGTTTTCTGAATTGTCACACTGTTGGAACCCAGAAACCTGGGACTTTTGAGGTTTCACTGCTTTCTGACACAGATCCCTGGGAGAACACTGCTTTTTTCTTGAGGCCTTGGAGAAGGCTTCCAAATTTGGGTGATGGAGTTATGGTCATGGGTGTGTAGGTGGAATGGAAGTGTGTGATTTCACATGGTGAAAGGGTTTGAATTTGAAGGTTTTAGAATTTAGTATTAGGTATGGGACAAGATGGAGGGTTTTGGGTGTTGTCTCTTTCTGTCTTCTTCTTCCTTCTTCTTCATGCTTTCAGGTGGTAGTTTTTGGTTGGACAGTTAGTGCCACACAGAGGGTCACAGGAGTTTGATTATTGGGTCAAAAGTATAAATAATATAGGTGTTAATTCTCTATTGGACTGTTTAGCTTAAAAAGACCTTCTAACTAGCTATTCACTCTCTATTTCCCTCACTTTTAGCTGGTAGCTAGAAGTGTTGCAGAACTCTCTGTACCATAGGTAAGATTTAATAAACAACCAAGCCCGAACACGAGAAATTAATTTCCTTCGTGTTTTAATCCTGACTCTTGAGTGAAGGCAGAAGAAAATGAAGACAAGCCACTAATTAAGTGGTGCAGTGACCACGTTTACGTCACACGAGTGTGTAATTGATAAATAGCACAGCCTTTACATCAGTTATGTCTCACACCTGAATTTTGCAGGGCTCTGAGACAACAGTGACAGATGCAGCTGATTTTGGATGTTGCACTCCAAAAGTGCCTGCTGTGAGGGAGGAGAGGATGCTGTGGCAGAGGCCTGAAGCTCTGAAGGTCAGTGCTAGCTAATTCAACCTTGCTAGGAAACCCCAGCATCAATCCTGGAGCAAGGAAAATCTATAGCACACAATTCTGTGTGCTACAACTCACACGATGTGCTGGGGAAAAAAAAAAAATCAAAGAAATACATGGCTAAGTAAGAAAACAAAGAGTAGGAAAAAAGAGTCTGTGCACATCTCACCTTGCCAGTGGTGTTTGTAGTCACACATCCGTGACAGGGCAATCATCATGGCACAGTAGAGGGGCAGAATTGCTGCACAGAGCCTCCAGCTCTTCCCTCGGCCGCTCTCCGTGAAGCAGTGCAGCTTCCCAGCCAGGTAGAAGGTGGTGAAGCCAAGGCCTGAAAATGCAACTGAGAAAGCAAAACACATCACTACAGTAAATTGTAATTGGCACTGCTTTGGTTGGTTGGGTTTTTGGTTTTTTTTTTTGTTTTTTTTTTTAAATTAAAGCAATCATGATCTTGCAAACTTTTAAAAAACCACATTTTTCGGGAACTGAATGAGAAAAGACATTCTCCAACAAGATCCATGATACACATATATTCTCCACAGCAGTGGTGCTACCTATGGAGAAATGCAAGCAACCAGGCAAGGGAACACTCAGAAGCAATTTGATTTTTTTCTAACATATACATTCAGCTTTCACATAATCTGACATGGCAGCAAACACTGTGTTGCCTCTAGACACTCACCTATCCCACAGAAATTTAATTTTTTTCTTCCTTCAGCAATTTACCTTTTTCCTCTGGGGGGAAGACATCAGACACTAAATTAAACATTTAAGCAAATTTTTAACTTGAGTCACAAAAGCTTTTTCATGCTTCAACCTTCAGCACATCTTTTCTGATCTTAGACCTATTCTAAAACGTTAAGGTTCAAAGCAGAAAAGGATTCAGACAGTTTGCACTGTAATTGAATTACATTTAAATGAGATTTTTAGGTTCCATTACCCAGTTTTTATAGAACATGCACAAGTGGCAGTGATGAGAGAACCCAGGCACCAAATTTCTGCACTGAGCTTCTTTCCTGTTGCAGCTCTTACACCTTACAGAGACACACTGGACAAGGAAAGGAGTTGCTTGTATCATTTCATCTTCCAGATGAGTAAATGCAGTGATCAAAATGAAATCTGTCTTAGATAGCAATATCAAATGCAATTCTGAAGCAAAAACTTTCCCACTCCAAAAATACATTTGTCCTCATATTTCCATTTCTCACCTGGGATTATTTTTTAGGTGAACCGAAATCTGGAGTATTCCCAGGCAGAAGAATAACTTTCTAAGTGGTTTCATTTTCAGGCAATCTGCAATGCCCAGCAATTTGGAGGGCTTCAAGGAATATTGCCCAAACTACAAAGTAGGTGTTTAGTTCACACAGACTGATATTTAGGATTACTACCATTTACCAGGCAATTTTACCAGCAATTGTCAGCATGGTGCACAGCAGCAGCAGATTCAGCTAAAAGGGCTTTAGAGAGAATCTGGTGATATTTTTAAAATACTATTTCCCCCAAATTTGTGGGGTTCTTTTCAGGGTCTGCCACATTTCCAGGAGGTGCTCATGGAAGAAGATGGAAGTTCTATGGAAGTTCAAGCAGGATCTATATTTGTAATAAGCACTAAGGCAGATCTTAGGTGCTTGATGTGTTCTTCTAAACTAAAAGGCAGCAAGAAGAGAGTCACAAACACTCCTCTAGGGGAACCCACACCTAATATAAGAGGGAAAATAAATATATAATACTCTAATAATATATTAATATATAATACTAATATGGTGGCTGTAGAACTACCATGGTGCAGAGAAGCCTTACACTGCAGAATTTCAGACTGACTTCCCTTACCCTGGAGTGTGCAATTCCAGAAAGAGCTGCTTGACCCAAGAGTCCCAGAGCATGCAGAGTCAGCAGCAAAAACCCCAAAATTAACAACAAAATGCTCTGGGATGGGGGATACCCATTATAAAAGTAACCACAGAATTCAAGACAGCTCAACTGCTGTGCAACCCCCATGGGGCAACTTTGTTTGATTGCTCAATTTGAAGATGTCAGTCAAGAACATTAAGAAAAACAATTCACTCTTCAAGGATCCTGGGCCTAAAGGTGATATTTACACTGAAGAATTGGTCCATCAGAAGAATATATTTGAGCACTTTTTCCTGCACCAGCTGGAGTCAATACATCACTCCATCACAAATGAAATGCAAATACACACATGCCCTGAAGGGTTACACCCTGCTTGCTGTCCCAGTAAAAATTATTAAGACAGATCCCAAAGATTCAGCAAAGCAATATGAAAACATTTGCAAGCTGCCTTCTTCCAGAAAAAAAATCAAACTCTCTTTATATAAAGAAGGGAAAAACAATATAAAATATCAACCAGCCCTTTTTGGAGACTGATGTAAATGAATAGAAGAAAATCAGTCTGATTTAGTTTAAAACATTAACAGAAGAAACATGTTGATACAAATTCCAGATGCAAATATTTAATTGATTTTAGATGTTGTAAGTGGAAAAAGGAATGAGGAAAAAGAGATATTTTTAATGATTAGTGTAGCCAACTCAAATCAAAGTCCTGATGCCACAAGTTGCTGAACTCAGAAAAAACTCTCCTGAGACAAGCCACAGGTTTTGTCATGGATTGTTAAAATGCTTTAAAATGCATTATCGTTATTGGAGTAAATAAAAAGGCATTAGACTCAATTGTTCAGTTTGTTTCTATGATGTTCTTTTTTAAAAAATGGGTTCAGAAGGAATAAGGAGGATGACAGCACCTGGAAACCCCACAGATCCCATCCTGACATCTGATTCCCTCCAGACAGGGGATTTAGGTGAGTTGAAAAACCTGTCTGCACAGACCAAAGCTATTACCAAGCTGAAAGGCATAAGGTGAGAAACTGTAAACAAGAATCTGATCTAAAGCACCCCAAATAAATTATTCATTTCAAAATGTAATTGCTTTTGTGAGTGGCTTTCTGAAATTTAAACTACCCCAGGAGGATTTTTCAGCCTCTCAAGTTTTAATGGATGCTTTGCTAAGCACACAATAAATTATTTTTTTACATTAAGCAGTTTTTGAACTAAAGAAAACCCCTCAACTTCCCTAAGTGACACCAAACTACAAAACAACCATCCGAATGGCCTTGGTAGGGATCAGATAAAATCATCCATCTCTTTGTCTGCAATGCTTTATTTTTGCAGTGATTACTGTACATTTCCCAAATGCAAACACAGACTATTCATCACTGGAACTGCTCAGCAGGAATTCCTACTGAGGAATTCCAGCAGCTAGGGCTACTGCTGAATGTTTTCAGTTTCACACTGTTCAAAGACTGAAATATTTATCTTTCTTGAAGGAAAAAGTATAATACCAAATGAGTGCATAAATTTTAATGCTGAAATTCTATTCAAAGAGCATTTTATAGAAGTACAATTCCCAAAGAATGTTAAGAGCTCATTATCACAGAAATATTTTTTTTATTTTTTTTCCAAGTGGGACAGTCAATCACCTTCCCTTTGGCTTAGCTTTATTAATTTCTTTTCACAGAGAAAGACAGCTCAGCAGAAGCAACATGAAAAGCACATCACAAAATACAAATGTATGCAGGGACTTGAGAAATAAAAAAGACGTGTTGCAGACAGAGACATATTAGAACAAAAATAGACTTACATTATCTGAAAAGCAAGAGCATGAGTCATTAGATTGTTTTTGCATCACTGTCACAGTGAATTCTTATGAACTTTTTTGGGTTTTTTGGTGACATGTTTTTTAATGTACTTTTCCAGATACCTCATCTCACCTGAAATTCCTAAGGTAGCCTCAGGATGCATTTCATTGCCACCAAAAAAAGAGAACTAAGTTTTGATTTGTTGATTTCATGAGGCTTTTACAAAAGTCCTAAGAGGAAACCTGTTCCACAGCCTACTTTTCCATTTCTGTGGGTAGAAACCTCGGAAAAAATATCACTTTTCTTAGAACACAGTAAAGAGAAGATTAAACCAGCTCAGATCCTGGAATTACTTTTAACAATTTCTCTTTTTGAGCACAGTATCTAGACACAAGCCTTAGATCACTGCCTCTTCAGTTCTAATACAAATTTTGGCCATGTGGGCATTTATGGGATATTTAACAACAAATAATCCCTACCAAGAGCAATTTTTTCTTTTCCAGGTCAACACTGGGAGATATCAAGTGCTAACCAATGGATCAGGGTAACTCCTTGCTGACCTGCTTTGCTGTAATTACACCATCAGCAGCATCCTGGACAAGGATCACATCCTGCTCAACCTCTTGTCATTCCACTCACCATGCCAAGTATTTGCATCACTCATTCAGGGATGTGCACATAATTTAAAACTTGCTTGAATGAAATTGGCCCAAGCATACAGATTAGCATGTAAAAGACAGAATACAGGCTGAAGATGATCTCCATGGATAGAAATTTTATACACTGGAGGATCAGAATGCTTCTGTCAAACTCATGGTCAGCAGTGTCAAGGATTTTACTGGAATATACCAATTTTAGTGCTGCAAATAATCCCTCTAAATACTTCAAAAAGAAACTAGGGAAACCTCAGGACTACGCCCAGCCTAAGCAGGAAGGGTTATACAGAAAATCACGGCTTCTCTTTTCATGGTGTGACACACAGCAGGAATAGGAAAATGTTATTTATTCCTGCAACGCTGCAAAATGCAAAGCAATGAAGCCTGGTCATCTTACACCATGTGTGAGAGGAATTTTTCATTGGGGTTTTATGTAGAGAAGTAGAGTTTGGACAGGGGGAAGGCAAATGACTTTGAGCCTTTTTTTCACCCCTACTTTCAAAGTGAACGAGGACACCAAGGAGAAAGTGGCTGCACTGCAGCACTGTACTGTCACTGAATTCAGTGGGCTCCAAACTTGCCAGAAACTCTCATGAGAGAGACTTTTAAGTAACTTTCTTGAGAAAATCAGGGACTGGAAAATTGGGCATCTTCATTCCCAGTTCAGTCTAGAATGAAGTTTTCTATCTGAAGAGAGCAAAACTGGAGTTGCTCTCCATTCTGGAGTAGATTTGGGATTAATACCTTTAAACATACAAAGAAAAGGAGAAAATACCATTTTTATAGTGCTAAATAACTGAGTTGTTCAGCATGGAGAAGAGAAGGCTCTAGGGCAAGCTGGTCTAGTGGGAGGGGTCCCTGTCCACGGCAGGGAGTGGAACTGGATGATTTTTAAGGTCCCTTCCTACCCCAACCCTGCAGTGACCCTACATCCTTTGTGTAAAACAAATTCATGGAACATGTTGTCCAGGTGGGATAAATGCCAGTGAGGAACCACTGTTTTACACTGCCAGGATTCCTGTATTAAAAACCCACGTTCTTTTTTTTTAATTCAGAAAAAAAGGAAAATCTTTTTGAGATATACATGCAGTCTAAACCTCAAACAGGCTCAGAGTAAGCTGATTTATTATTAAGGCTGGAAAACTAAACATTAAGGAGTTCATTTCACAAGCCCCTCATGAATTCCAACAGCCCTTGTTGTTGAGTATTCACAGGTAATTATGTCAGAGAAGAGGTAGAAGCATTAAACATAACCATTCCTGAGTATACTTAGAGTTTGAATTAAGAAGCCAATAAACCCCACAGGACTTTTTTTTCTTCCCTCTTGAGTATCTAAGAAATCCTTTTCATATTTCCCTGGATTCTTTTATAAAAGGATGAAATATTTCAGTGAGACAGTGCCATACAGCTGTTAATTAAGAGATTTATCTTGAAAATAGGGAGTAGCAGCAATTACTGCCAAAAACCTGTGGCTTGTAGCTCATTTGTTACTTAAAATGTTCGTTTTCAAGTGAAGGAAATATGATTATCCTCCATGAAATTGCTAGCTAAAGATAATTAACAGTTCAAATTTAGATACCCAACTATAATTACAAGTACTGAGGTAATATTTTATAAAAATTATCACAGGATAGCAAACATTTCTATTGAAATTCAATAATTTCTTCACTCTGAAGCACATAAATCACTTTAATTTTTCAAGGAAATGGATGTCTTTTAACATGTAAAAATATTTTCATTCTTACAACTGACTAATTTTCATTATTTAGTGGAAAAGGGGAGGAGGAGCTACCTGTCCTTTCATTCTAATGACATCATATTTCCCAGTCACCTTTTTTCTTTGTAGTGGCACAGCAAGAGACACCACAAATGCTATGTTCATTTAATTAGTGCTTCATCAGGCAAGTCTAGTGTGAGCATAAATTATATAATCAGCTTTAATATCATCAGAGGAGGCAACTCCTGGGGGATAATACAACAGTAATGCTCTATACAGTGACAAACACTGAGTGGAGCAGTCAATTGTGAAGAGATAGAGACAATAAAATATTAGCAACCAGCCAGTCACCAGCAAAGGTTCTGGGATGTTCTGAAAGTTGTGGTGGAGTCTTCCCCTGGCTAAGAAGACAATTCACACCCAGGCTGCTGTCACAGAATTTATAACTGGTTCAGAGAAGCAAAAAACCCAAGAGATTTCTCTCTTCTCCCAAAATCGAGGAGGGGACTAGACAGGAACCTAATTTAGGAGTAATCCTGAGAATGCTTTCAGCCCAAATATGCAGAGTTCAGCTGGGGGGAATGGGACACATCCAAATAAATGCAGCACTGGGCTCTGAACCAGTTATCAGGACTACAGCTGTTAAAGGTAAATGCACATTTCCAAGGAATATTGTAGAACAATACACAGAATCAAGGCCAGATCCATGGATATTCACATCCAAATTATTGTCCTGCTCCTCATACTTAACCCCTACCCATCACCTCCCCTGCTGCAAGAGGCATTCTCTGCATACAGTGATATTTTTCATTGGCATTCCAGCCTCCTTGCCATGTTAAACAATACCAGAAAGTGATATCATATCCTATTGTCTGACAGCATAAGTATCTTTTAAACATTGCCTATTGATTTTTTTGATATTTACATCAAGTAGTAGTTCAATTTGTTTGGACAGGATCTTCCTGTGCTCATCCACACAAACTTACTGATTTCAAGCAAGCAATGAAGGCAGACAGAGCAGGGAACATGGAGAATAGAAGAGAAAAGAAAAGAATATTTCACTTGGAAGGGACCAACATTTATCATCTATTCCTAGTGCCTGACCACTGCAGGGCTGGCCAAAAACTAAGGCAAATTAGTAAGAGCAGTGTCCAAATGCCTCTTAAACAGTAACAGGCTTGGGAAACTCTGCCCAGCTCTCTGGGAAGCTTCTTCCAGTGTTTGACCACCCTCTTGGTACAGACATTATTCTAATATTGAGTCTGAACCTCCCCTGGCACAGCTTTGAATCATTCCCACGTGTTCTGCCACTGGATCCCAGGGTGAAGAGATCAGCAAAGACAGGCTAATAAAATGAAGAATAAAATGGATCATCATATGGTAGATAACTTCTTGCATGAGTGAGAAAGTGATGTTTAAAATATTTAGTAATATTTAAATCTTTTAAAATAAAACTTAATATGACTCAGCAGTCATACTAAATCATATTTAGTCTCAAGTGTCTGTGGAAATGCTATGATAGCATAAACATCAGGTCAATCACTCTGATTTCTATTTTCTGATTAATTCCCTCAGTAAAATCATCCAGAGATTTCTTCCTTCCCCCCACCTCCCCTATGAGTGATTTTTAAAAAAAACACTTCATCCTATTTCATCCAAAAATCCAACTTTCATTGCCTTCAAGCATGATTAGAAACCCTCAACATAATCATTCTCCAAAAGTTCCTAGCTGCTTATATAAAATGTAGGAACCAGACTGAGAAAATTCTAAACCACTGTCTTAGTTCAGGTTGAAAAAAAGGAAAACTGAAAGTCTCAGGAGAAAACCACCAGACAAATCAGTCATTTCCAACAAAGCAGTGTTAGTTTTAAAAATATTTTGCATAAATATTTGGTTTTGTTTGAGGAAACACTGATGTCATTATTTGCTCAGTCTTCTGCAGAAGGAAGGGGAAAAAAATTACCTGCAATAGCTCATGTTTTCTATGTAGAAATGACAGCATTAGCAAAATCCAAATGAGGCTTGTGCAGGTGCTTTTTTTTTTCTTTCTGGCATAAATAGTACACTTGATTTCCTGCATTTATCTCATAACTTTTATCTCAAGAGCCTTTTAATATCCCCTTGCTTTCAAGAGACCGAAATTGATGTTTTCAGAAAATGTTATGACTGAGATTTCTGCCGTTTGATAAATCAGTCAGCCACCTCTAAAGGAAGCTGCCTGGCATTTTAACTTCACCATTCAATTTCAAGGGTTTTATTCAGTTATTTTTCTTTTGCTTATAGCAGAATTGTAGTTGGTACTCCTGATTTCAATGAAATAATTCTAGATTGACTCAGAGCTATTTGCATTAGAAGAACATGATCTTGCATGAGTCAGGTCTATCCTTTTTGCTGCTCAAAGGGGTTTTGGAGATTGATCAAAACTAATTCTTTTAGGGTGGAAAAGACCCACCCCAACTTATAAAGGTGAGTGCTCTGTAGAGAGTTTCAAAGTCCTCATGGACACAGAATATTCGGGTTTACTTCCAAGCAGCTCTAATACAGGTAGAACACTCTCCTGCATATTCTGATTTATTCTTACCATGGGCTGGAAGACCACACCATGTGCTGCAATGGCAGTTTCAAGGAATGTCAATATTTGCCAGTACTGTAGTGAGATTTCTTCCTTAAAGACGGTCAGAAAGTGATGTGCCAGCCTCCCCTGAGTTCACAGCCTTCCATTTTCAAATCAAACTTGTGCTTTCTGACCCATTTCACTCCAGAGAAGAGCTGTCACTACAGTTTACAGATGGAAATTGATCTTTAGATCTCTGCTGTGACTCAGAGTCCTTTGAGCTGAAAAGGTCAGGCAGAAGAACAATGATCTTTACTTTACACACAGCTGGAATCTACAGCATCACAACAAAGTCTTCTGCAGCCTGTGAAACCAAGCCTTTATCTCAACCTACAAATTTTGCCTAAAAAGCTAAAGATAGGCAAAAAGAAAGGAAGAATTAGACTGAAAAGTAATTAAGCTCCTTCCCTGCACAGATGAAAGTATATAATAACAGCTACAAAGCATATAATGAACTGATATAATAACCAAGAAACAGCAGCAGCTGCTGGGAAAACTTGGAGCTAAGATCAGAGATTTACTTACACTTGCAGTTCACTTTTTTAACTTCAGCTTTTTACATATTTCCATTTTGTCTGTAAGTGCAAACTATAGCTCAAAAGGCAAAGAAAATAATTTTCTTCTTCACTTCTAAGGAGCCATTACTTCCTCAAACATTTCAAGACACCTTCATTTATCAAGAGGATAATTAAAAAACATATGACAACAAAAGTCACTGTTATTGTCCCCTGAGCCTCTGATTGCATTCTTCATTTCAGAATTCTGATTGAATTCTCTGATTTCTTCAGTGATATTCAACAGTAATCTCTTTCAGCAATACAATAAAAACAAAAAGACCCACACAAGAAATGAAAGCTCTTGCACAGCTCTATGTTAACATTCATTCTGTAAATACAAAATTGAGATGCTACCACCAAATAATTTCTTCAAAACTCTACTTTTTCCTTGCAAAAAGGAATCTCTTGACTCAATAAAGACTATTATTATTAAAAAAAAAAAAAATCAATGACACAATTTAGCCAAAAGCAACTTTTCAAACTAATTTAAGTAACCAAATTGCAGCTACAAAAATAAAAATCACGAGTGTTTTATTTATTTTGCTGCTGATACAGCAATTTTATACTGGCTATGTTAAATTTTTAATTGATTTTATTCCCATAAATCCATCCAATCCAACATGAAATTTTAAGTTCAATTATCTCTGCAGCCACTATGTTAAAATGATTAATTTTTAGAGAGTTTGGCTTCCAGTCAGTTGATAGGATCTTTCTCTCAAGGAACCAGCAGGAATCTCCTGAAATCCAACACTGGGAAATACAAATTCCTGGACTGGGGGAAGAACATCCCAACTCTGCTGGGTGATAAGACAGGACAAGGTGAAGAGACAACTGGCACCACCTGAAGCATAGGAAATTGCATTTAAATATAAGAAACAGCATTTTTACTGAAAGAGTGGTCAGGCACTGGACTAGGTTTCCCTGTGAGATAGTTGTGGAATCTTCACATTAAATCAAAACTCAACTGGAAATTGTCCTCTGGAACCTTCTTGCCCTGACCCTGCTTTCAGCTGTGGCCAGAACTGCACAATTTCCAGAGGCACCTTTAACCTCAGAGTTCTGTGAATCCAACTATAAGTTGATATAAACCAGACTAGCAAGTGATTGTTCATTTTTTTCACATCAGACACATCAGTTTCAAGATGTCTGTGTGGGTATTGATGGCCAGCATGGGCTCAATCTCCCCCTGACCACCAACACTCAGCAGAACAAGCTCCAAGGAGGTTAAATTAACCTCTCACCAAGCCACTGTTTCTGCTTCAGTAAAAAAGGTACCAAAACCAGCTTCATGCAACTTCCTCTAATCTAATTCCTTAGCTGAAAAACACAGCTTCAATAGTTCTGGCCAACTCCGAAATAACACATTTAAAAATAGTCACTAAATAAAGCCGAAGCCAAAACTGGCAACTGCAATCTGCTTGCAAATGTTTTGAGCAGAATAAGAGCCTAAAGGGAGTTATATCATGAAGAATTAATCATTTCCTCTAAGAAAGCAAACAGGGTCAGGAATCTGGCATTAAAATCACAGAGGATTTTTGGTGTTTCTAAATAAATTGTGTTGTGTTACTATAATTTACCCATATTTGCTTGTCCAAGGACTCCATTACTACAATCACAGCAGCGTATGGGACTTCTCCCTGTCTAGGATTTCATTTTTTCTTTTAAGCTAAAGAGTCCATTTTACTGAACATCTGAAGCAAGCCTGTGATGCTGATTTTCTGCTTGTTGTTCTGATAAGCAACATATGAACATAAACATCTAAGATATAACCATGAAATTGTCCTGGTTTTGGCAATAAGTCGAGACTCACTTATTATCTATTTTAACATAAACACATAACTACTTTTGCAGCACTTTTGCTTGCTGTTGGTGGCCTGTCCTCATTTTCACAGGTGAAATCTGGGTCAAAGATTCAGTTAGAATGCAATGGATCGGGTCTTTATTCCTTTGATTTAGAGCTCTATACCCAAAACTTGGTATCACCAGCTTGGAAAGATGATCTGGGTTCAAATTTTAAGCCAGAATTCATTTCAGACAGCAACTGGAAAAAGATGTGGACAAAACCCAATTCATAACATTTGGTAGAATCAGTTAATATCTGTGCCATTAGCAGGACATAAAAGAGAATTTTCCCCTTTATTTGTCCCCTCCTTCCAGCCACCTGACTGGTGATGTGGCAACATCACCAGATAATTTACTGCTCATATCCTTCTGCTCTCCTCTGAGAACTCTTTAGAGGTCCCAGTGCATTGCAACAGTACCAAGCTGCAACTCATGAACCCTACACTCTTTCAGAAATGTGAGCTCTCATATGGAAAACACGCTCAGGATTCCCGTCACCCTAATAAAACATGTTCTTGACATATGCTCCTCTGCTTACAAGCAGAATCAGCCTTCCTTGTGCATGCAAAAACGCAGGCTGGACATGTTCCCTGAAAAAATTTAGGTATATTCTCCAAACAAAGATATTTACCCAATTATAGCAATTATAACAACTTATAGCTAATTGCAATTTAAGACAAACACAGGATCTAGAAAGCTGACATTCTCCCTCATGACCCCATGGTAATAATGAAAATTCCAAATTCTGTCCCCAAAATAAACTCAGGCCTCCGTGTCCCCACAAATACCAGACAATCAAATGCTCACCTCCTGTAGCCTCTATAAAGAGTGGCACATTGTGAAACCTTCCTTGAGCTGGCAAATGCATAAAGCTACTCAAAGTAACAAAGAACTGTTAATTAAATGAACTTTACTGATTTCTTTTCCATTTTTAATTACTGCATATCTAGCCTCCTGGAATTGCTTCACTGGATACAAACCTGGAATTACAAGCATTTATTTCCCACGCACATTGATTTTTAGATAAATAACACTCCAGGATTCATAAGTTGCTATTTTGTTTGTGGAGAGATTTTTTTCAGCCTGACACAAATGTCAAAATGACATCAGTCATGAGATGAAAAGGAAGAAATCAATTATGAAAGGCTGTCTATCCATCCCATTAGTTAATGTATGCCTGCAAATTCAGTGATCTCTTCAGGTCCCAATTGTGCACACGCTTGTCCAATTAAATGTTCTGTGTTCATTCACCTTAATTTTCCTCTTGCATGTGCTGCATTCAGTTAAATGTGATGTATGGATAAAGAGAATTTTTCATCAACTGGTATGCTGGGTAACCACTACCAGTAAAAGGTTTCTACTGGTTCCTGCACAATTTGTGCTGTTTGTTCCATTGAGTGTCTGTATGTCCACCCATTTTGTTCATTTCTCATCTGTCTCTTGCTGCTGCTGTTTCTATCTCCTTGCAAGGAGGGAAAAGTACATCTGGAGAGGTGGGGCTGCCATGAGGCCTCTGCAAGGCAGGCTGCCCAAAGGCTCTCTGCAAGAAAACTCTTCACAAGGCACACAGGAAGGACACAGGCAGGAAAAAATGCTGCATTTATCATCTTCATAAACATCACTGTTTTGGTGAAGTATGGGAAGAGAGGCTGTGTGGTACCATCATAGGTGCTAGCTTTAAATTAGCATAAATTAGCAATGGATTTTAAAACCATGGAAATACTAAATATGGAATAAACAAATGTGTATTTTGGAGTTATTCTGTGTGTCAGAATAGCAACATTTGTGCCACTCAGGAACAGCTCTGAGCTACTGGACACAGGCAGGAGCCTGGGCTCCCTACAGCCATTCCCTCACACAAGACTGGCAGAAAATAAGCAAAATGAGTTCCAAAACAATCCAGAAGATCCAGAGATTTCTTTGATCCAGTGGAACATGCAAGTCACTCTTTGGCTTTATGAAACAGTCCGTGCTCCACACATTTTTCTTCTTTGTGTGACATGCACTCCTTGGCCCAGGGAGGGGAAGCCAAGGAAATCATCTGTGCTCCAAGAGAAGAGAACTCTCCTCCAGGGCACGAGTTGGCTCTGAGAGTGGTAACAGATTGTTCACAACATTTTTATGGACTAAGCAAGGTCAGGCCAGGCCATCTGGGAGTGCCAGTGCTGTCACTCTTGATACACATCCCTGCATCTTACACTCTCCCAGCTCCCCATTTACAGCAACACAGATCTTCTTGTTAAAGGCCTCGTCTTCCATGGATGAGGCTTTAGATTCTGGTATAACAAAGCTTGTGATTGACAGCCTATCCTAGAAATGCCTTAAGAAAAGCTGTTTTGAAGATGAGAATGGCTCTTGACTGAAGCTTCTAACCCCTCTTTATGAGCTGCCTGGCAGCTTTTACTCGTGATTTATTTTCCTCAGAGCTTCGGGTGAAGTAGGAAATGCCAAACTGTAGTGGACTACTTGTAACCATCATACCAAGAGAGGTACTATGGTTTATGTCAGCTCTCGTCCTCACCCCTTCCATTTCTGCAGTCATGAAAATAGAAAAAATAATCCCCCAAGCACTAACAGAAACAAACAAACAAACAAAAAAATAAAAGCTTTTTGGTGCTGTTGCATGAATTTCACGACACCCATTGAAGGGATGACAGAAATCTGAAAAGTGGAACTCCTTCATTTTACCTCATAACAATCTTGTGCTGAAGGAAGGGAGAAAGGTTGCCAAGAAAAAATTTTGGACTGAGATTATGGAAGGAAAGCTCATAAATACCTACACTTTAAGAAGATAGGAAGGACAGTTTTTAAAACTGAGCTAAGGAAATGGAAAATTATAGCACAATTTGCAAACATTAGTTATTATATCCCAAACATCCTAACTGCTTCATAGGTGTAAGAAAGCAGTATAATGCTGTGCTTCCCATAATACTTTTTTGGTTTCTACTCTTTATACTACTGGGAATTAAGTAATAGCAAGAAACTAAATTTGTGAATACAACTATAAACTATTCTTGATAAAACTGACAATTTTGGTTATCGAAGTAATTTTGCTGCAGAGAAGAAGGGCTAGCATTGTATGATTGCCAAATTAAATGCTTTGCTTCTCCATTATGAGACTAAAATATGTATGGACTTTTAAGGCTTGTCAGAGACTTAAATATTATAACATCAGACTGCAAAAAGCTAAATAGTTCAAGCAGCTGCAGAATTGCCTCACTCGAACATACACTTACCAAGTGATAAAAATTACTGAATATATAATATCTATTCATTCTTATCACATTTAAATAAAAGGCTTTGTGGTGGGAAATACAGTCAACTCAGCCACACTCTAATCTTATGTCAGTGATGGAGAAAGCTGCTCTCATAACTTTGATCTAAATACTCTGGGACATCATTCTGCTCCAATAAATCTGGTGTGAGATGCAGCACCATAACTCAGTGCTCATACAACCAGTGTCAGGTGAAAGGAAAACCCCAGGACTCCTTCTGTGGCTGCCCCACTGGCTTGGAACTAAAGCTTACAACATATCCACAAACACCTACTACACTCTTACTTATTTCTGTGACTCAAACAAGAAAGAAAGAGCAAAATCAGCTCACAATTTCATTCATCTCATCACCCAACTAGTTTGCAATATATACTTCTGCACAATTAGGCAATTTGAAGTTACCCCTTTCAAAAAAAAAATCCATAAATGTGATTTACTGGTTCTCAATTGGCAGTTCTTAGAAACAAAACAGCTGAAAGCAACAAACATTACTGGCCAAAAAACCCCAAAGAAGCTTACAATAATCAAGTTATTTACAGATGAAAAGAAGTTTTATCAGACATGACATAAAACACATTAGAAGTCATCTTCTCAAGACAGAGGAAGGAACCTTTACAAACATCTAAGTTAGTAAAACTAATTAAATCAGATAGATGAGTTCTCAAAAAGCCACCAAAACATCTGTCAGGGTACAGCACAAACTGGGGCATCTGATCAAACATGAGACTTAGATTGAGGACCACCTCAAAGCCAAAAAAAGAGTGACTGTACTGTCCTCCTTCATACTCCACTGGAATATACAAAATAAATATTTACTATATAGACAGAGGTCTGCACTGGGGAACTGATGCCCCTCAGAATCACAGTGTTCTGTTCCCTTGAATATGCTTCACCCTGCTGACACTCCTGCTATGGCTCTGAATGATCTCAGGTGGTTCCCAAGATAAGGAAGGCTCACAGGCTCACAATTTTATTTCCAGACAGAAATTTCTGACTTTCTAACAGTCAGAAATTCAGACTCCTCCAGCAAAAATCGGGTTCATGGTTCAGAAGAAAAAGAGGAACCCCAAACCACAGAAAGGATGGTTTTTAACTAAAGAGGCACTGCGTTTAAGTGAACTTACAGGAAGAGTGGATGCTTGGAAAGCTTTTCCTGCCTTCAGAAACCAGGTCTGGATCACCTGTGCAGTGCATTTCAGAGTTCATTACTCCATCTGGAAAGCAGCGGTAAAAGAAATCGGGACGCGGTCTACAAAAAACACCATGGATATTAAAAATACAAAAGCTGTAGTAACAATTAAACCTCAAAGTGATTATAACATTTACTGCTCATTACACACATGCAGGTTACTCTTGCCTAGAAGGATCAGCTTTGCACAAAGTGCAATGACTCCCAAATTTTCACAGGTCTTGCCAAAACACCCGGCTCAGAACATCCTAAAAACAGCCACCAAAACCTAAACCAGCCTCGATGCTGTCTCAGTGCATTGAGCAAACCTCTGAGTTTCTCCTGACCCTGTTAAGAGCTGGGCATGTGGGTTTGACTGGTGTCATACTGTCCTGAGCTAACAAACCACTTGGAGAAGAAAATTAAATGATCACAGATTCAGAGACAAGCTGACAGCAAAATACTTGGCTTGAAGTGCAGGAAAAATGAGCTTATTCCTGTCTAAAGAAGAGGGTGTATTCTTAATTATTTTAAAAACAGCCATCAAATAAAAGTGCCCAGTGCCATTACTGTCAAGGCATCAGTTCTGCAGCATGGAGGGTTCCTCAGAAAACAAACACAAATATTGCTTCCTCAATGCTGTAAAACATCCCAAGAAAAAAAGCAGCACTGGGCTCTGTCAAATAGTGTATGAATTCAAGTCAAATGTGTATTTTTCAGCTGAAACTATTCAAAATTTTGATAAAGAGACAAAAAGTACCTAAAAACATATTTTTCCAGGCAGTTTTGTTTGCTAGATTTTTCTGAGCCCTTCATTCAAAATAATGCTTCCCTAAAGAGATGTTCTGCCTAGGATTCATTTTCTGCTTGGCTCCCAGGTTTGTTTAGCCATGGATGTCACCTGGACACAGAATGCTTCTCACAAAATGGGTTACACAGAGACTCAGCTGACTGCTATTTAATCAGACAAGGGGCACTGGCACCCAAACTCTCTCATGCTGTGACTTTTCCCTCCAATTTAAATTAAATTGCCAATTTAATGAGCTGGTTTCAGCTCCCACCACTCTTTCCAAGCCCCTTGCATGTCTGGGTCTGCCAGGGAGTGGAACAAACAGCAGGACACAGGCTGGGATTCCTGCCACAGTGGGATGTCACATCATGGAGCTGTACAACACCTGCACCAGGCCAAGGATGGCTCTGACTCCACGTGCTCTCTCTATTTATTGGGATTTCTTGTAGCTGCCAATCTGCCTCCATTTCTCTCAACCCATGGTTTATAACATGACAGGACTTACCTTCCCACTATTAATTTAATGGTATTTGTGCAGACACCATTCAGAGCTAGAGCCAAGGAAACAGCTACAAAAGAGAATTGACAAACAAAATAATAATCTAAGTACCAAGCAATAAACTGCAGCATTACAGCATTTGATTTACAGATTTAAACCTTTACTGGACTGAACACAGAATGATCTTTTTTTCAGCTTACTGTTTTTCTTGTTAGCCAGACTAAGCACAAACCTCAGAGCATCATAATAATCATGACTTACTTTGTTCTTATTTCCCTACCATGTCATTTGCACAGGCATAAGTCAAAAAATGGGGAAAAAATTAGAGAATTAAGTACTGTGGGTTTTCAATTTTTGAGTTTTGTAATTTACCAGATTAAACTCTCATGCTCTTTATGTCATGCAGAATTCCTGTATAGACCAATACAAAAGATATATAGACATATCTACACACACATGTATATATATTTTTATATATATATATGTGTGTGTGTGTGATGCAATTAAACACTTTCAAGCTCAAGAATTGCTTTTCAGCTAAAACTACAATTGGATGACTTTATTTCTCTTTCAAAAGGATTTGGATGTTTTGTTTAGATATTTCAGTGTTTTCCCCTTACGTTTGCTCCCATGATTAACAAATTTTTCTAATAAAATTGGAGAAAAAGAAGGAACTGTCATACTAGGTAAGACTTAATCATCTTTTCTATCTGTGCTATGCCAAGTCCCTAGACTTCCCAAAGAACCCCATCTCAAGCCTGTGGAGATCTTTACCTTGATTTCACTGGCACTTGGATCTTGCACATACACACATTTTAGATTAAAATTTATTTAATTTTGCAGTCCACACCATAGCTCCCTCTTGCAAACCAGGAGCCAGTGAATTTTATTTCCCATCAGAAAAAAAATTTATCAGGCAAATGTCTGATTTCCAGCAGAACATTTACAGTAACATAACTTTGATTATGACAGCCATATGAGCTATTTTCTCCTTGGGCAGATGCTCTACTTCAGCAGCACTCATCCTGTCTCCATAAAACCTTTGCCTGAGGATATTACAGATCATAAAAATGTGTTATAGGATCTATTTTTTAAAGATAAAAAACAAGTGGGACCTGCATCAAAGCAAAAATAAGGGTTTTCTCAGAATATAACAATAGCTGCCAGCAAAAATGAAAGAACAAGTCAATCCTAGAGACACCCATACCATTAAAAAACTCTTCCTCTTTCAATACCTGTGTTCACAGTGACCACTCAATCCTGTGCTGGTTTTCCTCTCCATTGTATTGTCTCGGTTTTTTAATGGAAATTGCATAGGGAGATTTTCCATAAAGTCAAATGCAGATGACCAGCAATGCCACAGTACTACACTCTCCTTCTTAAAAAATATATCTGCTTTTGAAGACAGGCTGTAAAATTCAGTCTTTTTGCTGAGTTTTGTCTTGATTGTTCCTTGTACACCTGACAGAGCTGTGCCTTCACTGTTGCACATTCCTTACAGTGGCAATCCAAGCATCAAGTGACAGTGTGAATGTAGGATGGTAAAATAAAATTCTATTTGCACTGCTGTTGTTTCCTTTAAGAAAGATTCATATTGCCCATCTAAAGCCATATAATCCAGCCAGTGAGAGATTTAGGCACTCCCAGGGGAAGGCTTAAGGGCAACTAAATAAACTCCTCCTTACTCCAGGTGTATTGAATCCCTTCTTTGTATTAATGGCTATATGAGGGTCAACGATTTCAGATCTTTTTAACCTTTTCTCTCCTCCATGCATCATGCTTAAAGAAATCCACCTTTTGGGGTACTTCTGATCATTCTTCATGAACATTCTGTGCCAGATCTCAGCAAATCAGAGGCCCACCACCCCTAATGAACCTTCACAACACCAGATACTGAATATTATTAGTGTATAGTGCACTTGAACAAAACTAAGCCATAAGAAGTTCCACAATGATGGCACAAACTGAACAGAACATCAAGGTTGGTGTTTCCTTAGTCTGGGTAGCAAGAGGAATACTGGGGAAGCTGGCAGCTTTTCTCCTAGATGTTACAGAGGGAATAACAGAAAGCAAAACAGCAGGAAAAAAGAAATAATGTCTTTTTAGAACAAAAAAGGGTGAAAGAAAGTGATGGAGAAACTGAGCCTAAGGTCCCTTCCTTTTTACACAACAGAAAGTGAGGCTCAGAACTGGCTCTGTGTGTTTTATGAATGAGGAGTTATTTCCACTGAATGGACTTGTCACTAAAGTATCACTGTAAGACATTTCAGAACTTACAATAAATGACTGGCAGCAGTCAAAACAAACCTAGGATCATTTCACACTTGTGTGAGAGCAACTAGGGAAGGAATAATCTATGGGAATGAAGCCTCGTCTAAAAAATCTTTTCCAATTACACAGTGCCATTTACATCCTATCTAGCTAAGGCAAGGCTGAGTTTTGCTTTGATTTTACTACGTAAGGGACAATAAATTGACGTGTGAATTAGCCAGTAAAGCAGAATGTCAGAATTATGCATATTTCAAACATAAGGCCAACAAAAACATTAGCAGTTCTTAGTGCTTCAAGGTATCCCTTGCCAGTGAAAGTGCTTAAATCAGTACTGGTTTCTGGCAATATCTATGTAAAAAGGATCTGAGCACATATCACTGTAAGATTTCAAGAGATAGGCACAGCCAGAATTAGCTGGAACAGCTTTAAGCTTACCCTCACCATTGTCCTCCGCTCCAATTTTCTGTCTACAACTGTAATTAGACCTCACTCATAGCACAGCCACTACTGCTCACAGTCCAGGATTAAGTGCACAGCTAATTCCTTTGGCAGTTTAAGATGAAACAACAGCTTCTAATTAGAAAAACTGAGCCAAGAGCACAGGTTTTGCAATGGGTAACAGTAAATTCCAGGGGAAGATCAGAGAAAACAATGAGAGGAGTAATTTCCTATACTAAACAGCTGAGTTGCACAGGACTTCCCAGTCAAAGCCTTAATTCAAAATAGCTGCAAGTATAAATGAGAGGTAAATAATAGATTGGGTGTGACAGAAAAAAAGTACATCTGAATAGTGTCTCAGATGGACTTGTCTTTGCTGATCAAATTCCAGTCCTTGCTGGCTAGGTTGTGGAATTAAAGCACAGAATCTGTACATCTACAAACACACAGAAACCCAAGGCTCGTGTGAGATGCCTTGAAACTGCACTGGAAGCTGCTCTAATGGACTGCAATGGAGACAGGTTTCTTCAAGGCTTGGACTGCACTGGGAATCAATCTCTGAGAGCTACCACACATTTTTCCACCTTGAAGCATGACATACATTACCTAGGAAAGCCTCTTTAATTTCGGTCTTGTCTGTTCGACGGATTATTTTCACCACAAAAATGACTGCTAGTGGCGTGAGGAAGGAAATTGCCTGTGAGAGATAACAAATACCATGTGTGAGGGCATCAATTCCTTCTCAGTCCAACTGATTAATAATTAGCTGCAGCCAGCTCCATTTAAACTGAAAGGCTGAATGATCTTTACCAAACTCCTGACCTTAAGCGAAGTGGGATGATTTGTCTTTGCAACTACAGGGTGACGAGCACATTAATATTCCAATGTAGCCCTCGGCCATAATTGATTTGTAATTGCCCAGAGCTGCATTTAAAATGTCAGCTCCTCCAATGAAAAAGTAACAGTCCATGATGTCCACAAAATTCATACACTGATCCCTACAGATTTTGGACATTTTTTCCTCAGTGTGCATTGCTGAGGAAATGAGGCAGCCCACCCACCCAGGCTCAGTAAGACCCTGCTCAACAAACAGACTGCAGCACCAACCTCGTGGCATTTAAAAATGCTCTTTATCTTACTTTTTGTTTTCTTTTCAACTGTCATGCTTGAATGCATTGGGAAGATTGTGTCTTTATGATTCTTTTGTTTACAAGTGTTCAGATGTGGAGCGAGCTGCTTCGTTTTGTTCAAACCCAGCAAAACAACACCTGAGCATTTACAGGTTTAGTCACTGGTTAAACAAAACCTTATCCTGTAATTGTCAGAGCTGGAGGACAGGAATCCTCCTACAAGGAACCTGAAATAAATCTGTGCTTCATTGAACACACTTTATTCTCTTAAAAAAAGAAAGGGAAAATTACTGGTTGAGGTTTGGGTTTGTTTCGGTTTTTTTTAAACAAGGCAAAAATTAAGCTGTAAATGGCACAAGGGGTGCCAGGTCTTAAGATTATGCTTTCTTTACTGAAGCTGAGCTGGGCCTTATTTCTTAAATAGCCCCACTGACATAAAAACCACACCAGACAGATATATTATGACAAAAGACATGTGACTCAATCTTCTTTTCATACCACAGACTCATCCCAGTCCTCACTTTATGATTTTAGACAATCTGAGCAGGAAACAACACACATTGCATTTGTTATTTTGGCTGTGTATCCTGTACCAGACTGTCCTCACCTGCATCTGCAAAATATCTAACTCACTGAACCCCAACAATTAAAACATAGGATGGAGTCTGTTCCTCTGTTCTATATTTAGGAAGGCAAGCACCAAGTTTTGTGCAAAAAAGATGTGCTATTTACACTTAAAGTCTCCCTCTGTCTGAGATTCGAGTTTGGAAGCCAATGGCATGTTACTGCTCCAGAAATATTCATTCATCTCTATCTTCATCAACAGTTTAATTTCTGCTTTCAGAGACAGATCATGAAATTAAAAAAAAAAAAGGTTAAAGCAAATCCTAGGGTTTCTAGTTTCATTCTTAAAATAAGGATTGCCACCAGGAAAAACAAAACAAAACAAAAAGATGAAAAATATCTGCATTCCAGTACTGAAGAACATGTAGAAATATAGCCAAGGCTGACAGGCTTATAGTGGTGGTTTAATGGAGTCAGAAATCTTTTGAACAAGCAGTAGCAGCAGAAATTATCAACAAAGAATAGCACTCAGGTGGCAGTTTGTTCCAAACCACTTCCCCATCCATCTTCAGAAATCTGGTAAAACTGCAGATTTCCTCATATTTTACAAACATGTGAATTTTTGAGGAAGATGGACTATTCATCTTTGTGGTGTATTGCTGCTCCTTCCACAAAAGCATTAGCTGGAAGGTGCTTTTTATTCTGCAGCAAAATGCACACACAAATTTTGGCTTGTGACAGACTCCTTTTTATTTATTTTTGCAAAAAAGTTTCTCTATGGCTCATATCTAAAACAGATTTGGCAACATTCTAATGAGCAATTCTCTCCTCAGATGTATCTCAGCTATGTTTCCTTTTCCAGCAGTGAAATATTCCAGCATTGCCAGGCTTTTGTGAAACATGGACAAAATCTCTGTCATTTATTATTCATCCTGGCAAGGCAGAGATGTGCTGAAGTTACAGGGACTCCCACACTCTTCCATTCCTCCAAGGGAAAGCTGGCAGTCACCTGCACTTTCCAAGGAATATCCACTGACAGAGACACAACCAGGCTGTTCCCAGTTTTTGCTACCCATGCAGAAGTCAGCTTTGTCTAATTTGAATGTGCATTCACAACATTTCTCTTGAATTCAAGGCTCTCATAGTAAATAAAATAATCTGGCAATTAATAAAATCTTAGAGATTGCTTTCTGATAAGCCACAGCCATACACTTCAATATCAGAGTACAGTAGTAGCAACAAATTATATCCATAATGAAAGCTTGTGATCAATGCCAGAATCAGATTCTTCTTTTAAATTTAAAAAATAAGAATATAGAAATTACCTATGTTTCTTAATTTAAGAAGCTGCTCACTGTTTAAAATCTGAGCCAGAAAGAGAACACAGGCCATACAAATGTTACTGACACAAAGTTCCACCACAAACTTTGCCAAAATCTGGGGCTATGGGAGCAGAGGAATATATTATAATTAGAACCCAGAATTGTGCTTCCCAATGCCTATTGCCTAGGGAAAAAGAGAATGGGCTAATGATTATCCCAACTGGTTTCAAAAATAGTTTCACTACTGCAGCAAAACCCTGTACAATGATTTACTCTTGGTTCTTGAACTGCTCAGTTTTAAACAGATCACAGAAACCATGTAGCAAAGTAAGGCTGAGCACAAGGAAAAATCACACAATTAAACTCAGCCTTGCCCAGCACAACAATTTAATATTTGGCTTGGGGGTTACTTTGTTTGTTTGTTGTTTGATTTTTGGTTTTGGCATTTCTTACACAGCTGTCTTCCATTTCAGGAAAAACATATATTTTCATCCATCCAGGATGAAAAAGTCCAAAAATAGAGCTGCTTCTTCATGCAATATAACCAAAACATTTCTTGTTTATAAAGACAAATTTAAAAATCAGGGCTTCAGCCTCTGTATTGGAAGGCTGGGATATATGGTTGTCTCATAGGCAGGAGGCACCTTTAAGTTGTTCCTTAATTAAAAATTTTTAATGACTGAAGGATTAAGAGTTTATGAAAAAAGATGAATAGAAATTATATAGCTGATTTGCATTTAATCTGAATTCAAGTTTGAAAAGTAAAACCCTGGCCTCACTGAAGACTCAGGAAAAGACAACTTTGAGGCAGCTGCTGGAAAGACTGGACTACCACTTTTACAGCCTGAACTACGTAATTCCATAATTTCAGCATTTCTGAGGTGGTCTGTCTTACTGCACTCTATATACAGAGATTATTAATCATTAATCATTGCTAGTGAAGGTTATCAAAATCAGGAAGTTTGATAACCAAATTCAGCCATCCAGTCTGCATGTGCTGAGCAGGGAGGAGCCAGAAAAGCAGTGACAGCAGGGCAGCTCTGTGATATCTTTAGTGTTGGCAGAAGCTAAAACAAAGCTTTTGCCTTTAGGGGGAAAAAAAAGATTATTCAGAGTCCAGTATCTCAGAGTGCCTAACATGGCTAAAACAAATTGGATTTCAAAATTTAAGCACTTAACCTTATAAGAGCACAGCAAGGTTTTGTCAGGTCACCCAACCAGCTAATTGAAAAAGCTTCTCTGCTCATTTCTCTCACATCCCTCTCAGCTAACACTGCTTTCAATCCTAAACTGAAAAACCAACATTCATAAATTCAGTCACTGGATAACGCTGCTTTTTTAAAGACTTCCCATAATTTGCTACATTTTGGACAACTGGTTTGGAAAAGGTTTGCCTTTAGGATTAAAGGAACGTCCTCCACTTGTGAAATATTTCCTACTGCTTATCAAATGAAAATTTACTCAGTTTACAGCCACCAAATGAGCCACAGGCCCTTAGTACTTACAAACATGAGCCGTGTAGGGATGTTGTCTGATTGCACCAAAGGATTCTTGTACAGCCAGATCTCCTCTGGCTGGATCACTCGCTGGAATGGATCCAAAAATTCTGTAAAACTGAAAAACACAATGAAAGATACAATTTTTTCCCAATTTTAAGTGATAACCAAAAGCCCCCAGAAGGGTTCTGCTCATTTAGAACTTCCCCCAAATTTGACTATGACACAGCATGCATGAATTAACATAATTAATAAATTGCTACATTGCTGTCCTATCTCACTGCATTTTAGTAATACAAACTTTATAAATGCACCCTTCAGAAAATGGGTTTTAAAAGTCTACACCTTTGAAGTTGTTCCACAACTTTATAAAAGTTCCATAAACACTACTGTGGGGAAATTTTTTTTCTTTTGTGGGAAAAGTGTGCAAATAACACTGTGAGATTTAAAAAGTCAGGTACTCATTTATTATCAATTTACAATCATGTAATCCAGTCTTCTACCCTGAAGAAATTACATAACAAATGTAAAATATCTTTCAAATGTCAAGATTCAGGCTTTGAATCATGATGGCTGCATTTGCAGGATCACAAAGCAAAAGAAAGAAGCAGCCCAGAAAACTTCTTCTACTGATGGAAAAGAGAGAAAACTTTAGAGAATATCTCCAGAAGTGACTCACTCCTAAAACAGGATGGGCTGTCAAGCTTAAGAAGAATCTACATCGACCAGAAATGTTTAATTCTCTCATTCTACCAAAGCAGTTTTAATTTCATTATTATGTCTATTAGCCCTCTTACAAAGCAAAAAAAAAAAAAAAAACAAAACAAAACAACAACAACAAAATAAAACCACCACAAAAACAAACCCCAAAAAAATGAACAGAAAAACAAAAAAATCTGCCGAAACACACAAAAACCACACACAAACAAAAACGCGAACACACTACAAAACCTCCTCGTTCTGTAATTATGTTATTTTGCAATTAAGAGCATCAAAATAAAATGTTAAGGTCCCATTTTTCTGTAGAAATTGTAAAAGTAATTTGTGTGGGTGTCTTTTGTCATGCACAGAATAAAGCAGGAATTGTGATCTTTGGCTGCAGCAGAAAGTTTCAGAAGCTTTTCGTGATGACCTAAATGGTCTCACATCATCAAAGCCATACTTCTTTTTTCCACAGACCCCTTTTCAGTGCTCTTTAACTCTTCTTGGCTTTGAATTAGTATCAGACAACCTGGGAAGTTCTGGCCTTTGCTTTCCACTGTTCATTGCAGGTCTGGTTTATTATTACTCGAGGGATGGGTGCTGAGGGAGGACACAGGCAGCACTTTTCTGCAGATGGGTCTCACCTGATAAACCCACAGAGCCAGAACTCAGAGGTGTAACAGCCCAAAGCTTTTTTTTTTACTGTAAATTTCCCAAAGCCAAGGGCTTTAAACCTCTCCAAACCCTGTTTTTACATCAGTAGACATCAAGTGACTTTGTAAAGAGAAAAAGCCCAAAGCAATTTGTAGAGCAGAGTGAAATTAAAGCACACTCACATGTGCAACTCTCCCCAGGGAAGACAAACCTCAAACGGAGCTGGGTCAGCAATTTCCTCAACAGGATCAAGGCACTGCCACTGCCCATGGCAGGGGCTGGAACCAGGGGACCTTTACAGGAATCTGTCACCCCAAACCTTTTCTGAGCCCCTGTACCTGAGCACACTCAGGCTCCCTCTACACAACATTCAAAAACCCCAACTGAGCTCTTCTTCCTCTCTTTTCCTAAAGGAAAACAACCACATCTAGGGACCAAAGAAGGTCAAACACAGTCTTGTCACTTGTCACAGTATTTATGTTTCCTATACTGGCCTACATGGACAACAAGATTCTTCTGGGAGCTTAAGGAGTCTGATTTTGCAAGGGGAATATTTACTGTTATACTCAGCTTCTGCAAACCCAGTCTGAGCCTTCTCTCCCAAGAAGGTGAACTTCAGAAGTGTCAAAACAATTTGTTTCAGTGTTTTCAAAATGAAAACAAAGCTTTTATTAAGTTTAAAAGACAATGGCTTGTGCAAGACATGAAAATAGGAAACATTTCTAAAGAAGAACAGTTCTGGGTAATATATCGCCCATATGAAAAATGCATTTTCTAGTTTTCAACTAGAAGAATAAAGATTGACTCCTAGACAATGCAAGCAGGTTTGGTTCCAAATTTCAACTAAGAGAGAGTCCTAAAGAAGATTATTTGAAGCATTTCTGGTAACTGCAGAGAGCAAACCACACACAAACATCTGTGCTTCAAGGTGATCACAACACATCATTGCACCAGTGCACTTTTGAAAAATTTGTCACATTGCACCAGAAATGTAATTAGTTTGATGTTAAAACATTTTACATCATGAACAAATGCCAACAGAGTTAAAGGTTTAGGGCTCTTCTTGATCTTTTGTTTCCTGGCCCTCCTGATATAAGGAAGCTAAAATTATTATTGTTTAAATCTGAGGAATTAAAAAAATCAAACACAGGAAACACACTAGGACACTGCAGATGCATACTTTCATAAGATTTAATGCCTTTAAGAGCAAAATAAGATGTGCTAAAGAGATGAAAATGTAATAAATAACATAAATAGTATCTGATTTCAGATGAGGACTGATTTTTTGATTAATATATACTCATTTGTACTCATATAAAGAATGAGTAATTTCAACAAATCCATCAATGACTGTAATTATTATTATTATTTTATGGAACAGCAGCAGTTTTGTATCCACTATATATTAAATCTGATTAGGTTTTCATTTATTTGACTTGTGTTCTCAATATCTTCCCAAAACTGTGTTCAAATTTAATGCAAAAGAATGCAAAAAAACCCCAAAAAACAAACAAAAAATAGACAAAAAATTTTCTGGACAAAATAATTTCAAAATCACTGTTGAAGCAGAAAAAAAATAGCTGCAGAAGGGAGCAGATGTCTCTGTGAACAAGACAGAAATAGAAAGTAAACAGTTAAAGGAAAGAGACTGTAAAAAAAGGAATAACTTTTTTTTATCTTCCCAAAGAGCTCAACTGCTAATTAAATTTTTATGCCAAGACTCATAAGAGAACAATTCTCTTCTTTTTTGAAGCATCACCAATGGGTGAGTGGATATGAGATTTCACTAGCTTGAAGGCAATTCCCTTTGTACTCTATTAAACAATCATGAGGACATACTGCTTTCTAAGCTGCCTGACACTTGGTGATTTATGTTCCTTTGTCCCAACCAAAAGTACAGTCTATCACTATTCATAAGTCAGCACAAGCTTGTTTAAAGGACTAGATGCTATGAGAAATGAATGCATTCCTTGGACAAAGAAAACTGGTTTTGATCCTTTGGTGTTGTGGCCCAAAGTACAACCTCAGTCAGGGAAGTGTCCCCTGGCAGCAGGAGGGCAAAAAAGCTTCCTTTGTTTTAGTACAGAGAAATTTAGTCTTTGCTTTTTGGCCTTTTTCTTCATTTTTACATACTCACCCAACATTTTTAACAGCTTAGCAAGCAAGATTTCCAACACTTCAGCCTGATGACGTGTCTTTAAGACATAAAAAGGTTCCCATTAACTTCGAGAGCCTTTAACTGTGACTTTCAAAGCAGCCCAAGGGAAAGAGGAGCCCAAATTCCATTAAAAACATCAGTGAGCAACAGGTGCCTCAGTCCCTGGGGTTGCTTTGGCCATGCCAGCACTGCTGCTTACAGCTCCACACTGAGTAGAAATGTTGTTCTTTTCCAAGGTCTTCGAGGTACATTAACTTCATTTCCATTTCACAGCGTACAGCCCTTTAGGATCATTTCGTGCCAGCACCACATCACAGCCAGAGCCAGGTAACAGCACACTAAAAGCACTTTTGTGATGATATGGACTAATAACTTGGGGTTATCTTCTTATGAAACCATTCACTGATACTGAAGGAATCAAACAGAGCATAAATATCCTCACTGAGGTTTAGACCTGAGCTTCCACAGTGGTTTTCACTTCCCAGAAGCAGCAGCAGGATATTATTTGGCATCTCACCTTGTTCCCACCACTGCCTGGCCTCAGCTGCATGAATCACACAGCAAGGTTTGAATTTTTAAATTTAGCTGAGCATCAGCTAAAGGGTGGTTGGTTGGTTGGCAATAGAAGCGGGGAAATTTGGGATTTTTGCCTTTTTCTCTCACAAACAAATCTTGTCCCAGATACCAAGGGACAATAACTGAGAGGACAGAGCATTACACATGGGATGGCAAAGCTCCAGGAGAGAATGAACAGGAACTTGTGATTGTGACACCCAGACTTTCATCCCAGACACCTGATGAATGACTCTCCTCTTTTCTAAGCTTCTTCTGTTGATAAGCAGATTTTATCCTCAAATGGCTCTGTCTGCATGTCCCCATTGGGGCAAACAACAAAAAGGTAGCAGATGTTCATGAACTTCTCTTATAAATCACCTCTGGGGGCTTGTGGAGAAAAAATTTGGCTCTGACCACCATTCCCTGCCTGCAGAACTCTGTGTGAGCAAACCCTGCTGCCTCTCCCAAAAACACAGGTTAACTGTGGTTGGGCTGTTGGAACTCCACTTGGCATGTTTTTACATGGATATTTCCTCTAGTATTCCCCAAACTGGGTCGCAAAGCTGGGAGTAAAAGCTTGTCTGGTGTACCTGCCATGTTAAATTGTGCAATCAATTACTCTGCAAGGTTGAGAGCGGTGTCAGTGGTGCTGAAGTTGGTAAAAGCTGGCCTAATTACAGAGTTTGTGCTCAGTTCCTAACTCAGGATTTGCTTCAGGGGCTTCCCACAAGTGATCTAAAAGAGAAAGAGCCTGGAGTTTGCTTCAGCTGGGCGTACTGAACACTGTTTGTTCACATCATCTTGGCTCACATTTGAATTCAAGACTTCCATTTACCCTTTCTGAAACATACCAACAGTGGAGAAAGCATTCATGTCATGTTATTTGATGTACCTGGAGAGAATAACTTATTCTCAAGCCATGAGAAAACCTAGGTTTGTTTAGTGCCTACAGATAATATTATGGAAAAAAAATAGCATAGCTTCTTGAAGGTCTTTTTACAAATTCCCGCAAAAACAGACAAAATGTGAAAAGCTTGAAAAGTTCTGTGGCTGGCATGTAAAATCAACAAAACTGAAGGAGAGGGGATAGTGATGAGGGGAGGCAAGAAGCAATGCCTGTGGTTTATCAGCATGATCCTGCTCTCCATGGAGCTGGAGCAATTCAGAGTCTGAAATGCTGCTGTCTGTGTGTATCAGCATGATGAGATAGCTTTGTGTCAGCTCAGAGGTTAGCACAAGCAAAGAGATCTGAGCCATTTAATATCTAAAGTAATTTGGGAAATCCACAGCTCCTCAGCCATCAAGAAGGGTTGCAATATATATGGCCATCAATTACAAATGATGAGCAAGGAAGAAGCTGGCATGAATTAAAAATACAACTTCAATAATAGAAATTCTACTTTGATAGAAAAAGAAATGTTCCCTGTAGTTAATGCACAACACCGGGTTGTAAGAGATTTGATGTTTCCTGACATGGTTTTACAAAGCAAGGTAGGGGAAACCATTCCAGTATCAGTATCAAAGCAACTCTGAATTCTGCAGTTTGTTTATTAGCTGGACTGGTACCTACACGTGCCAAGTATGCACTGCTGACAAACACCCAGCAACAGCTTTAACTTCTCCATAGAAATCAAAAGGAAAGAGTTAATTTAAAACATATATCTGAATTTATGTTGCAATAGCTACTGAATGCAAAAGAAGTGTTCCCATCAGAACAGACCTAATGTTTTATTGGTTCTTCACAGACTTTTATGGAAATGTATTACTGTAAATGTAATTTTATAACTACACTGAAACCAAATACTGTACACTCACACTGACACAGAAACACCAACGTCAATTACATTATCCCTTTTTAACAGCTAAAAACTTTTTATTTCCCAGTACAATGCCATGCAGTGTATACACCTGCTATTTCTGATTAACAATTTGAAATCCCCATATAGAGCTTTCTGGGACTGATAAAGTCAAAGGGCACAGGCAATATTTTTGGGGTTTTTATTTAATGTCACTAGCAAGTAGAGGACTGGTTCTGGAGGGTAGCTTTGGCTTCAGATGAGTCAGTATGGCTTGATGGAAAATATTTCTGAATACTTTAAATTAGCTAGCAATAGCAGTGTGACATTTAATTAGCACATATGCCTCCATTAGCCCTTCAGATATACAAGAAATCATTTTGATTAAGAAAAGATTGAAAATAAATTCTGATGTGGTTTTAAAATACACACTATTACCACAGCTGTCATATTTCCCTGAAGTGCTAAAAAAGGAGAGTTTCCAGTATTTTCCTTCAGCCTTACTGATAGGTTTCCCAGATTTGCCTCACATATCCATTGATTTTACAGATTTATATCAGGGTATAACTCCTTCCAAAGATGAATGGCCACACTCTGTGCTCTCCTCTTTGCAGCCAACACTTCACCCAGCAAGGAGGCAACAGCTGTGGAGCCTGGGCTCACTTAAAAGCTCAGATCTCAAACTAAAAACAATACAGACTCACAACAGGAGTCCTGCAGCTTATGAAATCACATATAAATGAGATATAGACTTAGAATACCTAATATGAAAGAGCAAACCAACAATCATTTCACAATGCTGAAAAAGAAAGAACAGCCTGGAGAAGAGTTTTAGAACCTAGTGTTGGTTTTCTTTGCACTTCAATTATATTGTCCCTTTTTTCTCACCCCTGGCATTTGAACTCTTACTAAAGAATTTCCTTCCTGTGACATAGAGGCAAGGGAAAGGATTATCTGAGCATTCATGAACAAGAACAAGAGGTTAACATAGCTAGGAAATTGTTCTTGTGCACCTGGAAAATTCCAAAAACTTCCAGTCCATGCATTTTCCTTTTTAGGGGCTGAGCCTTTATAGCAAGTAGAGCTGAATATCACTGAGCATCGTTATTGCCACAGTGAATCCAGAAAACCTCTGTTCCATGGGAATAAAATGAGTTTCCAGGCCTTAAAGTACTTAATTAGCTTCAATACAGCATTTTCACCATCATATCTTCCTCATAGAGGTGGGATATTTGGAAATGAGCAAAGTAAAAGGAAGGACTTGTTTTTAATTTTTACAACTTTTCCTGACCTAATATTGAAAGTGATCCTTGCAGCTTTGCTTTCTGATCAGCAGAGTATAAAATAAATCATTCTGAAAACAAAAACAACTTTTTTTTGGCATTTAGCTGTTCGTGGGGTGAGAGTCCTTCAGTCCTTGTGATCCCTGCTCACATGGAACAATGCTGCCCTTGGAAAACAAGGCAAGGAGGTCAGAGCTGCTGCTTATTGTGTCAAGGTGCAACTCCTCAGGCCATCCAGAAATGCACCAAAAATAATCAACAGTGGTAGTTTTACAGAAATAACCAATATCAGAGAAGTGAAAATTATTGGCTCCTGCTTTCATTGTATTATCTCTCATTTTATTTACAAAAAAATATTATTTATGGTATTAATTGTTGCCTCTATCCTCTATTTTTATTAAATATACCTATGATACATGGTATTTCACAAAAGACATTGTAATGTGTGTTTGGGGAGGAGAAAGTAGAGGGAAACAAAATAATGAGTTCTGCAGCCATTAGAAGTGTCAAAGCTGGCAGCTGTACATTATCCTAAAGTGAAAAACAGAATTCATATTACAGGCTTAAATTAACTAAGCATAAGTCTGAATAATGAACCCAAACACACTGCAGACAGTCAAAATTTTCCTCTTGATGTTTTTAATGCTTATTTTGATTACATCTCAAACTGTTTTCAGTCAAACTCTCCACAGTTCCCTGCACAACCACACAGCTTCACAGTAAATTGATGGAGCTGAGTCTGGTAAAGTTTTTTTTTTTTTCATGTCTGCATGTCACACACTATTGATTATGTTTGGACTCGAAATGAAAGTTGGGGTAAACTCAGAACCATGCTGAGTTTCACTCTGTGACAAAAGCTCCCCCTCTCAGTTCTCTCTGTCCCTCCCTCACTCCTCCTCCTAATGATATTCCCAATAACATCCAACTATATTAAAATCACTCAGTCCAAAACCACTTGTGTGTGAACTACATGTTCCAGAGTATTAGTAATGATTAAAAATAATAATAATAATACTAAGAGAAGAAGATCTAGTAATGGGGAATAGGAACATCACTTTTTGCATTGTGCAGCACTCGCTGAGGTGCAATAGCAATAGTTACAGTCCTGGAAAGCACCTTGAGATGAACACAATCATTATTGTGTTATTAATCTCTGCGGGCTGTGAGAGCACAAACAGCCTGTTAGATCTGTTCTCCCATCAGTGAGAACTGGCAGCTAATGGAAATAGAATTCTTTCTGTCAGGTGACACTCCCCTCTGCTGTTCTCCCTTTGCAAGGCTTCCCAGCACTTGGCAGGGAGCCACAAACCCTTCAGAGTGAAACACTTCTGAGCCAGCTTCTGCACCTCCATTAGACATGCTAAAGAAGTAGTAAAACTTCTCACCCAGTAAAGGCTAAAATGCCAGATTGCAGAGTAAAACATTGCACCCAATCTAGGGTTTCATTTTTCCCACAATCTGCTTAATGCAGAATATTTAGCACACAAACTTTGGCAGGGCACTGCCTGCAGAAGGGACCAGCAGCCTCTGTTGGCTGAAGTATTCTCCAAGTAATTTCAAACTGGTATCTCTGTTTCCTTTCCCACCCATCAAGATGAGTAAAAAATCTCTTACAAGAAATTTCACTTCAAACTTTTTCCCACACTCTGGAGCACTCCCAGCCAGTATAAACCTCACTCCACTCAGTGCCAGCTTACAGGACCAGCCAGTCTGTCTCCTCAAAGCAAAGCAAAACTTGATGTAAAACACTCCTAAAACACTTCAGTGTAACCTGCATTTTAAAACTTCCATGGGTGGAGACTCTACCTGTCCTTGGGCACTCTATCACAGGGCTCAAAGTCCTTAACATTAGAATATATTTCCCCACACTCAAGTTTCCTTTGCTACAAATTCAAAAATCTTTCCTTTCTGTCTAATTCCCAGAGGATGTGAAGAACAGTTTGTTGTCTTCATACATCTTTAGGGAGCTGTTTACCTGTGAAGATCTCTGCCGTGCCTCCACAGATCTTCAGATTAAACAACTGAGTTATTTCTACCTTTTCCAGAAATAAAAAAAAAAAAAGACAGAGAAAGATGTTTTTTATACCTGTCTTACAATCTTCCTCACTCCTCCCCCGAACTCCCTGTAATTCACCTGAGTAATTAATCTCAATCAGCTATTTACTATGAAAACACCAGTTGTTACCCTGTTAACCTACCCTACAGTAAAACAATTTTCACTTACTGCATTCCTATGCAATTTTAATTCAAATTCAGTGGTATTTTAGCAAGGAAAATGTTTAGCCATTCAGATAGTAAAACCAGAAGTGTTTTGTAATGCAGAGAAACAAACAAATACAGAACTGCAGCAATCTGATTTAAAATGAATAAAAAGATCCCAATCTAGTTTTCTACAGAATCATATCAATCAATCACAGAGTTTTTTACATATCAATGACTTGTGGTCCAATGATGACAAATTTAACATTTAAAGGCAGGGGAAAAATGTGAATGGAAAGTACTTTAAAATCCACGTAGTAATGAAAATCTTCGTTCAAGTGCTAGAACTGATGACAGCTTTGTCTCTCCCATGCAGACAATGCAGCTGGATCCACTGTAAAGCAGCTGTTCTGACCCAGAGACAAGTGGAGCTTTCCTTACCCATCCAAGCCTAAGTCCCTGCTGCTCATTAGTGGATCACAACCAATACTTTAATTAGGGACAGCAGTGTTGCCTTTAGCTTTCTGTCCTTGTCCACTAATCCTTGCCAATACAGATGTAGCACTCAGGCATCCCCTGTTCAGTACCAGCACAGTCCTTCCTTACTACACCAAAAAGTTACAAGACACAATATTATCCTTAATTCATTTTTAGCATCAATAATTCTGCCAGCTATTTCCAAGTACTGGCTTTTCAAAGTCAATGAAAGATTGGGAAACCATAAAGATCTTGATTTACTGTGCCAGATATGAGTACATTCTCAGCAGTAAGACTATAATTTTTATTAAATTCTTTCCCAAAAGAATCAGAGTCGTGCCCTATCTTGACTGTGCTTAGATCAAAGTATAAGAATCAATTTATTAAGGAAAAATTTCCCCCTCAGGAACCCTATCAGTAGCATTCTCACTATAAAACATCCTCAATCAGGCTAGAAGCAAATAAACACAAAGTGCCAAAGCCTGTGAGTAAATGGGATTCGACAAGATCAACAAGAGACACAAAGTCACCATTTACTCCTCAAAAAATCTGGAGCAGATGCTTTGGCATTTACAATAACATCCTCTTTTAGAATGTATTCAGCTGTGAGTTTAGCCATGGAGATCAGCTGTAAATCCTATCCTATTAGCAGGACAACTCGAATTCCTGCCATTAAATCCCCTTCCCTCTTCCCATCCTTTCACTCCTTCTCCCCCCAAAACTCAGAGAAGACAAATGAAAAAACTCAGTTCCACAGTCTAGAAGTATTGATGCAACAGTCTGTAAAAACAGTCTGTCGTTTGCACAGAGCTTGCACAAGATGACAGGTAGGTACAATTTCTCCTGAATAACTGTTATCAATGCCAGTAAAATTCTAACCTAGTCCAATAAATAAAATACAAAACAAATGGAATCAGAAGTTCCAGCTAACTGAAACACCAAGTAGCTGAACAGCAGGATGACACTGAGTGGATGCTGCTGCATAACTCCCCTCCTCAGCAGGATGGGGGAGAGAAAATCCAGTGGAAGGCACCTGGGTCGAGGTAAGAACAGGCAGAGATCACTCAGCAGTTACTGTCACGAGCAAAACAGACTTGACTGAGGAAAAACTAGTCTAATCACAGTAGGAAAATGAGAAAATAAAATCTAAGCCTTAAAACAGCTTTCCCACCCTTCTCCCCAGGCTTAACATGTAATTTTTTCTCCCTCCTCCCCTGCAGTGGTACAGGGAGATGGGAAATGCAGACTGAGATCAGATCATCACAGCCCCCTGCCATCAAAACCTGCCCATAAAACCCAACACAGTACCACGTTTCCCTGTGAGCTCCCTGGTAATTCACACACATCAGGACAGGCACATGGTCATTTTGTTCTGAGCCTCATATGACACTGGGTATAATTGGTATTTAGGGCCTTCTGTTTTCACAGTAACCTGTCAAGGACACAGTACCAACAAAGTTAAAATTCAGGTTACTTTGTGATATATCAGGGAGTCAGAGGAGCTCCATGTCATTCCAGTTCTCCCATCACTTCAGAAGTGTGACCCACTCTGCTGAGCACTGGAACGAGTCTGTTGCTCAATATGCAAACTTTGATAGATGTTCTCAGATCCTAAGCACCAGAAAAGCTCTTTTCTGCAGCAGGTCTTTCCCTTAACTCTTCATTAACCCTAATGAGTGAATCAGACTTCAACCTGTGCCACAAAACAAATTTTTCCCTCTCTTTAATAACATGTAAATTACAGTTTACAACAATGCACTTATTTTAAGCAGGTTACCAAAAATGATGTTGATGTTCTCATCTCCTATTATCATTACTATTTGTGAAACCAACACTGAAAAAGCTCCAAGAATGTTCAATGTGTTTGGCTACCTCATGACAAAGGACTTATCAATTAACTGAAGAATTAGGATGACAAAAAGAAAGATTGCCCTTGTTTTCTTGATAAGAAATTAGGGTACACAGAAATGAAGTCCAAGACTGTGAGGATCAGAAGCCAAAAATCAAGTTCCAAACAAAGTCAGAATTATGGGGTATTCAAATGGAGAACAGAGGACACAAAACCACCAAGAAGTGGCCAAATACCTACTTTGAAACACTCAACCAGAGAGCCAAGACTTAAAAGGTGCTCTAAATTCTTGGTCCAACTGATTTGTGTGATTTTGCAGGACTTGAGTCAAAATGAGAAAATAAATCTTAATGTCTCAGTCTGGTGATTTCTTCTCAATACCATCTTGCTTTTGCTACCTACAGTCACAATTGTCAGCTCATTCTATCCCCCAAAAACCCCATCCATATGAGAGAGAAAAGGCAAACATAATCTGGGAGAAGAGCAGTGCAGAAGTGCAGCACTGTAGAATTTCCTCGGGTAATCAATTTTCTGTCTGTGTTAACAAGACAACACACAGTATCATTTATAAAGGCAACATATGCAGGATATCGAGAAGACAACATCCCCTGACAAAGAAAGCTACTTGAAAGAGCTCTGCACACCAAATTATTTCATGCATATTCATAACTTGATTAAAATATTAATACTGCAAACTTGTAAGAAACACAACACGCACAGAAACAGCTTTTATTTACTTCCAGCAGAAACTGAACATGGCACACACACAAAGGATGTTAGCATTAGTCAGTGCTGTAAACTCACACGTGTGCAATATATATCTGTATATTAGCCTGCAGATAAACATTTATTCCCAAGGGAGGCTGCTAATGAGACTGTGCTGTGGGGAAGATATCCAATTACTCCAAACGACATTTATATTTTAATCACATCACATGCACTGAAGAGCTTGAGGTTTGATGAAGCAATCCTTGAAAGACTTTGCCTTTTTAATCAATGAGCTCTCAAAACATCAGTGACGTGCTGTTGACAAGTCCTTGGGTTAAATATACAACAGCACACACAAATCCTCTCTCCCTGCCAAGAGGCAATACTGTGGTCTTCTAAAACTTCTGAAACAGGTGCAAAAAGTTTTCCTCAGAGCAGACACCTAAAACAGAACACTAAGAAATAAAGACGCCCCTCAGCCTCACTCTGAGCTATCACTCAGTGAATTCATTTTAGGACAGATGAAAAATTTTGTTTTAAGGGCATCACTCCTGTGTAAAACCATCAGACTTGCACACAAATCCCTTTATAATTGGCTTATCTGAATAAAACCAAGTCAGTCAAAACAAATTGCTTTCTTCAAGAAACCTGTAAGTGACAAATGCCACTGCTCACATGGAGATGGAAGTCTGGTCATTTTTAACATGTTTTAGCATTAATCAGGCATTCTAAGATGCTCCGAGTCATAGAAATAATTACAAAAATGAAGAAAAACAGAGCTGCAGGACCCTAATTCAATCATTCTTCAAATTAGCATTGGATTTTTCCTGTAAACATCCTCATGGCTGTTATATTAAACAATAGACCATTTCTACTTCTGAGAGCTTACATAAAAAACCTCACTCAAAAAATAAAACTCAGTTCTGCACCCACAGATATTTCTTAATAAGTAAAAACCTAAACAAAAATATTAAGTGGGAATTGATCAAAGTCAAGATTTGGCTGGAAAAGGTTTGAAACTTCATCATGTAATAGTCAAATTACAGCCTGAGAATTTTCTTCACCTTGGAATTAACAAACCACCCATGTTCCATCAGATCAGTTCAGCCCAATCAAAAGGTGCAAGGATACATATTTTGAAAGCTAAAAATTAATTTGATAGTTAAGAAATTAGGAGAAACTGGAGCAGGACAGAAATAACAGAAATAACTATACTTGCAATTTGTAACTTGAAGCCTGAGAGCTATTTTGCTGAACATACTCAAAGAATACCTATTTAACTTTGCAGTAAAGAGTGTATTTAGGTTTTATTTTACTGCAACCACTTGTTTTTGGGTTTTGACTCTGTTGTTTGGGTTTGATGACTTTTTTTAACTCCTGCTTCTCAATTTCAGGCAGACACAATCCTTCTAATAAATCTCTTCTAGCTAATACCTCCTTCAATACCACTAAATCCTGAGGGCTAAAACACCCTTTAGCACAGATCTCTGTAAAGGCAGAGAAGCTCGAGTTGCTAAATTTCAATACCTAATCTGGTCTTTAATTGCTAAGTGAGCTCTCAGCAACTGCCACGAACACAACACCTAGAACTGAGTCAGTTGTTATCATTATCCTCCCTAAATGGCTGCTGAATTCAACCAAAGCAATACTCAACTACCAAAAATGTGCATTTCTTCTAAGGGTGACCATCTGCAGGATAGAAGAGATCTTATATAACAAGTTTAGGTTTCTGCCTTTGATGGAATGACTGACGTTGATAATTATGGCAACTGGAGGGGAAAAAAATTGCCAATCTTAAACATAGAAAACATGGTTGTTCTTGATCTAACATACATTCAAATTGGCAATACATTCAATTTCAGCAATCATCAACAGAAGTTTTTACACCTCCATTTTTATGAAATGACATTTATTACCAAGCAAAGCTCCAGCGTGGAATATGCACCTTTTTCTTTTGCATTCTATGGTACAAAATGTGCCAGTCTATTGCTGTGAGTGATATGAACTGTTAAGTTGAAGCTCAAATCTGGGAGGCACAGATGGTTCAGAGCTCTCAAGTAGCTGTGGAGCCATTACCTTCAAGGTCAGGCTTCTGACACTACAAGGACTGGTAATGACACAAAGCCATCAAGACCTTTTCAGAAAGAGCTCCTTCTCTTCTGTCCAGTTCCTCATTTCCTGGCACTCACCACAGAGATGAGCTCAGACCCAGCCTCAGCTCATTTCTGCTAATGGCATTCCTTTCCAAGGGAGGTGGAACCTGTACAGCCTTTCCATTCCTAGAAATCTCTTCTGCAGCAGATCTCAAGTTGCTGCTGCCTGGGTTCCAGTCCCAGTTCCAAATTCACCAGGGAATGTTCACTCCTGAAAAGATATTCCACTGAACTCAGTGCTCCATAAAAATCTTTGCACCTGTTGTCTATAAAACCACAGGAAACACAGTGTTTAAACCTCTGCAGCATAAAAGTGAGTAATCACCCTTTAGAAAACTGAGAGAACTATTGAATACTATTGCAATAGCAAAAGGTTGCTTCTGTGCTAATATTATCTGAATAGAAAAGCTCTTCTTCTGGTCTACCTAGAGATTGTGTTCTTGCAACCATTACCAGCAAATAAAGTACAGTTCTTCATGTAACTAAACACTGAATTTGGAACACTATCATGCCCAGTACTTTCAGATGTCAATGAATGCTCTGAATGAACTATTGAAACATCAGAATTATTCCCCAGAATCCCCATAAGGCAGGAGTTGAGCTGCATGAAAAGGTGAGAAATTCTTCCAGAGGCATTTGCCATTTTGGTGACTCTACCAAGAGCTTTTCTGTTATCTACCCCTCCTCAGAGGATTTTGGAACCACAGCCTAAAGAGTGGTGAAAATATTTGTATCTTTTAGAGAGGAAATAAAGGCAGAAGAGAAGCACAACCAAGAAATGATAAATTATGATGCTCATGATTTACATATCTTAGTAATAAGCTACATGAAGAGATCTCCTACAGGGGTGGTGTAGGTGATGAATTACACATACAGTCATAAAGAAGAGAAAGGTTCTGATGTAGCATCAGCTTCTGAGGTCTTTGCTCACCCTGTAACTCCATGTATTCCAGAGGGGAGCTCTGTTGACAGGAACTCCTGGGTCTGCTTTCAAAGTGAGATGCAACTGAACTGACAGATATCAAAGGCACCTCACAGGGTTTTGTTGCAAATCAAAGATTTGCATCAATATTCAAGAGAAATGAGCACCGAGGAAAAAATCAAACACCAGTAAATTGGACAAGTTATTAATTAACCATGAGAGTTCCAGAAAGGACTCAAAGCATTCAGTTTCACCAGGTCAAAGTCAATACCACAGCTTAACAGATGTCCTGTACTGCCTGCACCTGAGACAGCATCCATCCTCAGGAAAACAAATGAGCAAACAGCAAAATCTGATCCCCGTTCTGTGATACTCCTGAGGGACCACAAAGACTCAGAACACTCAGCTTTAAACATTAAACAATGGAAATGCAAACTTATATAGAGTGGAACTTTTCATTGTTCAAATGCATGCAGAACACAAACCGCACGAAAGAGAGGGCTGAAATACACAAAGCAAAATAATGCCTAAGTGCTTTCTCCTAAAAAAAGGCTAAGAGAAAGAATGGTCCTGCAGCGACAGCTGCACATCTCTCAACAACCAGATTTTCACGACTTTCCTCCCTGCCCAAAAGAGTGCGGAGAAGCTTCCAAACCCGCTCTCACACGCTCCAGCTGAGCTCCGGCCCCGGGGCTCCCGCTGCTGCCAGACCCAGCTGTTGAGGCGCATTCACAGCCCCGCCAGGTGAGACTTCACCTCCCAAATACAACCAGCCGAAAGAAACCAGCAGCACCTCTGAGGCTGCATTGCTTTGCTCGCTTTCTGCACGCTTCTCTCACAAACAGCAGCTTCTCCAAGAAAAATTCCACTCAGCTCTTCGGCAAAACCCCGTGGCTGCGAGAGTTCCCTCAAAGACTCATCTCGGGGAAATAAATATTCCACCCCCGAGCATCCCGGAGAGGGGATCGGCAGCAGCTGCCGCTCGCTCGGGCATCCCGAGGGGGCTTCCCCGGCGGGGTCCCCTGAGCGTCGGAGCCCACGGGGGAGACCTGCAGCTCCTTCCCGGAGCTCCATCCCGCGGGTCCGTCCCGGAGCTCCATCCCGCGGGTCCCTGCCGCGGATGCCTCCGGTGGATCCATCCCGCTGCTCCATCCCTCACCTCCATCCCTCACC
>VWZS01004326.1:0-12613 GCA_013397075.1 Rhabdornis inornatus | reverse complement strand
GGGGAGGGTCCCGGTGATTAACGCGGTGTCCCTGATCGAGGGGAGGGTCCTGGTGTGTCCCCGCTCGAGGGGAGGGTCCCGGTGATTAACGCGGTGTCCCCGCTCGGGGGGAGGGTCCCGGTGTGTCCCTGTTCAAGGGGAGGGTCCCGGGGATCCCGGGGATTTCCCGTGCCCGCCTCCCCGCCCGCCCCGCGGCGCTGCCGAGCGGAGCCGGAGCCGNTCCCGCTGCTCCATCCCTCACCTCCATCCCTCCCCTCCATCCCTCCCCCCCCGGCCCGGTGCGAGCGGCACTGGCATGTCAGAGCAGCCCTGCAGCAAAGTTGCCGCTGGCTGCCGCTGCCCGGCGCTACTCACACGAACACCCCGAAGAGCAGCACCCGTATGCCGATCTCGATCGCCAGCTCCCGCATGGTGGTCCCGGCNGGGGAGGGTCCCGGTGATTAACGCGGTGTCCCTGATCGAGGGGAGGGTCCTGGTGTGTCCCCGCTCGAGGGGAGGGTCCCGGTGATTAACGCGGTGTCCCCGCTCGGGGGGACGGTCCCGGTGTGTCCCTGTTCAAGGGGAGGGTCCCGGGGATCCCGGGGATTTCCCGTGCCCGCCTCCCCGCCCGCCCCGCGGCGCTGCCGAGCGGAGCCGGAGCCGCAGCCGGAGCCGGAGCTCAGCCCGGTCCGTCCCGCCCGCCCCTCGGGTCCCGCCGGTACCGGGATGCTGTCCCTGCCTGGCGCGGGCGAGCGGCGCGATGAGAGCCCTTTTTCTGCCCCATTTATCCTTCCCTGGAGGGCCATGAACCCATCGGTGCGAGGGGCTGACATCCCCAGGCATCTCCGGATTGCAGCTCCGGCCGTGGGCTGGCGTTCCGGTGTTCATCTCTGGCTCCTAATGAAGCCCTGCACTTCGAAAAGATGGAGACAAAAAGTAATGGATGGGGCCGGCGGGAGGGAGCATCACCGCACAGACAGCATCGGGTGTTCATAAAGATTTTAGCTGTTATGCCAAGGGCAATCACACACCAGACCTCCCGTGCTGCCCCATTCGCTTTGTCTTTGCATAAAGGATGAACAGCGTTTGAACACCTTCTATCGGATGTATTTATGTAACAGGCTTTTCACCTGCTCACACATCCGTGCCATTTTAAACCCTACTCCTCGTTGTTAATGCAGATAACCCAGCACGTCACCTCGGTGTCCCTTGGTCAGATTCTGCATAATATGTGATATTATAGCCTAAAGATGGCATGAATTCAGTGCCTGTTTATTCCCAGAGATGAGCTTAGCTAAATGTGCAGAGGTTGTAGTTATATGGGACTCCAAATCGCTGGGATAGGAGAAAGGCAGCAAAACAAGCAATGACTTGATTTACTCCTGTGATTCCTCCAATCCATCCACCATTCCTCACAATGGCATTGTCTGAGCTGCCCAAATCCTTGTATTGCCTCAGTCTACTTTTGCACAGCGTTCATTTAACTTCCTTTAATTTCCTAAGCATGGAGAGACCCCTGAACATCTTTAGTGTAAGAGAGTTTCAGCCTTAAGTCATGAAATGCAGCAAACTAATTAAATGTATTTAATTATCTGCTTTCTTGGGGCGTTTGGAGGGGCATGTGCTTCAGGAAAGTGCTCATAGCTATTACCACTGCACATAGCTACAAAACAGCCATCAGGACTGCAGCAGGAATCCAATCCACTTCACTACATGATTATTGCTGAAGAATTAGTGCCAGAGAGACTTTGTTAAACCTATCTGCCTAATATATGCACAGTGCATTAAAGGGAAGCCTTGAACTCTGAATTAACTACTAAGCAGTAAAACTTTTATTGGCCATGTTTGTGGAACAACAGAGACATAAGATTCTATACTAAACTCATCTACAGTGAGTGCTAAATGTGTTGCAAGAAGTATGACTGAAACCCAGAAAACCCAGACGTGTGACCGGCATTGGAGAGAACACTAAAAACGTTACTTAAAAGAGATCCTTCTCCCTTGTACACCTTATTTAATTAATTTTCAGACAAAGCTCAGTCAACTACTTATAGTCTGGATTTTAAAAAATGTGATTTGCTCTCAGGAAGCAAAGTTGAATTGTGAAACCTCTGTATTAAACTGGTGGGAAAGGACACATCACCTTCCTTTGGGGACACTTAGTTGGTCTTCTGTTGTAAAATACTTGTACTTCCTCTGGCTTGTGCCCCCAATAGCTGAATGTGTACCTACACTCTTGATATGTGTGCACTGGAATGATCTTTGCTTTTACTAGTAGAAGTAGCCTCATAATTTGTGTGGATCAAGCCAGTCATGAAACAAGGAGTTCTAGCTCCAAATGAAACAAAATTTGTCCTGCTGCAGTGATCTGCTTGTAATGTTCTGACTCTCCAACATGTATCAGCTGATGGTGATTTATGAAACATAAATACTTCAGACTGATTTATTTATTTTTTTTTTAAACTAGACCCAGCTTGCAGCTGGCTGCTGAACAAAAACTTGCTTTGACTTTTAAACTGAATATGAGCTGTAGTGGTAAATAGCAAGAAAAACATTTTAGCCTACATTGTGGAATTAAGCTACAACCCAGCAGGAGGTACAGCACATTCTTAGAGCAAACCACAGTGACCCTGGGAACATGCCAGTTTTTATTCATCCCATCCCTACACCAGGCACAGCAGGCGCCCCCAATGCTATTTATGTTTTTAAGAGTAAGAGTGACTGCAGAGGAGAGAGAACTGATCCCACCCCAATGGAGGCAGCTAGCAATCCTTTTAGGTGGCTAACTTGGGTTCTCAGTACTTTTCTCTCACAAAGATTAGCTTCTCCTTGAGCCACCTGAAGCCAACTTTCAGTCCTCAAAGAGATGTTCACAGCCAGAAAGAGCAGCACAGCTGACCTGGCTTTTCTGGAGATTACATCCTTTTGCTAGGATGTGTGCATGCTTCTTACCTACCTTGGGGCAAAATCTTGTAGCTCATGATAAGCTGAGCTTAAAAAACGATGATTTTTCTATCAAAGCAGGTAAACTTCATCCTGCCAAAAGGCTGTGGAAAATAGCAAGCTTGCAGCAGAAGGGATATGACAAAAAACAGGTGGTAGTAACATCTGAAACTCTGAAACCAGGCAAGAGTCTCAACACAACACATAAAAGTGAAATAATTTTGTATGTTAAGAAAGATTTAAAGGATGTTGAATAAAGTTTTCATACTTTTCATAGTTCTGACACAAAATCAGGAGCAGCTTGGCAGACAACTTTCATTTTGGAGTGATTTACACTCAGATTTGTCACAGGACATAAAACTGATGTGGGTTCAGATCCACTGAGATCAAATATTAAGACATGTCTGAACAACATTTCCATTTTTCCATTGCCTGAGTCTGTAGACAACCAGATGCTTAAGCAAAAATTGATGGCCAAAGGAAAACTAAAATCCAGTCTGACATGACACCAGGGAAGCTTTTTATTCTTTAGCAATTACAGTCCACTAAACAACCTCCTTATTCAAAGTTATAAATGAAGGGCTATTTTAGCTCTTTCTTACATTGTCTTTACTTCTGTCAGTACTTTTTTTCTTTTTACCTTTTACCACTTCTTTTCCTGCCTGTTTGAGTATTTAGATGTAGGTCACAATGGGGAAGACCCCTTTTTTCCCTTCCTTTCCTGCATTCCCTGTCTGATATGTGCAGCACACCCAGATGCAGTGCAAAGCCCTTGGCTGTAGATTCAGCTCTAGAGGAACTCCAAAGTCATGGAGGGTTTTGTTAAAAAAAAACAGAGTCAAGACTGAGATAATTTTATTTATTCTGTACATATCTGCATAGATGCATATGGCAATGGGAATTTCCCATTATCATTGGATTTGGCTGCTATTCCACACACATTGTTGCTGGTCTCTTTCCTAAGTAGCTATTGGTACTCTGATGGACAAAAGAAACTCCAGGCAATAAAACTCCAAAGGAATTTAAAACCTCAATCAGCATGATGCAGCCATGCACATCTTAATTGCCCTCGATATCATATTTAAAACATTTATAAGAGCAAATCGTTAATGCTTCTGTTTAGTTACTGTGCAGGTGCCTACAACTGGCTCCTGATTGTGCCTAATTAAACAGTTCTAAACATTAATGCATCAGCGAGTTTCAGCAGTTGCTGTTTAATGAAGTTGTGTCAAGCATTTCATCTGGGAAATTTTTTGGGGGGGTGAATGTATGTGGTTGGGGCCATCTGGTGGAGCAGAACTACAATGCACTGAACGAGCTGCTGCCCATCCAGAGGCAGACTCACCTGGCCATTCCAGGCATCCCAGACATCCCATTCCAACAGGACAGCCCTGTGTGCTCTCCTTTATGGACACACCTGGCCATTCCCAGACATCCCAGACATCCCAAACATCCCATCCCTACAGAACAGCCAGCCCTGTGTGCTCTTCTCTATCTGCTGTCCATGGAATTTCTCTACTGGACCCTGACTTGTTTCAAAATGTGTCCTTTATAACTCTTCTAGACCAAGAATTGACATATTTTCAGCCAGCACACCACTGCCCCTAATAATCAGCATCTTGGGGAAATTTGATTAGTCTAAACAATTAAATTCATGTATACATGAAGCTGAGATAAATTATTTATGAGCCAATTGACATTTGCAGCACTGGTGCTGTTAGTACTCAATATACTGTGTATATTGTTATGGGGTTACTGTTGTAAAAGTATTCATGCTCCCATAATAAACTTGTGAAAAATTCAAGTCTTTAACCTTTACAATATTTAGTGCTCTTGTGCAGTGTTTAACAGGAGACTGACTTAAAGCAGACATCTGCTATCTTTAATCTTGAAAACACTTCATGCCAAGAATGGCCTTATTGACTTCAATGGAATTGTTGTGTAATTACTTTTTTTTTTTCTTTTTTTTCTTTTTTTTTTTTTTTGTCTTCTAAATGTAGTAGAAGCTTGTCAATCGTTGCTGCAGCCATTCCAAATTACTCTTGACTTGAAAGGGAACATAATGATGCAGGATAATTAAATAGAAGAGGTAAATGGAAGAACAAGCTCTACATGAGCAGAGGAAAACAAAATAAAATGGCCAATTGTCTTGGACAGGAGTGAGCTGCAAAACAAACACTCCAGAGTTTGAACATGGCCTTATGGTTCAGTACTGGTAACAATAAAGGAGTTTGTTCATGTTTCACTTGGATCCTTGGAAACCACTAGCCATTTCTCCTGGATTCTGTGTAATAAAGCAGCCAGAATTTTGAAGCTGCTCACAGCAGGAATTTGTTCTAACCCAAATTTACTGGGAATAGCCCCAAGAAGGGTAAAGTAGGATGAGAGAGTGTATTAATACAGTTTCAGGCTGCATTCCCTTTAAGCATGCCATTTGTTGCTCTGCCCCAGCAATCACACACTGTGAGTGCACAGAATCTGCATCCCCAGCCCTGGAAGAACACTGAATGTTGGGGCTGTGCCACTACAGTGGCACCTGAGGGCTTCAAGAACAGTGTGCCAGGGGTTTCCCAGCAGGAATCACATCGTGCTGCTCTTCTGGGGGCTGCCTCAGCCGCTGACCATGTCAGTGATTTGTAGGAGGAGAAAAATGGGATTTTCTGCTCATGAGAATGAGACCAGTTTCTAAGTTGTAGCTCTGAATGACTGCAAAAGTGATTTCCAAACCCAGGAAACAACACCAGGGACCTAATTCCTCTTTCAATTCTGTCATGCTGTGAGATTGGGTGCATTGTGGCTAAAGGAGCATTTTCCTTTTTCCTCACATCAACTGCAGGCTGAAGTGCCTGGTCAATAACTGCAGAAGTGGAAGCACCCTTAATTCCATGGCTAATTGGGATGCATTGATGATGTTTTGCCAGACCCATAGCACAGGTCAGAGGACAGCTGAGACATCCTGGTTTAGAACCAGTTTCCATGAATGCCACTGAAGGCAAATTAAAATTAGACATGAACCCTCCATGCTGTTTGGAACTGAGGTGGCAAAATTTTGTTTCCCAACTTGAACCCTGGAATTCGTTCGTCTCAGCACTTATTAAGTCATAATTTATGTGCTTATTTAAATACCAAAGTCATTTCTGTCTGGTCCCTCTAGCATGATATAAGCTACTGTCAAATGAAGATACTTGTTTTAATTTGTATAATTTTCAGTATATAATAGAGGATATATTTTACCAGTGCTCAAGAGATGAAGGACAGAGAAAGCATTGAGGAGTATTAACTTCTGGATGCCTGGAAAACACATTCACAATTTCATTATTTGCTGAAAGACAGGCTTGGTGCTTATTTTTGCACTGTGACAGCCTCATTTTCTTTGCCTTCTATATTATCTATATTTAAAAAATCAGCAGCTCTGCAACTTGAGTAGGCAAAGGAGCTGATTGAGTCTGTGTGTGTGTGTCACTGCTAATTTTGCACATTTTGCTGCAGTTCCTCAAAGTAAAGACTGCTAATTAATTAAAGGGTGATTGAATCCCAGCTTGTAACACCAAGCAGTGTTCCAAGCCAGTTTTGTCATTAATGTTGCCTAGCAGGGGAAGTGCACAGCATTCCTGTAATAATCCTACAATTTTGGGCACCAGCAGCTCCCTGAGCTGGCAAATCCAAATGATTTCTCTAGGTGAGCCAGAGATTGCTGACCACATCTAAGTGGAAAATGATAACAGCTGTTGATAATGATGAAATCAAATCACAGGCAGATTTAGATTATCTCCACTGAGCTTGGTGCCATCAGCATGGATGCTGGTCACTGGTTATGTCACCAATATTTAGGTTTCATTTTATGTGGCAACTTTGTCTTCTCTCAGAAGTAGAAATAAGGAATTTCTGTTAGTGGGCAACTTCCCCTCAGAAACTCAAAGGCAAATATTCAAGATTTATTTGACTTTTTAAATATATTATGCAATTTTATGCATTGATTTATAGAGATAATTGAACAAACTCGAGCAAAATCAGTTCATGCACATTTTACTTTTTTAAACTGCAGACAGATTTTAATCAACTGGTTTTAAATTATGAGTTTTTATGATGTTTGGAGGTAGAAAGGGAGCTGTTTAACATCACACTACAGCAACACTGCTGTGTGTAAATACTGAACTGCAGAACTACTTTTGGCAAAATGATGCCTTTCTGCTGGGCAAGTACCCACAAAAGGATCCTGTTGTGGATTCAGCCACAAATTACCTGGTTTTGAAAAGGATATCGACTCAAACTAAATGTAATTGTGTAATTCCTACAGAATTCCTTCCTGACCAAAATTAGTTCTGTGCATTTATCATAATCAATGTGGAGTCACAAGGGCAATAGTGATGAGCTAATTGTTGTTGGGGTTTAGGGAAGAAGCAAATATTTCCCTGAATGTTTAATTTGTGCAGACAAAGAGCAGGGCAGCTCTGTTGGCAATTCAACCCTCAAATAAACCAGATTTTCTGTTGAAGTTTCCAAGGCTTTTAGTGCAAGGCTTGACATGTTCTGTGCTCTAATTTGTTCTAGAGGGAATATTTAACTCAACCTCAGTGGCAGTGGGCTACAAGAAAGCAGCAGGTTCTTAGCAGAGTTAAGTTAGAGCCTCTTTGACTGGGTTGGCACTGAAATTGCAAAGATGTACATGAGATAAAATGCTTGAAAATCTTCAGGAAGGCATTTAATTAAGCACACTGAAAAATAAGAAATAAAGCTCTAATCTTTTTGCCATTAGGTTGACTAATCTGATTATTCTGAGGTATATATTTTTTTCCACTTCCTACTGAATTTTTTATTTAAAAGAATAGTACAAATAAAAGAAATTGCTACTTTTTAGAGAAAGACATGAGAAAACCCAGTATCTTCAAGCATCTATTTTTACATTTTTTTATTGAATAATTCATTCTTCTTTGGTCCCCAATGCAGTTAATGATAACTTTTAAACATGGTGAGTAATCAGTTTTGCTAGATTTGTGTTGTATACAAAAAAAAAATACATTAAATCATCTGATTCTTTCTAAGTAGGAAAATTTTTAAAATAATTTCGTTTTTTAGGATCCTCAGTCTGCTCATTTTGTCTCCCAGTCTTGTAATTTTTGACTCTTAGGATTCATATTCTCATGTCTTGTTTTCTGTTAGTAAAAAATACTGAGTATTTTCTAAATACTGAACATGATCTATCCATTATTTGTATATACCAAAATGGAAGGTTAACTTTAGTGAAATAATGAAAAAAAAAAAGAAAAAATAGCTTTATTTTTTTAGGTGGTTCCAAAACTGTGGATCCCCATTTTGCCCAGCAATTGTGAAATGTGGATTTTTTTGGGGAACTGCCATTTCATTCAAGTTTCCTACACTCCGGTGGTATAAATTGAATTAATGCATCCTTGGAGCCAAATTAAATTTCCTTTATGCTTAGTTTTCATCCTCTGTTCTTTTTTTGCATCTCTTTTTTTATGTTTCTTCTGATTCTCCCCTTTTGTTCTTCTTCCTCAATCTACTTTGCTTTTTTTCTTCCTTCAAAGAGTTAATACCTTCCCCCAGCCCCATTTTCTTGCTGTGGATAATCAAAATATATTTACTGGACTGCAGTTTAGGTCTTGGTGGAGAAAGGAGATGATAAATTGCCAGATGATGTGTCAGTGCTGATATTAACAGATTTAATAGGAGTGATCCTCTTCATGCTCAAGCACTGGAATTGAGACAAGTTTCGATTTACAGTGGTACAAAGATATCAAAGCATTCTCCCATCATCAATATAATCCCAAAATAACCTCAATTTCTCATTACTTCTGAAGGGACTATGACTTGCCCTCATTTGCAATTTTCTGCAACTGTAAAGAGCAGTTGAAAAGCTCTGTCTGTAATTCCTGCTAGAGGCAGGGAAAAAAAGGAGTTCTTCAGATTTAGAGCTGCAAACAAAGGTTTTAGCAGTGGAGTGGAGAAGGCCACTTTTGAATAAGGGAATAATCTTGTGATTTCTTTTAATGCAGCTTCCAATCCATTTGGATTTGTGCTGAAAAGTCCCATCCCTGCTTTAAGGACTAGGTCCTTTAGATCCTGGCCCAGAAAACTTGTTTGGGTTTATTATTTCCTTTTATTTGAAGCAAGCATCTGGATATATCAGGAAGAAAATATCACATGGTATATTTGTTATGATGTGAGGGTATAAATATCTATTTTTAATAAAAAGCTGCAGTTTTTACCTGCAGTTTGACAAGCTGTTCATGGGCACACCACTGAATCATCAGTGGACTCTGAAGTATTGGAATGTTTCCACTATTAGTGCAGTTTTATGACACAACTGTAAATTTTAATTAGTGAGTTTTTGAGAAGGGCACTAAGATCTGAGTTTACAAGGTTTAAATTTAAATGTACATAGATGGAGAGATAAAAGAAGCATGATCTCATCTGAATTTAAACTGTGAAAATATAGTGATGGAACTTTAAATATAGTGATGGAAAGCTTTAGCAAATATTGTAGAACAAATGCATCGTTTTGTAGGTATAAAAGATACATATTTTAATCTGCAAGTACTTATAGGTCAGGAGCACTGGATTTTTGCTCAGAATTTTCCTTTCAGTGAATGAGAACAAAATAGTTTTCTGCAATTGTATGATCTTCACAGACCTGGCAGAAAGAGAAATTTGTAACTTTTGTTTACCAGGGATAATTTGAAGGGGAAGTTTTGTGCTGGAGGACTTAAATCTTTAAAAAATTGGGAGTGTGCTACCTGTTGTAGTAATGGTGACCCAAACCATAGAATTATAGAATCATTTAGGCTGGAAAAGATCATTGAACACAAAAATTAACCCAGCACTGCCAGGCCCACACTGACCCCTGTCTCAGACTCAGGATGGAAATGAGTCCAAGCACAGGTTCCTGCAAAGGAGAAATCCTTATTTTCTAATTGTGGCACAGAGCTGCATCTCCTTTTGAATTTTCTGTGCCTTTCAGGCCATCTAAAGAATCAGAACAATATTAAACTTCTGTCAAAAGAATGGAAAAGTAAGGCTAAAGCTTCAAGAGTTTTCCTTCTTGAGAATAAAACTATTACAGCAACTTATTTTGTATCTGGAGATGGCAAATAAGGCTCAGGAAATGTATGAGCAGCCAGTGGGGTTTAAAGTGTCTGATTCACTCTCTGAAGTGTAAAGTGCCTTGAATAAAGAAATGCCAACAGAAAAATACAAAGGAATCAAAATCGGGTATTTCTTCAAAAATCGTAGCTCTGTACAGATGATAATGGATAAAAATGAGAGTGAAAAAGGCTGAAGTTCAGCTCCTGAGCTGTAACTGGATGTTGCCATTATGCTTTATAATTTTTATTGTGTCATCCAGCTCTTTTATAAAGCCCCTTGTGCAGCAGCCTGATATTTCTGATGTTGTAGAGATTAGACATAGACAAAACCAGTCCTGTGCACAGTGGGCACCTGTTACACCAACACCTTGCAGAATTTACATCAATATTTTAAAATTTAGAATGCTTTCTTTACTCAAAATAGGATTTTTTTTTCAAAACAGCTACAAGATGAAAGGGACAAAAAAAAAAAAAAAAAGCTCTTTTTCCTTTGAAGAAAATATTGATTTCAAAGGCACACAAAGCCATCACAGTCTAAATTGAAATGATCACAGTTCCTAAGCAAAGCACCACAGCCCTAAGAACAGGAGTTCTTAGGAATCATTAAAACAATTGCATAAATATTAAAGAATCTGAATTTTACAGAATGTATCATATACACTGCTTTGCATATATATTTATTATGAAAGTGTTAGCTGAAATTATTGAATGAATCAAACCTTTCCATGCCATATAGGAAAGCTACCACTTATTTAATTTCCTGTTATTTCCTGCAACATACCTGTACTAAAACAACTGCCAGAGCAAACATTGTAAAATGTGCTCTCAAAAACTTGCCTTTCATATTGCCACTGTTAGAACAAAGGCAACAATGACATTCAGTGCTATTTCAAACCATAATTAAAATCCTTTAGAATTGAAATTCTGTAATAATTCCCAAAGATCTGGGTTCTCTCCCCAGTAATTTATGTGTCTTCAAAGTAAACCAAGTACCTTTAGTGGGAGCCAAGAACTTCCCAAGGTGATTTTGAGTTCTGGGTGACCTTTCCCAGCCAGAATTTTGACCTGTGAAACATGAACATAAATATCCCCATATTATGAAAGTATTTACACCTGCTAAGCAATCTTAGAGCTTATGTCACAAGTGGATGTAATTTTTAATAAATTTACGTGTCTATTTAATAGATATGTAAAAATGTAAAGCAGAAGTTGTCATTCATATGTAATTAATGTATAATTTCAGTAAATTTAATGGCTTTGTTTTAAAATTCCTCTCTGTTTCAAAAAATAGTTGAAATAACAAGTTGAAATGTCTCTATGAAAACTGGAAAATGAAGGGTTTAGATTCAATTAATTACTTCACTGAAAGGATCCAATTTCTGGAAAATCTATTTTTATTTTCTGTGCAAGGCCAAACAGTAGAAATAATTTTTTCTCAGGGAAAAAAAAAAAAGAAAGAAAAAAAGAAATAGTTTTCCACAAAAATATAGACTTTACCAAAACAGACATTCCTCTATGAACCACCAGTTCCTTCCCAGGCTGGAACACACACAGGAGTAGGGGCAGCTCCTCTGCTAGCACAGCAAACCTCACATCTAATAAATGGGGATTACACTGAAATATTCAGCTTTTCCTGCCTTTCTCAACATCCTCCAGCCCCTGCTCTGTATTTTGCTTTTGAGTGCAAACAGCAAAGCAGATGGGAGGCTGCCCCTGCAAAAGGAGCAGAATTTTGAGTCATGAAAAGTGATAAAAACTCTGATGGCTGTCACAGGATGAGAAGAATAATGTCCCACAAAGAGATGGAATTGCACAAAACACATTTGATCCCTGCAAAACGGTGCAATTAAACGTAGGAATCACTTAAAAAATAAAAGTGGGGTGGGAACTTCATGGGATGCTGAAATGAATAAATAAACATTTATTGAGGCAGAAAGGAGGAGATGGCTCAGAAACACAAATTACTCATTTCAGGATCAGGCAAAATTGGAAAATCTTGGGGCTAAGGTGCTTTCAGCTTAGTGGAGCCTGGAGAAGACAGAAATGAGTTCTGTGGTAAATAAAGAGGATCATGGAGAGCAAAACCTTGGTGTAACCTCTGTGTTTATCTTTCTGCTGTCCTGGAGTTCTTTTCATGAGCAAAACCTGGGGGAAGGTTTTGCAAATAGAGCAATATTCCATATTCTGGCATGTGTTACACATGGATATGTGTTTGTAGGGAGCACAGCCTGCCAGGAGTGGGGTCTGAGTGTGACATTGGGCTGAGCACTCAGTGTCTGTGTGTCTGGGGGCTGTTCCAGACTCTGTCTAGGCTGGTTCTCTGGGCTAAATGTCTGGGAGAGTACTGTGGTTTTTTTTGGTTGTTGTTTTTTTTTGTTGTTAGAGTTGGGATTAAATGCTTGAGAGATGGTATTTTGTGTTAGGACTTTGGTTTATTAAATTTTATTTATGTTACAGTGAGTTTTACAGTATTTCTAGTTAGAAAGTTAAAAACAGTGATGCATTTCATCTTCAACAGGGCTTTTTAAGAGCCAGCTTGTTTAATTAAGAATAATCAAGAATTAATAATTATTTAAATTATTTTTATT
>VWZS01004325.1:618867-629568 GCA_013397075.1 Rhabdornis inornatus | reverse complement strand
GAAAAAGAAAAAAAGAAAGGAAATCTGTTTTGCAGCACCTTGGTGGTTGGAGTTTCTCTTCTTTGTAGCCTGCAATTCCTTTGACTATGCAATTCTGCCAACATGGGTTTGTGAAAAGCAAGCCCTGCTTGATCCACCTGATGTCCTTTCTATGACAGGGTGGCCTGCTTAGTGGGTGAAGGAAAGGCTGTGGATGTGGACTCTACCCAGACTTCAGCAGAGCCTTTGACGCATTCTCCTGGAGAAACTGGCTGCAGATGCTTGGATAAGAGCAATCCCGAATTACATCCAGCTGGTGCCTGGTTACCAGTGGTGTGCCCAGGGGATCTGTGGTTCTGTGTTTATGTGCAGCCAAAGAACTGGACAAATTACTGTGTTTTCTGCACCTGAATTGAGGAATGTTTTTTAGCTCCACAAGCAATGAACATAATAGATCTGTCCTACTTTGAGTTGTTGTGAATGCCTGTCTCTATTCAGTCTCCTTGCACCTCACTGAGACACTGCTGCTCTGCTCACAGTTTGATCATTCATTTCAGTGGACAAATGCATCACGGGAAGGGTCTGGCCAGATGAATTGGCCAGGTGACTATCATTGCTGATGGGGATATTTCTATTTGCAACTATTACTCTGAAAATATCTTAGATTTTTTCTTCTTTTTATTGTAAAATTCTTATTAGGCTTGTATTTATCTTCCCCAATCAGAAGGTTTTAAAATCAATATAAAAATAGAGAATGTTTAATTCACAGTTTTATTGCCTTATTTTTTTATTATATTATTTCATTCTAGATGTTCCTGGTTTTCAATTCATTATGAATTTATTACAGTTTTTATTAGACTGGGTTTCTTTTTTTTATTTTTTTTTTTTGCATTTGTTAGAGTATTACATTTTAATATATATTAAAAAAAAATCTTTGAATGGAAGCGAAACCTGCTTTAAAAAAAAACAAACTGATAGGACATTCAAAGAAATTTCATAGACCAAGGACCAGATGGGTCTTAGGTGCATAGCTGTCTGCTGAGGATTTGAGCCTAAATTCCTAGGTTACGAATGTTCAACCTACCTGATATATAATTTTAATAGGACTTCATCTAATAATTGAAAAGCTACTGAAAGACTGCTACCAACTCCAGCAGACTTTGAATAAGGTACTGGAATAAGGAGCAGAATGTTTTGTGGTGCTGATGCATTATATAAAATTCAATTCATTATCAAGTTTACAAAGATTACCCTTTTCCCAATTGACTATTGTGTAAATATCTTAAAACCCCGTGGGGTTGAGATGTCTTGGCCTGTTTCATGTTCAGTGTTCATTTTCACTCCAATTATTTCTTACTTGCTTTATCTACACATATAATCTGCCCATTCCTCCCACTTAACATATCCTTTGAACTTTTCAAATGCTTTCTGCTCCTCCTTATTATCTTTGCTTTACCACATCCTTGTCTCTTGTCCTATTTTTGATACTTTTTACTGGGATGGATATAGCTGGTATCCATCCTCTGTATCTGCCAATTAGATACAGAACTTCTTCCTTTTATTTTTCTTCTTCTTCATAATGGTCGATTTTCTGCACTTCTGTTGATATCATTTCACTTCCTGAAAAATTATTCCATATTAGATCCAAGCCAGTCTCAAAAAAAAAAAAAAAAAAAGAAAAAAAGGGGTGGTGGTGAGGGGGAGAAGTTACATTAACTTCTGAGATTCTATTTTCACATACCCAGAGGAATAATTCATATCTGAATACATTATGATCACTAAAGTAGACCTCAGTTGCTCAACTATTTCTGTTGCACGTATCATGCCCTGGCTTATTATCAGAGACCAAGTCCAGAACAGTTTCTGACTGCACTTGCTGCTAAGTACAACTGATAAAGGAGCTGATGACCACGGTTTCTCCCTGACCCTCCAAGTATAGTCCAGTCATTAGCAAAAGGCATGGGATTTGTCTTTAATGAATGTTTAGCTAAGGGAATAGGAAGCTGGAGATGGAGAAGGAAAATGAACAGGCATATGTAATGAAATGATTGATGCGTTGTTGTTTTTTGGGGTTTTTTTTGTTTGTTTTTTTTTTTTTCCACCCTTTTAGAAATCTAAATGCCATCAATGACTTAGATAATCCATTGTCAACATTTATTCTTATTTCAGTTATCTCCATAGTGGTAGGCAAGCTGCTTATATAATTTGTCTCTTCAGGCATAGTATCTTCCCTCTCTTATTACTTTAATCAATCATTGTTAGCTTATGTATAGCACATATCATTGCTACTGTTCTGTGGTGTGTCAGTCATTCATGCCAAACAGACCAGCTAGCAGCCCCAAAGGACCTCTATAAATGGAAATTCTCTTTTGCAAGCTGTTAAGCTTAAATGAGAGCATGAAAGCCCTTGCATGAGCATCATAACCTTCCACAGTGCAGAAGGCTTTGATAACAGTGATGTCAGCACTTCCCAAAGCAACACATCTCCAGGCAATGTGATGATCCTGCTCATTGCTCTGTGCCGCTGCCATATAAAAATCATCATCAGAGAGCCAGGCTGAGGTCCAGATCCATGGCAAGACCCAGCTGCCTCCCATTTCACTTTAAATGCTTGCCCAAGGCACTTTATTTAACAGTTTATTAGATATTAATTTAGCATTTGGTATCCTTTTTTTTTGTCAGACTGATGCAGGTTTTCTTCCATATGCGCATTTCTAATAACATGGTAGGCTCTGTCTCTATGTTCAGAGCTGTATAAGGTGCAGGGGGAAAAAAAACCAAACGCTATTTCTGTGTTGATGAATCTGTGTCAGGCTGAGAAACAAAAAGGAAATAAGGGCACGGAGCCAGAGTTGACTCAAGGTGAAATCCTAATCCATTGAGGACTCATAAAACCTCTGATGCACACAGTTGCACTTGGAATACAGGGCATTTCAAAGAAAGAGAAATGGTTTCTTACCAGCACCTTCCCACTACAGGGTACTTTTTTTTATGTCCAGTTTGATCTGTGAGGCCACATTTCAGGAACTAGTTAAACATTATGCTGATGACAAATCTCCACTGTAACATTACTGAAACAAAAGTGCTATCTGATCCTCTCCTCGTGACCCATGTTTGCCCATTTGCTCTTGCGCTTCTTACACAGAAAACAAAACCGTGGACTTTATTAGATCAATTTTGCACTTTAGAATATACTGCTCCAGAGTGCCAGTTCTGTGCTCTGATTCCAATAATGGCTCCGTCTTATGGGTGCAGCGTGGAAGTAGAGCATGTTTCACCATCCGAGAATCTGGCTCAGTGCTCTTATTAAACCCTCTTTGGCAGACTGGCACCATTACGTCAAACACTGAACAACAGGGAGGGTGTAAAGATCCATTTCCACTGTCTTCCACCTCAAAATAATCTTTATATTTATTACGCTGATTCTTCCTAGTGGGTCAGTTATGTGATTCAGCAGCAGTGATGTTCCACATTTCCACCTGTTTGCATTTACTCTATGGCTGCCAAGGGAACAATGGGGAAAATAATGCTCTTGTGAGCCATTCTGTTCACTGTGTGTCAAAAAGTAATTTGAATCAAAGAGTCACTAACTTAATTGATGGCGATGGCTCCATCCAAAAAACAACCAAGGAATTGATGTTGTGCAAATTGCACATATATTGCTCTTGAATTTGTGAGCATATTCTTGTTTGCCTTGACAGCATGTAAATTACCTTTTGGACAGCTCAACACATTACTTAAGATGTGGCTGCGTGTGAATTTTTTAGCTGCTTACAGGGGCAATAACAGCCTTCCTGAGAAACTGAAACTCATGCCCATCTTCCTGGGTTTTGGGTTTTGTTTTTGATTCTTGGGATGGGTTGTTTTGTTTTGTTTTGGTTTTTGTTTTTCCTTTGCTAATTCATGACAATATACCAATTACTGCTTAATATTTTGAATTTTAAACCTTGTGCCTTTTCAGCAATGCAGCATACCAAAGAATACAGTAAGGCAGGGATTCCCTCATCAGAGTAAAACTGGAGTTAAATAGAAAAGATCCAGGTAAGTGCCTGGGAAAGACACACACTGTTTCAGAGACTTATCTAAGATATTAACACATGAATTTTTTTCACCTAATTTTAAACTCTTGTATTACTTACTTGGAGTCAAGCTGTAGTTGTTTGAGGTTTCTGATATAGTTGGTGGAAAGAGACAAATGACATTCAAAAGGGTTTCACTACAGTTTCTGATGATTTTGGAATCAGAGAATAATAAAAAGGTTGGGTTGGAAGGGGCCTTAAAGTTCCTCTAGTTCCAGCACCCCACCATGCATGGGGACACCACTCACTAGGTCAAGATGTTCAGGGTCTCATTCAACCTGTCCTTGACCACTGCAGGTGTGGGAAATCAAGGAACCAAGACCTTGGCTTTGGTGCAAAACTAAAAGGGTCTATTTAACCCTGCTCTGAAATGGGTTCACTATTCACAACATATCTGTCTAATATTAACTCCAGAAGGCAATGAATGAAATCAATATTTGTCATTTCAGGGACTTTTCAAACACATAGTCATGGTATTTGTTGTTGAAGCCTATAAATGTAATCAGAATGGACCAAAGATGGGGAAGGAAACAGTGCTAAAAGAAAAACATGACTTATCAAAATCACAAGTTAAAGTTTTTGACAGATGAGTTTTTATAAATATTTCTAGATATGCACATATGCGAACCACAATGGTTTTCTTAGATAAGGAAACAATTAGAGAATTTTTTCTGGATTTTTTTTAGTTCGAATTAGAAAATAGAAACATGGGTACTGGGAATCAAGTAGCAAAAATTCAACATATTAATTTTTTAAATTTTTTTGTATCTATCTACAAGTGCATGCAAAATATGCCTTTACTATAGATCCATTAATTAAATACTCTGCAGGAGCTAAAAAGCTGCAGCAGCTACAAATACACTGCACATCTCAGAAGACTAATATGATATTAACCAACCTTGAAAAAGTATAAGTTAAATCACACTAAACTGAATTATTCCTCTAGTTCTAACCAGATCTATACTATTTAACTTCCTTGTTCATGCTGTTTGGGTAACAGAAATGTTACCCAATTTACAACTCATTAAGCAAAGAATCGTGCTTAATTTTTGGCCCATTCCACAAAGGAATTAAATTAAACCAGTGGACCTGAGACTAAAAAACGTGGTATCAGCCAGAGAGCAGCTTCTCTTTCTTCAGGCAGTGACACAAGTCATGTTTTCTCCATAAAGACAAACCTCCGAGAAATTACAGTGTTTATGTTGGTCCTGAACTGAGAAAACAGAATGAGAAAAGCAGTTCCATCTTCCAGAATCAAAAAACTAATACCAACAGCACAGTCTTGGGGAGAAATTCCACTCCAAAAACTAATTCCTGAATGCCTTGTTACACATAAAAAAATCTGATTATGCAGAGTTCTTCCCTCACAATTATCTGAAATATTATAATTTCATAAAACTGAATACAAACAAAGCATGTATCATGATGTTTGGCTTTTTTTGCTTTTTTTTCCCCCCAAGGTCCAAATATGTGGGTTTTGCACATGAAGAACCTTCAGTCTAATGTTACTTGAGATGTCTGCAAAAGTACCTTACAGAACTTATAAAAATAGGTTTCAGATAAGTTGCACCAATACTTGCTAGTTAAAAGGAGTGAACAAACATGTTTCTTTACATAGTTTCTGTTTTAGTCAATTTTTTTCTTTATGTCTTTCTCTCACTCAGTGGGTTTCTTTGCATCTGTGTGTCATATCAGCTTGAACCCTGTATTCATAATGGCATAAATATCCACAGAAACATTCATATACATCTCTCAGATTCTTTTGTTATTTCATCCTTCCACTTTATTTTTTGCTGTGGTTGAATTATAAAGTTCTGCTGAAACTAATCAACCCAAAATTATAAAAAAAAATTTCTTCCTTTCCCTTCTAAATACTCTTATAATATTCTATGCATATGAATCACCCTTGGCAAAAGGAAAAAAAAATATTAGAAAAAATTACCAGCTTTTGATGCCTGCAAGCAAATACTGATTTGCTTAACAACAACAATAACAACAAAATATATATAATTAATTATAAGCATCCCTTCTTCCATGGAAAAAAAAAAAAATCATAATGCATCAGATTGGGGCATTAATGTATCTGATAGAGTATTTTGAGTTCCTACAAGGCTCCATCTGCTGATAAATCTCCTTAGAACTGTCTGTGATGCAACATATTTGAACCCTCTAGAGCCAGCTGAGGAACATTAAGATACCATGAATGTTCATTTCACATGTCTGAGCTCTTCTTCTGGTTGGGCTTCCTTTGTAAAATGTGACTGTAGGGCTATTTCCATCCAGATGTCATAATGCATATCTGTATTTGTTTATGGTATTTAATAATAATGTCTGGCTGAGCAGAATAGTCTTAGAAGGCAGTGTATTTTTTCTCAGACAGAACTTGTAGCTGTTCTATGAATATGCAACATTTTAATGCAGCAAAATTAAAATGAAAATAAAGAGAAAAAGTGCCACTCATAGATGAAGAGGATGAAAGCAAGCAGTAGCAACATTGTTAGGTTTTTAAAATAAGGTTTTAATGAGAATGAATTGGGCCTTGATACAACATAAATTGGACTATTTACATGCTTAAATTAAGCATGTGTTTAAATTGAGCACAAGCACTTTGCTACCTGGGGATTTAGTGAAGATCCATTATAACAAATGTCCTGGAAACCATGAAATGTAGTAGGCACGTACTCTGAACCAAGACAGGTTGCTTCTCACTCTCTTTCTGATTCTCCTGCGGGTCTTCAGGCTCTCTGATCTGCTTTCCCATGTGTACTTGCACCCTGCACTCACGTGTTAGGCAGGATCATATCTTCTGAACCTGTGGGCCTTGCCATTTGCTTTCCTGTGGGCAGGAGAAATAAGTGCTAGAGGCAACACTAGAATATGTTTTTCTTGCCAGTGGAAGCATTACTGGCAGACACTTCTGACAGACATATCTAATTTGTCAGAGGACTTCCATGGTACCGTGTTGGCTTTGACCACAGAGGAAAAAGCTGAAAGCTCAAAATCAGTCATGGTTCTCTTTGTTCCCTTTCTATAATGGTGATTTCAGGACTGGAAGCTGATGGGGCTGATGCTGACGCAGACTGGAGCAATAAATGTTTTCCTTTTGCTGAAGTTTTGAATTCTTGGGGTTCAGGTTTTCTGCATTTCTCAGCACTTGCAGGAATCCAAATCTCATTCCTGCACCCTCACTAGCTTACAAAACTCTTTAACTGAAGCATAAGACACTACAACACCCACAGCCCAGTCCTGAGACTTGTTGATGTGTGACACCTCACTAAAGTCAGGACAAATCTTGTCATGGACGTGCCTGAGTTCCCATCAGCAAAACAGACTCAGTAGTGCAAGTAAGGTATGAGCAAACTGCTCTTTCATGACCCAAAGTAAATTCTCTAGATCTGCCAGTGATTCTCCTGGCAGTCTTGGAAAAGCAATATCTTCGTGATGATTTGTAAACCGCCGATATCTTCACACACCCTGTTTTGAAAAGGAATTTGACACCATGTCATGAAAACTGGAGAGCAACCTTTGAGCTCTAGATCTGAAGGAGAATCTATATTTGGCAGATGTGTCCATATGACATGGAGGACTAATCCTAATTTTATTTCACAGGAGGCATTGCACAGAGGCTGATCTCATCACAGCTTCAGGCAAGTTGTAGTGCTCCAGACTGCCACGCATTTTGATTCCCTGTGCCATTCTGACGCAAGCAGAGAAAGATGCATCCAGAAAAGAGGAAAAAAAAAAAAAATCTTCTCCTTCTTCTTAATGATGCCAAATGTGAATTGTGCAATAAAGTACATGTGTAGCCACATTAGCTTCTCTCCAAAATGAGGTGCACAGAAATCAAGAAGTGCCCATCGCGCAGTATGAATATGCAAGTAGTCATTACAAGAACCATGCTCCCAAATGTGGCAGCAAAGCTTTGGAGGTCTGACGAAGATGATTTCATGCCATCTGCCACCTGCTTCTGAAGGATAATGGCTGGCTGGTGTGTATGAGGCTTGTTCTAAATGTTATCATACTGTCTTCTTTCTTAAATTATGTGGCTAAAATGAGTCTGTCTTTGTTTTATTTCAATTGACACCAGATGCAGGGACTTGGATTCGGGTTTTCTGTTTTGCAAACACAGGCTTGGCAAAGAGAAAGGAGGAATGATAGTCAAAGCAGCTCTGATAACTGAAGAAACCGTTCTGGTAAGCCTTCACTTAAATTTCATCTGTAAGGAAAAGAAACAGTAAAACAGTACAAGATTCAACATTGCTCTGACTGTCATTAAAGGAACAAAGAATTATGTTGTTTCAGGTAATTTTCTAATTCTATTGCTACTAATAATATTGATCATCATTAAAAAAATCCAGACCTAAAATACATTATTTCTATCAATTTGGCACACTGAAAAAGCTTATGAATAGTGATATCAGAAATTGCTAATTATAACAATCAACATATTTGAATTTTTTTATCTCAGCCTTTTAATTCTCTTTTTTACACTACCCTAATTTTTTTTTTAATTTTTTTTTTTTTTTTTTTTGGATCTATAATCACAGTAAAACACAAGGAATTTGGTTGTGTCTGGCTTACCAAGGAAATATGAAATAGAAGTCCAGCCCTCAGCAGGGTAAGAATTGGCCCCCATCCTTTAACAAACATGCCATGGACTGCTCTTCTCCAAATGTAACAATTTAAAGTCAACATTAGCCTCATCATTACCATCTAATCTTGGAGCATGTCCTATAGAAAAGAAATAAAGAGTAATCCTCTAGCTAAATTCTGTCCTATCTGGTACAAAGACAATGTTTTGTTTATGTGCCCCTCTGATGTTGTCTTTCTTCTCTGGAAGTCTGAAATAAGGTAATAATACTGTGGTAAACCAACCTTTCCTTTCTTTTTCTCCTTCTTGAGAAGATGTTAACTTTTTTTTGTTTTCTGTAGTTTTTTTGGTTTGTTGTTGTTGTTGTTGTTGTTGTTTTTGGGGTTTTTTTTTGTGTGGGTGGGGTTTTTTGTTTTGTTTTGGTTTTTTTTGTTGTTGTGATTTTTTTTGTTTGTTTGTTTTTTCCCCAACATACATAGAAGATGAACCTGGAACACTTTGTCCTTTTAAACAGCACAAGTAAGACAAGAAAAAAATGCAGCATAAAAAGCTTTACGATGCCTCAATGCCACAGTGCAGGAGGATTGTACACAGAATGGAACTTTGCTTATTTTTGCTTTAAGGTAAGAAAGCCCAGCAAGTCGTGTTTTCTATGAAGAAGACGTGGCCTTCATATTACAAATGGAACATTGCCTCTTCCAAATACACTTGGCAAGCACAGCCACCTTTCTTGTCCCCTCACTCTCTGCCAGGGGGCACAGGGAGTGGGATGCCTCATGAGGGCAAGCCAAGGGGACCCAGTGTCCTCACCAACAGAGATGTCTTGTGGGGTCCTGAGAAAAGAAGGGGAGATAAGGGACTGTGAAGGAATTAATCAGCTGTAGAGTTTATCCACACTTCCCATCAGGGTGAAGAAGAGATGGAGCTGGAGAAAAGTCATGGTGTGCATCTGAGGGATGACTCCAGGAGATGAGGTCTGAAATCCATCCAGGAGACAGGGCTGGAGAACAGGATCTTGTGATGTCACTGGGACAATGATTGTGTCCAGGAATGGGGTGAAAAGGGGCTCCCTCACCATGGCAGTGGGCAGATAGGAGTCTTGGGTGATGGGCAGGGTCATTCAGGGGGACTAATCCCAAAAGTGCTCCTCAGAAAATCAAGCTGTTTTCCAAAGGTTGCTTCAGCTATGGCCAAATGACAGTGGCAGTGCCACTGTGTGCTCTCCACAGTGTTCACAGTGTTCACAGTGTGACCCGTGGAATTGACCCTGTCTCCTTTCTCATTCCAGATCTAATCCTCCCTCTGAGGTGAAGACTTTCACATGCTGGAATGCCTAGCCCATAGACAGGCTACATCATACACTGAATTATTTCCTTTTCTACCTCAAACACCTGTTTTCTTTGTCTTTCCTCTCCTTAAAAAGCAATACACAAGACTGAGTTCAGGTACCTGATATAAGTTAAATTCACCTTAAAATCAGTGTAGGGCATTGAAGAGCATCACAGAGATACCAGTCACAGACTATGTTATACTACCTATTAATATAAGAGGTGGGAAGTATCATGAGAGGAGGAAAGGAAAAATTAGGGCTATTTTGCCCTTTTTATTTATTTTTTTTCCCCTGAAGTAACTTAAAACAGCAAGTAAAGAACTGCAGAAAATATCTGTATAATTCTGTTGTATGCACTGTATACAGAGCCTAACCATTAATGTAGCAGACTTCATGGACTCTAATAAAGAGGAAATTATCCTATATTTCAGCACTGTGTTCACAGAGTTCCTCCTCATGTTTACAATCAGTGGGTAGCTATTGAACTCACAAAGCTTTTTTTCCCCTCTGCCTAGCAGTCTGCCTTAGTGAGGCATATTACTATGGGATGTGCAAGTGAATTTAAAATAAGCAGCATTTCTCTTAAATGCTTGTAATTTTCTGGTTCCTCATCCCCTAGCAAATGCCTCATTGTGTTCGGCTCATATCTACACATTCTTTCATACAGCTTTTCTTTTGTATTATTTTTATTATTTTTGCTTTCCAAGGTTAGATTTTTTGGT
>VWZS01004325.1:589996-605850 GCA_013397075.1 Rhabdornis inornatus | reverse complement strand
GCACATCAACAACAAGTAAAATAAAAACTTTTCGACCATCTCAGCGCTCTCTTGCTCATTACACCGACCTGTCAGAAACGACAACTTGGCCAAGACCAGTTATACCATGCTGACAAGGTGCTGTATATGCTTTTCTGCAATAATGTCAGCTTTAAGGTGCAATGTACTTAGGGAAACTCATTTCTATGATTGGTCCAAAAAGAGTCATTTGCCCTGTTGGTGAGGTGAGGCAATACCTTAGTTTCCTTTAAATTAGGAGTAATTTCCACAAAGATTGTTTTTGGAAAACTAGCTTAAAATAGTGGAACTTTCATTTTTCGTTTTTGTTAAGAGTCTGATTACTGGACAATTGTCTGATGATTTTCTTTTAGTGTCTAAAACACCAAGGATATTATCTCTAATATCTGACATATTTCAGAAATATCCTGAATGCAACCAAATAAAATTGCATTCAGGGACATATGCTGGCAATTCACTATAAATAAGGAGATATAATATAAACACAACACTCTAAAGGGCAATGATGCAATAAATGTAAATTACAATACCAGGAGGATGAAAGAAAAGGAATCCTCAGCTCCATTTGCAGAACTGCAATGACAGAATTTTAGGGGAATGGAATTGTGTTAAGGACAGAGCACTGTGAAGCAGGAAAGGGAATATGTCATGTTCCAAACAGGTGCAATGGGAAGTGGAAATGACAACCAATGGTTTATAAGCCCTAACACTGGCTGTGCACAAAGTCAAGACACACCAATCCATGGCAATATGAGTGCTGGGAAGGCAGTGAGCCACTGTGATCCTAGACTTACTGAGTACAAGGGTTTTAAGTCTTTCTGCAATGAGAATTCTCTTTGGCTGTTCCAATAGCACCTGAAGGGTTCGATTTCTGATCTCAAGCACCTGGATTATATGCCTATAAATAATTATGTGTATTTAATAATATCTAATTACCTAATCCTCCCCTCTGTTTATGCTGTATTAGTGTATTTCCACTTGGATTGGGAATTATGTCAAACACCATTCTCTGTGCTAAAGTGTCCATACACCTAGTCAGCAATAGACTCAGGTATGTATTACCCTTGTGCAAACCTAACCTCTACACAGTACAGAATACTCAGAATTAGTTTTTCTAATAGACAAATGAGGTATTAGAATGATGCACTGCCTGATGCCATATCTCCCTCTGCTGGTAAGGTCACTGACTGCCGAACGTGTTAATCCTTCAGCAAAAGATTTTCCAGGTTTCAATTTTCAGACTAAAAGGTCATAGGTTTGATTCATGGCATGGTGGTATTATGTAGACTAACATCCACTTCCTTCATCTTCAGCACAGAAATTGTCATTGGAACAGTGACCTCCCAGCAAAAGGTGGCAATGTGCCTTGCATCCAGGAGGTGAAACAAATGAAAGTCTTATGAGGGAAAAAAAAAAAGAAAAAAAAAAAAAAAAAAAAAAAAAAAAAAAAAAAAAAAAAAAAAAAAAAAAGNTGGAAATACCAAAGGATGCTGCTGTTCAATGAGTGTGGCAATTCTCAGAGACTTGTGCATTGCTGTAGACTCAGAGCTTCATCCTTCAATGGCTAAACCTTTGATCATTACTTTTTTTGCAAACACTGCAAAATGTTTTAATAAATGCACAGCAAGAATGTGCTAATGAGTTATTTACAACCTTTTAGAATTAAATATCTAAATAGGAAATTTGTCAACTAACAGTTTTGTTTGAGTTACTGGAATTTATTTCTGCCTGATTGAAACTTAGAGAAGAATTCATGACTTTTCATCCATCACTTCTTACTTTTGTTTTCCACTAGAACAAATATGTAATTAAATAAATAAACAGAAAAAAAATATTCATCCAACTGTCAATGCACCAAGACACTGTTGTCACTGGAAATAGATATGTCTGCTCCTTTGTTGTAAATGCCACTTCCTGAGGACATGATGTGTTACTCAGTCTTCAAACAACACCGGAGAAAAAGCTGAAAGACACTTTTCCCATAAATTTGTGTTTCTTGCATGCATGCAGTGATGCCAAGGTCAGTTCAAAATGGCTATAAGAAGCAATTTTTACTCCATAAAGATGTTCTTGGTAGATGGACTAGATTTTTGAAACATCACCTCTTTGTATTTCTCATGTTGGGGGTAGAGATGCTAAGATAACAAAGGTCTTACTTTGCTTGCAACACCTTGAGAGATGCATTGAGAAGTAAGTTTGTCCTGACAATTTAGCTTTCACTCAGAAATGCTCCAGCCATCCAAATATAAAGGAGAAAAATAACAAAGTGACTGCAAACTAGCTTAATATCTTTTTCGTACATTACAGACTGTGGAAAAACAACAGCAACAAGAAAACTCACAAAAATGAAACACTTCACAAAGAGATAAATTTCTACAGTTGGCATATATGGTCAGTGTTACATAACCATTTCAGTAACAAGCTGTGTTTTAATGCTTAAAACTTCAGTTGCAGAATTCCACCAGCTTTTATTTGAAGTCTTAATTAGCAGTAGAAAGAAAGGCAAGACCTTAGACACATAAAGAGGAATCAACTATTACATGAATGTTACTTTATTTCTGGCTTGGCATCATACCCCGAAATCTGTTTGGCAAATTGCTGCCTGGTCTATAATACATGAACTCACCTTAGAAAGCATAATGAAGGAACTCCCAAATGCTGAAATGTGGTCTGTGGGAGAAAAAGCCCCTTCTGTAAGGAGCAGATGTCTGAAAATTATCCTTCAGCTTCAGGCAAGTTCTGTCATGTCAGAGAGAGCACTTACTCACACAAATAGTCTCAACCCCTGTGGTGGGACTGTTTCTGTGGATCAAAATCAATGGGTTTTGTAATGTAGGTACCATTCCTGAAAAGAGGAATGTGACTCAGGCAGCAGCTCAGAGCCCTGCTGACATTGTTGCAGGGATGCTCGCACACAGCACAGACTTGGGCATGCACACGCAGGCAGGTGAACCACAGGACAAGTGGCACAAGCTGTCCCAGGAACAGAAAATGTCTGTCATCTCTCTTTTGCTGTCAAAATGGCTTCTCCTTCAACCAGCACATCAGTCCAGCCTTGTTTTCCCCCTAAACTTTCCAAAATAGCTCCTTTATAATTTTGTCCCCTCGCATTAGGGAAAAACAACAACAACAACAACAACAACAACAACAACAAAACAAAAACAAAAACAAAAACAAAACAAAACAAAACAAAATTTAAAAAATAATAATAACATAAAATAAAAAAAACCCACAGCTCTTTAGAAACACCTCCTGAAAATATATATTGCTTTCCTTTTCCTGAAGTTAAATCACTTCTCTCCTCTTCTGCTAACCCTGCAAAACGCCCAGCAATGTCCAGGAGGCAGGACACAGATGGTTGTTGCCTGTTTGGAGACGGCAACATCCTCTTGCCCGGATCCAGGGGCAACCAGGTCCTTTCTCCGCAGCTGCTGGGGAAAGGGGCGATGTTTGCCCGTGCTCGCAGGGCATGTCCCGCTGCTGACGGGCAGCGAGGAGCGCAGGAGCAGGGGCAGCGCTCGGAGGGGCCGCTCCGGGATGCTCCAGCGGCCGGGATGCGCTCCCAGCCCGGCGCTCGGCTTCCCCCTGAAGCGGCAGGTGCTCCGAGGAGCGAGGGAGCCAAAATACTGCAAAATGCACGGCAACAAGGGGGCCCCAGCGCCGGGGAAGGTCTAGCAGCAGTGGTGCCCTGTGATAAATGTTGCTAGTGCAGGGGAATGGGAACAAAATACCATCTGCCTATCCCGCACTGGATGGAAAGAGCAACATAAATTGTTCTGTTTGGGACACGCTTTGCCTGCAGTTGAGCAAACGCGGTCGAGGGAGCCGCCTCTCCCCGCTCAACACGCTTTAATGAACTCTAAGTGATGAGACGTTGTGGCAATAACTCCGAAATTCGTTCCCCCACTCCAACCCGGTTTGTCTGAATTCAGTCCTGGCACTGATACCAGGCTCTGTAAACCCAAGTCAGTGCTAGGCTCTGCTGTTGCGATGGAAATCCTGCATATTCAGCAGGTAGAAAGACCCTGGTCATGACACTGGCTTGCAGACATCCAGGACTCGCTTTATTAAGACATGCTTAATAAGAAAACTGGACATTTCCCCCCTTCAATATAAAATTAAAAAGAAAAAAATCACATAATGTTCGTGACTAATTAAATTCTCACTCTAGTCATGATTAATGTAACAAATAATTACAGCTTAGATCTAATATAGATACAACTAATTGTTCTGCCCACAGTGCATCGTGACTAACAATTAAACAGAGCTTCCAAAGCAACCGAGAGCAGATCTTAGGCTAACCTTTTGCCTTGTTGTGCTTTTGCTGCAGAAGGAATATACATGCCTACAGCTTTTGTATTCCCATTCACATCACTGGCAGTGACAGATTCTTCTCTTATTAGATGTTTGACAAGCTTATTCCTTTTAACTTCATGTGTTTCCACTTTGTGAGACTGTAGGGCAAATAAAAAAATAGGGAGACACAAAAAAGAAAAAGCCCGCATCACCTCTGGATCCCTTGAGAGATTCCAGCCTGGAAAGCTCTCTTTCTCTCTTTCTCAATACAGCTAGTTTGAAGGTTTTGAGTTGACTCCAACCTGGCAGCTAAAGATGAGTCCTTTTTTATTATTACTTTTTCCCTCAGTATGTTTTTCTTAGCTGTTTTAATTGAAGAAAGCTGTGTTATGAAAATGTACCTTCCATCCCTTTCAAATCTAACTGCTGTAGAAGTCTGGATTCTGTTGTTCAGAGTAGGAACACATTACACATTGGATTTATTCAGTACTACACAGATATAATTTTGATCCTCATGTATGGAGGAGCTTGAATCTACACCAAACAGCTCAGATGGATAAGCTAAAGAATGGTTGCAAAATTAAATAAAACAAAAACAAAACCAAAACCAACCCAAAAAAACAAAAAAAAACCGAAAAAAACAACCACAACAACAACAACAACAAATTAAAAAAAAAAAATTAAAAAAATAAAATTAAAAGTGACTTTGAATCCTAACCACTTAAATCCAATAGTTCAGCAGCCGATAGCCCTAATAAGCCAAGACTTTGCTTCTGCTTTTGTGTTTCAGAAAAATAATGGAAACTAGCTGCTCATCTGGATAAAGCTTCCTGCTCATCCTTGGACATCCCCTTTAAATATGGGGAAATAATTTAAAAATGTGACTAGTGATTTGGTTTTGGTTTACATCATATTCTCTGTGTGTTCTGTTCTGTTTTGTGTTAGCATTTGAAAACTATGAATAGTTGAGATAAAAAATTGTTAGGATTTTGTGCATTAGCTATCTACAGTCCCTTAATACTAAAGTAATAGTGATAACAAGATGTTAATAGTAATAAGAAAAAAGTGAACCTAATAACAGTAAAATATAGGAGCAGGGGATAATGAGGCACGAGTTGTCATTTGAGTCAAATAGTGATAAGTATTTCATAGGAAGGAAAACTTAGAGATAAAACATTAAATCAGTACAGTGACCTTTCTAGTTCTCAGATGTAGAGATAATCTTTAAGAGTCTGATGTCCTGTTGAATATTCAAGGATTTTAAGGCAAGAAATGCTGATGATCCAAACCAACCAGGAATGAAAGCAGTGTGAAAAGCCTAACAGGAATTTACTTGTCGGATCAAATTGTGACAATCATCTCAAGAAAAGCTGGTTATAGAATTATGTCAGATCTGTGCCCTGAGTAAGCAAACCCTTAGATGAACCACAGCCTAACTTATTGAAATGAAGAGATGAACTTGTCGAAAACCTGCTAATGTAAACTATTATAGGANAACCTGTAAATTAAAATTTTTTAGGATTTTTTTTTTTTTTTTTTTTTTTTTTTTTTAAACTTGGCTGCAGGAAAAGACACAATTACTTTTCTCAAAAATATTAATTACTGGAAATGATTTGTTCATTCCTGGCAAAAAGAGAGAAATTAGTTCTTTAGAGTGTGTATCTCTCACTGACTTTCAAGGGGCCATCTGCGTGAAATTTGTCCTTAAGTAAAAAAATGACTTCCAACTTTAAGCTTTCCCTTCTACCTCTCATGGTTCATTTGAAGGTGTGCACTGATGCATTGCAGTTTTGTAGCAAACTCTAAGGCACTCTCCATGGCACCAGAGTAATATCCTCAGTGGAAACTTACTGAAAGTATTGCTACTTGAAAGATGGCCATGAGGCTTTGGAACTCGGTTTTATGAAGTTGATGAACATTCACTGAGGATTAGGCTGTACTCATCAAACGATCTCACTTTTTCTTCAAATTAAAGAGAGTGCTGCCATTTCCTCTCTTCTAAATCTAAGTGTTCACAGCAAAAAGAATGTTATAAATGTGCTTTCCTCTTCTCCCACACTGCTCAAGCCACCTTATTTTGTTTCTGATTTCAGATTTTTTCTTATTTATTTTTTAAATCTATATGCCAAACAACACATTCCTTTATGTAAGAAGCTTGAAATAAATTTGTGGAAATGTTCCTGTTTCCAAGGGAATCTGTAGTACAGTGGAATTGATTAAGTCAGTGAAAAAAAGGGACAGTTTTGCAATTTAGTTATAGAATAACAATGTCTGCAGTGTGGATGATTTTGACTCTCTGAAGCAATTCTCCTGTGCCACTTCACAGGGCTACTCTGCCCTTCTCATTTCCGTGGCAGATAGGGAAGAGCCTGGGTTAGATCCCAGCAAGCATAAATCAGCCTTCCTCCAAAACTCATTGAAACAAAACCAGTTTCTGAAAGGTAAGTACCTGATCCCACTGACTATTATTTGGCAATAAACCCCATCCTCTGTGGAAAATTTCAGCTTAGTCAGTATGTGATAACCTGAATTACAGTAAGCAGGCTGTCAGATCTACGACTCCTTGTCTAATATCCACAAAGATTTGTATCTCAAATGAGATACTACAACTTAATGCACAAATGAAAATCACTGCTGAAGCAATGCCTCGGGGCATGTAAGCTCTGCAACTATTTTACTTTGTCTTTAAAGCCAAAAAAAAACAGTGTGGATTGAGTTTTCAGAGTGTCCAGAATATCACCAAATGTCCCTTGATGTAGGAAGCATCATCCATTCTTTACAGTTCATTTCTTATGAACTGAAAATGTGTCCCATTAAGTGTGCTCCTTCTCCTTCATGCAGCTGGGATCAACACTGAATGTTCCCTGTATACAGCCAGCAAGAAACAGTCTAGTAGTACTGCTTGATCATTTCTGCTGCCTTTTAAAATGGAAATGGGGGACATCTGTACTATTGTATCAGGTTCAAACAAAGCTGTGTAGGAAGCACAGAAAAAGAGCCACACAGGTTATGTCATACTCAGCTTTCTCTTGTTTAAAGACTCGCTGTCATATAGCTCTGAAAAGCAAATATGATTCTCATTAGAAACATACACAATACAGAAGGGGAAAAAAGAGCCGACAAATCCTAAGTGTAGCTTATTCAACCAAGGAGCTACTAGTTGGCAAAGGGGTCAGAATGCCATGAAACACAGAGCCTGCAGATTCATGAGAAGGAAAAAAAAAAAAAAATAGAAGTCTGTTTCTGCAAACCTGGTTAGACAAGTTAGAAGAGCCCCTGGGGAGTTCCAGCTTGCCTGTCCGGCACCTACAGAACAATAACTGACATTTTTCACTGACCTTGCCAGTATTACAGGTTATTTTAACAAGGCTAAATCTGGGAAAAAGGAAAAGTCTCTAATGTATTAAGTACAAACATGCTAAATTCAACATCAGGAATGCAGTTCTATTTACAATGTGCCTCAGAGACTCAAGGAACATCAAAATGAACATGAATATGTAGATTATTTTGGCTTTGAGAAAGCTGTGGCCAATGCAAAACAAAAAAAATCCCATTTGCCATTAATATTTACATTATTCTATACATTCTCTAGAGGTAAAACAGAATCAAGTGAGGAAAAAAAAAACAGAAGAAAAAAAGGAAAGTAAAGCTTTGGCAGGGGAAAAGACACTTGTGAGGATATCAAAGTGCTTACACAGAAATACAGCTTTTGAAAAATAATGAAAACAATAACAGCAATGAAATGTGAACAGTGTGAAGCTCACATCTAACATTTGAAGTCAGATGTAAAAGGACAAAGACTGTTGGTAGTATGAAGATGCATGAAAGAACCCATGCATGACAATAAGTACAAAGATGACAAGAGCAAATTATGAAGAACAATGCTGAGCTTCCTAAAAAGAACAGGGAATAAAAATTAAGTTTTATGTTTTCTATTGTTAAAATGAAGGGTGGAAGAAAGGAAATAATATTTAAGCATGAAAAAATAAAACAGCTGAAAGCAAAATTAGCTAAACTTAGCATTGACTGATAAAAGCGATGGAAGAATTCTTTGTATTCTTTATTTTTTGCTGTGATTTTCACAGTCACTCTATAAATAATAAACTTTTTAGTAGAAAAGATAGGTGGATAATTTCTTTGTACTCTTTGCAAACTATCATTTCATGTGTTTAGCTACACGCAAATTTTCTTAAGAAAAAGCATTACAGGTTTCAGAAATTAGAAACTGCTATAGTTCAGGTAACCCTTTCAAATGTAATTTTAACTTTGCCTCCTGATATGTTATTAACCTTGTGTGTTAAGACACAGCCATGGATTAAATAATCATGCACATAGTTTTTGCTGTGCTTCCTCCCTTCAGTAACCCCACTCTTTTTAGTGGACAGGGTAAACAATATATTGTTTACCAGGACATTTTCACAGTTTCATTTCTTTTTGGAGCTCATGGTGGTTACATATACACACCAAGAAACACACTGCAACAGGAGAGTATCAATCCAGCTGAGTAATTGATTCTGTGGCATCACCAGTATAGGTAACTTAATGCTTTTGATTCAGACTACATCCTGAATGAATAGGCCAGAATCTTTCTGGTTAAATTTGCAGCAATTCACAAATTTCAGATGCTATTCTGAATTTCCTAAGGTACCCTGTGACTGGCAGATATGGGCGTCCCACAGACAGACACAGAGCTCTGTGTGTCACAGACAGAAATACAAGGCTCTCATCACTTCAGCATTCTTTTCTTCCCTGTCCAACTGATACTTTGCTTGCAATCTGCAGGTAGAAAACAGGGATGGGAAGGCTGCATCTTATTAAGTCCTTTCATCTGAGTAGCACCTGGGAATGTTATCTCAAACTGCCACTGGTGGCTGCTCATATTTTGTACCTTTTCCTTCTCTTCACGGCATAAGGTGGTATCAGTCTCCTCGTTTCGTGCTGATTTTCTACACTCCTTTCAGGTACTGTATATTGGTTTTGCATGGCCAGGTTTTGGTAGCAGGGAGGCTACAGGGGTGGCTGCTGTGAGAAGCTGCTGGAAGCTTCCCCTGTGTCCTACAGTCCCCGTGGCAGCTGGACCCTGCACTGGCCAAGCCTGAGCCCCTCAGTGGTGGTGGTGACACCTCTGAGGTAAGAAATTTAGTAATGGAGGGGAAAAAAGTTCAAGTACAGCCAAGGAAGAGTGCAGGGTGAGACCATGTGTGAGGAGCAGCCCTGCAGACAGCCGGGGCAGTGCAGGAGGGGCAGGAGCTGCTCCAGGCTCTGGAGCTCAGATTCCCCTGCAGCCCCTGGAGCAGCCCATGGTGAGGCAGCTGTGCCCCTGCAGCCCAGGGAGGGCACGGGGGAGCAGAGATCCACCTGCAGCCCTGGAGGAGCCCAGGATGGAGCAGGAGGATGCCCAAAGGAGGCTGTGACTCTGTGGGAAACCTGTGCTGCAGCAGGATCCTGGCAGGACCTTTGATTCCATGGAGAGAAGAGTTCAGGTTGGAGCAGGTTTGCTGGCAGAACTTGTGACCCTGTAGAGGACCCACGCTGGAGAAGTTTGGGAAGAATTTTGACTCAGGGCTGCTGAGGGAGAGAGGATAGAGAATTTGGGAATAAAGTTAACCCCGGGGAAAAGGGAAAGGTGGGGAGAAGGTGTTTTGAGCACTTTATTTCTCATTACCCTACTCTGATTTGCTTGGTAAGTAATTTCTTTCCCAAGCTGAGTCTTTTTTTCCCCATATTGGCAACTGGTGAGTGACCTCTCCCTGCCCTTATCTCATACTGCAGGCCTTTCGTTATATTTTCTCTCCCCTCTTCAGTTTAGGAGTAGAACTGTTTGGCACATGTCATCCAGCCAGGCTGAATCCACCACAGATGCCTAAATCCTGACTCTTCAATGAGTTGATCTATAATCACTCTCTGACTTCAACTGTAAGACATAGACACCCAGGTGGATAAACCAAAGAAGAAAGATTAATTGAACAAAGAAGGGAGTAATATAAAAAGAAGAATAAATATTTTTGTTGTTGTTGTTGTTTATTTGTTTTTTTCAAGAACATTCTCTGCTTTTTTTGCCAATCTTTAACAAAAAAAACCCTGAAAATTTTGGTAAAGTTATGTACCACTATTAAAATGTGAAGCAGCTGTTCCACAAAAATTAAAAGAAAAAAAAAAGTAAAAAAGAGTGTGTTTCTTATAACCTTGTCTGCAGACATTTCTCAGTGTATTAAAAATATTCAGACATTGTTGGAATGAGCTGAACAAGATTCTCTAGGGCTAGAAAATATCTCAAATCTGGAAGCTGTGACATGAATGCCCTTTGACACTAGGTAATAACAGGTTAACATTTTCATCTCTTACTCTGCTGTCAGAGTAAATTAACCATTTACTGAAGGGAAAGAAAGCAAAAGTTTTGATTCTAAGTTTTCCTTATTCTCGCATGAGGAATATTAATAAAGTAACTCTGTAGGGATGCATTTAAATTGTCAAATATTTTCAGTTCCTGAGTTTGCTCTTTGTTCCTAAATTATTCTCATGTTAGTTTGTTAACAGGCTCATTCTCCAGGATTAAGCCAATAGTTTTCCTTTGGGGTGAAATCCTGATACAGTTCTGGGGACGACTCATGCCTGCGGGCAGGAGGTGTGAGGCTGTGCCATGCATCCTGTTCACCATTTGCACAGGTGTTGCAGTCCCTATTCTATCACACCTTGCACCATTAAGAGCTCCTCATGTCCCTCACAAGTCAGAAATACTATGTAGACCCTTGACAGTATCACATCAGGTGCTCATACCCATCACCGACATGAGCACAGCACTCACGTTGTTTCAGGCACTTTAAATCTTAAAAATTAAAATTATAATTAAAAAAAAAAATAAAAAAGGAAAAGAAGAGGGCAAAGAAAAAGCCTTAAGTCAAACCAGATTCTAAGAAGCATGAAAACTGATGCTTTACAAGAAGAGACCTGTACAGATAAATGTCTGCACAAGCCCTTCAGCGCTATTTGGCCTGTACGTTTGGGTGGGCACCTTTAGCATTGTAGCTATAGCCTTGAATCCTTCAAACTGCATTTCTCATGGTGAATTCTCTGAGCAGGTGGACTTAATTCAGTTCTCACTTTAAATTATAGCTGACTCACTTGAAAAGTTTTGAAAGAATGGCTCCCCTTAGTTATGTATTTGCAAATTATATGGGTTTTTTCACAGCAGACAAAAAAAAAAATCTTGTATAGCTTAAACCTGGACCCTCTGACCAGCCAAACATTCTCTTGTCTTTTAAACTAAACTTTTAAACTAAACTGAAATACAAACTCTTGTCTTTTCAACCCAGATGACCTATCATCCTTAAGTAAAAAACATGGGACCAGTAGACCAGGAAAAAAGTTCATGTTCTTGGGCCCAATATGGGAAACCCACAGAAGTTACAAGGCCAATATCCTGCCTCTGGGAAATGTCAACAAGGACATCCTCACTGATTTCAGCTGTCAGATTCATGATGGTTGGACTCAGAATACATGTGGCTTTCTCATCTGAGAAAAGATCAGCTAAAGGTGAGAGATGTATCTCAACCCTTGGCAGCAAGGCCAAACTCCTAACATACAGGGAACAGAACAAACAAGTCTGAAAATTGGGTTGCTGTGGTCCACAGTCTTGGGAATTCAAAATTTAGGTAGAACTGAATTTCACTAACATAAGAAATATTGAATGTGGCATGTATAAGGATATGCCACAAATACTAAGAAGCCTATAAACCTGAATATTCCCTTTGGTTACTTAGAGGATAGACAAGTCCTGAGCTGGACAAATTTCTCTGTGCACACACCTCAGTCTTAGCATTAATGTCAAAAAGTGTAGTGTAAGTAAGTTCCTGAGTTCAGTGTCTCAACTGAGTAACTTAAACTGCAGACATTAATCCATTCCTAAATTTCTGTATTACTAGACATGGACATTAAGATATCATGGATCAGGTCTTATTAGAATTATAAATGCTGCAGTACAGAAATTTCAATAAACCAGTGTTAATATAATATTTTTTTTAATTAAGACACAGGATCTGATGTTCCTTTTCCTAACCACGGCAGCTTGAAACACATTTTGAATTTTTTTTCATTTATTTGGTTTAGTTACAATTGAATTTGCATATAATCAAATCACTTTATCAGTCTTTAAAAATGTAAACACAACCAATGAAATCTCATTACTTATATCATCACAAAATGAAGAATTGGCAGCATAGTAGCAAACATGAGATAAATGTGAATATTCAGAATTCTCACTAGGTGCACAAGTACATACAAACTAGCTTTTAGGAGTATAATTTATGTGTGGAAGTATCCATTTGTCATATATAACCATCAGGCAAGCAGGAGGAATATGAATATACCTTTTCGTGAGATATATTTCAAAACAACCTTATGGATTTTTTTTTGTTTGTTTGTTTTACCTTTGTTGACAATATCAGCTCATTTTGAAGGACCTCCTTTACACAACCTCTCCAGTGCAAGGTGATGATCCAGCCTGAGTTGTTTCTTGAAGAAAGAGAGAGAAAGGAGAGAGAGAGAGAGAGAGAAGGTTGATGGGACCAGTTTTCTAAATGGTTGTGACTCAAAACTGTAACTGAAATTAAAAAGAACTACAATTCCCATCACCTGAAGAACAAAAGGCAGAAGACTACCTGAAGAAGAAAGTAGAAAAACTGGTTCGTAAAACAAACTAATGAGAAAGCTTTTGTGGGTTAGGCACAATGGTCAAAGGAGTGGAGTTATGTGGTGAACAGATATTAAAGACTTGTGGTCTTAGAAAGCACCTTGTATTTTGAAATAATTTGATGAACAGTGGATAACTATGACATTGAAAGCATGATCCTGTAGTTTTTCAGCATGTCCTTAGGTGTATGTATCAGAGTAACACCCTGAGATTCAAGAGAAAGATTCAACGTGCACACGCCGGACATGGAGATTCAGCCCTGAGCCTCAATTCTACTTTGTAAGATGCTTTCCATAAACTTTGTGTCATCTCTTTTCTTCCTGGCCAAATAGTTGTTGGCTGCATCTCTCTCTCATGATTCCTTCAGAGTGTTAGGGATCAGGATGAGATGAATAGTCACCTCTAGTGCTGTTTTTGAAATAGCAGCTCAAGATATCATCGTCCAGCGTGCAAGTCATTTCCTGTTTCCCTGCCTTTCAGTACCAGTCCTTTGGCAGATAGGAAAGACAGTATATGTTTGAATATCAGAGATCTGAGCCAAAATATTTGTTCATGAAGTAATTGAATGACTGGAAGATAAAGATAATTTCCTTATTAATACTAACAGTTTAGCTCAAAGTACTTGCACATCTCCAGTATGCACTCAGTTTATTGAATTTTTTTTTACTTCTGATGTGTGGTTATTTAGTCTTCTGCCAGCAGCATCTACCAAACAGATTCTTCCCTGCTATGCCCATGAAGCTTTTGTACTATTGATGTTTTCACAGGGAACAGTGTATGTGTGTCAAATTATAGCTATTGATCTTTGTTTGTTTCCTAATGTGTGTAGTACTTTAGATAGCATTATAGTTTGTCTGATTGTGGTTATATAAATAAAAGAAGAAGAGTAAAGAAGAAAAAAACCTTGCCATTTTTATTTCATTTATAAATTTCACTATTGAAGGTAGACTGTTTATTTGAATTGAAAATATAGTGAAATAAATATTTCTTTAGATAGGAGTTATCTTTTTTTTCTTCTTAGTAACAAGTGGAAGAAATAGGGCACGCAATCTTAAGAGAAAAAGTAAAACTAAACCAAACAAAAAGAGCCTTTTTTATTTTTCTATAAACCTTTTTATAACTGTGTTTTGTCACAATTCCTTTTGTCTTGGATGTTGCTGTTAAGAAATCCCAATAAAATTCAACCTCTTAAATGAATACTGTCAATCAGTAAACAAATAAAATAAAATAAAAAAACCCTATTCCTCATGAGTGATGTTGTTATCAGTATAGTGAGAAGCAAATATTTTTCTAACAGTTTAGTTTTCTCTCTCCCACTTTGCAGCTATTAGTTTTCTTCCGTAACTTATGGTTAAGAAGAAATGTCTGTGGGCAGCTCGATTCAATAGTTAGAACAGTGGACTGGGAACTAGAGGATATAGCAATGTTTTTTCTACTTTTGCAATCATCTGATGTGCCAGCTTCAACAAGATTTGTCAGCTTGCTCCATACCCATTTATATTCTTGTTTTGTATTTTCCCTCTGTGTTCAAAATTGTACAGGCTTGACTTATTTTTGATGAAGCACATGAAAGTTAATGAAAGACAAAATAATAATAACACTAATAATATTGTTTAGTATATCCCAGGAATGTCTTAGTAACGTCCAGAACTAAAAATGTTTTTTTGTAACTACCTGGGAGAGCAGGTGATTCGATATTACTGCTTATAGGGTGAATCTTGTTCCTTTTCCTAATGCAATCCCTTTTTCTTACTCTTTCTGAAAGCCGGGTAAATAAACACAAAAATAACTAAATGTATTTTTGATAACTTCATTTTAAAAAATGAAATATTTTTGGACTGCTAGTAAAAGAGATTTGTTTTCCCCCAGATTAAAAATCTTCCAAGAAACTCCTAGTCTTTATGACCTTTATGCTACTGAATTATAACAGGGGAGCCAATTAATGACAATTGTGCTGATGGCTTGAGAGATTTTGTCTTCTAGGAGCTGTACTGAGATCATTCTCAAGCTAACTTTTATTTTTTCAAAGGCTCCAAACCAATATAATGTAAAAGTTAAGCTAAAAGAGGTCTTAGGAACAAATCCTGTCTGAGTTTGGGAATAAAATCTGATTTCTAATGTTCAATACTCTGGCCTTCATGGAGAGAAACTACTGAAGCTTGTGTGAAAGCAGATACCTGTGCGTGCTTTGTGATATTGCCGAGAACATTTCCACAGCCTCAGCATTCTACTTCTTCCAAAATCCAGGATGGAGATTATTAAACTTTGTACAGGAAAGAATTTCATTTTATTTTGCCAGCATTGGCTGGGATGATCAATCCTAAACTGACATCATATGACAAGATGCTTTCAGCAAATAAATACGCATTGCTCAGATAGCATTTTGAATACCTTCCTGATGAAAGCAAAATTATGGTACCAAAGGACTCTGCAGATATCAAAGACCGGCAGAATAGAGAGAGCAGGTTTGCACTCCAGCAGTAAAAAAAAAAACAAACCAAAACACCTTAATGGCAAGGAGTAGCAGCACATGTCCAATATCCTCTAACACAAAACTTCAAGCATAGCACAATCCAATCTAGGCCTAAACTCACAAAGAGTAGAGAAATAATAACTCTTGCTTGAAGCTGTTTCCCCTCTGACTGTTTTGCCACTTGCTTCCCTACAGGCTCTTAAAGGAGTTCTGCCCATGGATTTTTTGATTTATGTTTTCAGGTAAAAAGGTGTTGAACTCTGAGAGAGATTCAGTCTGAAAATAATAATTTTTTATGCAATGACAAAGACACTTTTTTTTTCATCAAGTGGCTGTTTCTTTTACTTTTTCTTTGATTTTTTTAAGTTATTGAGGTAA